>VXAX01003674.1:200853-332344 GCA_013399835.1 Leptocoma aspasia | reverse complement strand
CAGGGCGGGCGAGGGTGCGGTGCCCGGCGGGCCGGGCGGCGCTGGGGGGCCGGGCGCGCTGCGGCACCGGGGGCGGGCCGGGCCCGGTGTTGGGGAGAGCCCTGCGGCACACGCCCACGGGCCGGGGAAGGGTCCCTGCCGCTCTCCTGCTGCCCACGGCGCCGGGCCTGGGCAGCTGGTGACACCGAGCAGCGTCGGGCCGGGGCCTGACCCGCACCCTGACCCGCACCCTCGGCGCCGCCGAGGCCTCCCAGGGGCTGGGGCCGCCGTGCCTCGGCTGCGGCGCGGCTGCTCCGGCCCGAGGCAGGGCTGAGGGCGGGGGTGCCCCCAAAGCGGTGGCGGCTGCTTCTTGCTGCTCGCTTGAGGGAGAAAGCACGGGCTAACCGCGCCGCGTTTGTCTGATCGATACTTGCTTTGCTTTCTCTTCTGCGAGGAAGAGAAACCTCTGTTTATTAGGCTAAATGTAAGCGCATGACAGCGACAGTTGTAACTCCTGTTGTTCTGACCTAGGAAAGCCAAAAGAAGCAAGGAAGAACTTTTTTTAGACAGGCTATTTTAACATTAACAGCTTCATTAGGGTAAGAAAATGTCTTGGTGAGTCCCTTTTCAGGTAAAACAAGCAAAGTTTTAGTTTGTGTCTCTTTATGCACAGTTCATTTATAAATTTAATCCCTTCGTAGTTACGTTTCAAATACAAGTTTCATTTATTTGGAAATATAAAATAAAGTTGTTTGGGAAGATGTCCTGAAGCAATTTTCTGAGCTCTTGAGTTTTCAAAAGAAACTGTTTTAACAAACCATAAATTTTAATGTCTGTCATTCAAACTTTGGTGCAGCTCCTCCATCAGTTACTTCTCCCTGTGTTCTGATCCTCTCTGCTCGTCGGTAGCTGAGGTTTCTTTGTTTGGTGGATTTGTGCTGGCTTTCTTCACCAGTCTATAAGTAGGATTCTGTGGTTGGCATTTTCTTTTGGCTTTCTCTCCAGTAATTTAATTAGAATTTTAACATGCTGCTATGTGAAAAGTCTCATTCTGTTAGTCTACATCTGGATGAAAATTTTCAACTGTTTCCATTGTGGTTGGCCTGTCACTCAGAATTACTACCAATAGCAGCCTTAAACAACATTGTTTTTATTCTGTAGCCCAACCGAAGAATTAGAGTAAAATTTTAAAAGTAAGAGCAATGTAATTAATTTTTATTTTCATCTAATCTTATGTTTAAATTATATTTTAAATTAGGTGTGCCTTATTTTTAATGGCAAATGTGGAAGGGAGCTATTCTAGTGAATACTACATTCACTTTCTTTTTCCAAACAATTTGCATGCTCCCGGCGGACTTGTTAAATTGGTGTCGCTTCCTATTGGCTCTTCACTAAGTTAGCTGCCGAAGTTAGTGAGCGCTGTGCCCTACTCTTGTCAGATACATATTTATTTGTAAATAGAGAAACAGCTTCTGTTCTGTTTATGAAAATAAACAGGCTTAGTTCTCTCTTTAAGTAAGATGCTGTCTTGAAGCACTTCTGTCTTGCTGTTGCCAAAAGTGAGAGGCTTTGCTTTGTGATGTCCTCTGTTGTAAGAGTTTCTCAGGATCTCTCAATACTTTAGCTGAGTATACTAAACCAGCAGAAAAAAAATTTTGTTTTCTTTTCCTGGATTTGTTTTTTTTCCATTTTAGTGAGTAAAATTACTATAAAGAGTTGTGGTGAGTCCTGGAATTCACACAAGGTAGGAGCAAGAGCCACTTTAGATGGACTGGCATTCCACCTTTGAGGTGTAGTTAGTATTTATTTTTTATGTGACCAAGCCTATGACTTATGTAGGCCTGCTCATTTTGTCTTAAAATTATGGGGTTCTTTCCTGAAATTTAGTTGGGTCAGTCAGACTTCCTCTTTCCCCTATATTGCTGTATCCTCTTCCGTTATGGAGCATATAGTTCACATAGGACAATTTTATCATCTGACTTACCTATGGGAGAACATATAAAGCTGTTACATATATGTGGCATGTTTATGTAGATGTAGCTGGTACATAAAGAGGACTGAAAGCTTATTAGTCCTTGAAGCTCAGCTGAAATACTGTCTGGTGTAGCACTAGGTCACACTTGCAGCATCACAGTGTTAAGGATATGTCTAGATTTTAAATAGTCACATATAACTCAGTCATCCTTGAAAATTACTGTTAAATTTATCAGCAATCCAAAACAGAACAACTTGGAGCAATTGTGCTCTGCTGAGATAAAACATGGAAGTTGTGCTCTGAGCAAGTGTGCAATGCTTCTCATTTATTGCACAAGAAGGAATGAAGAACTGTTTAAATTATTAGTTTGTTGCTGAGTGATTTCTGTAGCCGATGAACTAATTTGATAACACTTAGAGACTCTTATTTTTGTGCTGGGAAATCCCTATTATGACCTCTTAGTAGATGTGATAAAGTTTGGTGTGATGGTGAGATACAGAATGGTTGTCTTTGGTATATGTGAACTCCAGAAATTGGAGCAGGGAGGGGAGGAGAGGGAAAACCTGGTCACGTTAAGAACAAAGGCTTTTTACACATCTCTTTCCTTTCAGCATCTCAAGAAGAAAGGTCCATTTTGTGTGGAAATAAGTGATTCCCAGAGGACTGTCCCAATGACAGAGCTGTCTGCACATTTACCCCAGTTTCAGCATGGGCAGCTGACAGAAAACTTCCCTGATACCCACCTCAGCAACACCGTATGTAACAAACAATTTTAGTGCCTGGTAGCAGTTAAATGGGGGTGAATAGTTCATTGGGATTTATTTTATCTTTCTGAACTGTTGTGGTGATAAGCAGTGCCAAAAGAAATATGCTGCAAAATATCTGATGTTCTAAACTCATTTTTATGTACAAATAAGACCTTCCTTGGTTTTAAGTGGTGTTGGAGTGACCAAGCCATCAAGGGGAAAAAAAACAAAAGGGTCAAACACTTTGGTATCAAACACTGACATTACAGTATTTAGTGAGCTCTCTTGATCTGCCTGCCTGTGGTCTGCTTGGTTCACAGGTTTCTCAGTGACAGAGTTAATTTTAATCTAGGTAGAGCTTGAAGCCTGGGTTTTGTTACTGCTATTGCTGGACGATTGTTCCTATGCACGAAGAACAGCTCTGTCTTGTCTTACTTGTGAATAATTCTCGAGGTGCTCTCATGGTTCTTGAGGTTTTGGGGGAGGAGGAACTCAAAATCTGAAGTTTTATATGGTTGTTTTGAAAGACCTAAACACATACTTGTTGCTAAAACTATACCATTGTAACATACGCATTTTTGGAAAAATCAGGTTTAGATGATCTACTTGGGTGTGGTGCTCAGGCTCTTAGACTTGTCACACTGTTCTTTGTTCCTGCTATAGCTCTTGAATATCAGGTTTCCTTGTGGCACAGAAATGCTCTTGTGGGGCTGGGCCACTTGTAGACGTGTCTATAGCAGTAGTTCAAGAGAATGTTCTGATTCCTGCTTCAACTCTTCTGTACAATCAGCAGTTTAAATAGAATTTTGAAAAATCTGCAGATAAGCATCACGGTGTATCAATAAAAATATAAAACATTTGAAAAATTAAAACAGAAAAGTGGGAACTTTCCTACTGCATCTTTTCTCCTTTTACTTCAGAGGGAATGAAAAGTTTCTTTTCCTCTTGGACAGGTGAGAGATTAATTGTTGTTGAACACTTCTGCCAGATTAAAAAGGCAGAGCTCAGTGATAAGCCGTGGGCTCACTGTCCTTACAGATAAGTTGGTGGTGCTCCTTACCAGCAAAAGGTTCTATGTTCTTCTCACTAACAAACTGTACTGATGAATAACTGCTACTTGCATTTTTCCTTTCCACGTTTAAGTAACTGTAGTTTTGATACTAAGTTATAATGATGTTTCTCCCCCTTACACATCTACTTTGTTTTTGTACACGCCTACAAAAGTCCTTTCCTGCTTAAGTACACTAGCTCCTGTGGCTAACAAGTCAGCATGTGAAATCACTAAGTGCTATAATTTGCCGTCTCTTCTAGTCACACACTAAGAGTTCAATCCAGTCTTCAATATCTGCCACTGCATAATGACCTTTTTACATCAGTGGCGTACGTGAAAACTGATGAAGTCCATGCCCACTGTCAGGCATGGTGGTCTGCTCCTGATAGATAAATCTGGATTAAATAGCTAAAAACTTCTTATCAGATATGCTATGTTTTTATCTTTTGGTTCAGGGGCATTGGTCTGGGTTTGCTATTAACTATTTTCCTGGTAGGGAAAGTAGCCACTATCATTTGCTTTTGATATTGTTTATTCACCTGAAAGCGCCTAGTTCATAACTTACATTTGCTTACGGTGTTACAACAGGTGTTACTGACTTTTTAGCTTCAGAGTTTTCACTTTTAACTATGTCTGAGGAAAGTGAAGAGTCTGTTCCTTTGCTTCCACTTCAGCAAGAGTCCATGGCCTCTGCTCTGTTTAATACTGATCAGGTAGGATATAAGTGCACTTTGTTCTTTTAAGCAGTGGGGCACGCGCGTGTCACGTTTAGCTACACTTTAGTAGCCTGAAAGGACAGCTTATTTTCTAGCTTTAAGTGCAAATGAGAGAATAACTTGTGTAACTCTTGATGCTGATCTGGTTTTCATGCACTGTGTTTTAGTATGTAAAGGCCTTTTTTGATTGCATCTTTGTTCCTAACTAGTGAAGGGAGTAAAATATTGGTCTAATTTCATCAGTTTTCTCTGTATGTTTGATATAACAGGTTTTTGTAGCAGTGTGCTCAGTTGATCAGGCTTTTCCTTTGGATGTTTTTGTGTTTGCTCTGTGAAGCTGTAGATTTTTAATTTATTTTAATATATTTCTGTTCCAGAGATGGGGTAAGTGCTCCCTCATGCAAGACTGTTATTACAGCAGAGAAAAAGCGACACATTCGGCAAGTGTGCAGAAACCTAAGTACTCGGTCTGCTCTGCTTGTGCAGAGTCCCAAAGCTCTGTTCATCTCCAGTGTATTGTTACTTATAATCATCTTAGGCAGTTTATTAGATGGTTAAGTTTATTGCTGTCTTGTTGTAGAGAGAAATGGGGTATTTTACTATCAAAGTGAAAAATGTTACATTTCTGCTATTATCTGTACAGAAATAGGTTTAGTTGTAGCCAGCATTTCAGATTAATTAAACGTGATCTCTTTATTTGCATTCTCCCTTATTCCCATTCTATCTGACTTTCAATAATTGTATGTGAGGACTTTATACAAAATGCCAAGTGATTTATAATAATTTTTTCATTTAGTAAGAAATAATTTTCAACCCAGCATCTTTTTCAGGACATATTTTAAATTAATGATACTAAATTCAAACTAAGGTTAAAATCATGACTCTAAAAATCTGGTTGTGTCCTGGTTTTAATTGTTTAATTTAAACCATTTTAGTTTCGGGTTTTTACGCCTCTTACATTCCATTTCCTTATTGAAAAATGAAATAGATTTTCTTAGAGGACAAATCTTGAAACACTGCTGAGCTTGATCCTGAGGATACCACAAAAAAGGAAGGAATAGGCAGAGCATTTGGTGCATATTATTACTTTGTACTGCTTTGTAAAAGCAAATTTTTCATGAGTTGGGGAAGTTGTAAGGCTTCAACCAGGGTTTTAGCAGTATCAGTATTTACAGTTCAAAGTCCAGGACTTGTACTCCTTAATCACTTAAGAGCTTTTAAAAACCCCACTATGAGTTTCTGAGTGTGTACTTACCGTCATCTCTTTTCTGAGGATGGGGCTGGGAAAATTCTGTAGAGAGAATCTCTAAAATTATTATTGATTTATTGAAAAGCTGCAGTGAATTAATGAGATACAAGTCAGTAGTTATGTTTGGAAATGCTACTGAGATCAGGTAATTAGACTTTAACACTCGACATTTAAGGAAAAAACTACCTGAGTAGGAATACTTAAAGAAAAAAATATTAGGTTATTTTCAGTGCCCTGTCTTATGTCCAGATCAATTTTAAGAAAACTTAAGAAAATGTTAAGAAAAAGAGTGATATTTTAAAGGTATTGCAAAAGGTATCATCCTTCAGTTTATTGTACATTTTGATCTAATGCTGCTTTAGTGCACTTAGTCAAACAGAACTGTTCTGCAGAAAGTAGTTCAGAAGAAATGAATGAATTTTGTAAGGAATTAAAAATATTTTTGGCTTATCTCCTATATTAAACCTCTTGAATTGGAACAGTACAGCACTGATTTTGGACACGGTAATACACTAAAAAAATGAGTGGTCTATATCAACTGTCACATTTTAGTACTTGTTTAGAGTGTCTGGTAATGGTTTCCTTTGTAGTCCAGAAAAGGTAAAGCATAGATCAGTCTCCTGTTGTGTTCTCTGTATGTGCACACAGCGTATAAAAGGTGAATGCCCCCTGCTCATGGTGCTTCTTGAAGAGGGCACAAAAGATTTGTGACACCAGGAGCCTGGAGTGCAGGCCTGATCATTTACTAATAAGTGATGTTCCCAGTTTGTGCTTTTGCTTCCACTGGAAGTTCACCACTGTCTTGGTGTTTGAATTATATGCTTGATGTTTCATGTGTTACACCCTTCATGTTTAAATATTAGGAAGGACAGGAAGCTCTTTCATACTTGTGATAAGAGTGGTGGAATTTCTTCAATATCAGTGAAAGGATGTGGCAGTAGTTTCCTTGGGAAAGAGGAAAATCTGCGTGCTTAACTTTCCATGCTGAAACTTTGGGATCAAATAGCAGTCTAAAGACTGAGAATAACCTGAGTTTGATCATCATTTCTCTGTCATTCTTAGTAAAAATGTGACAACACCATACCTCATGAAAATCCATTTTAATATATATTCTACTTAGTATACTCTAGTGAGAGTAACACAGTGAAGGAAGGAGACATTTTCTTGGGATTTTCATGGAGAGTGGATCCTAAATGTCTGTTTGGCATTATTCTTAAGGGTCAATACAGCTCATTCTTGTCAAGTTACAGGCATTCTACTGTCATGCATCCTTTTACCAACTAGTTTGAACCAAGGGAAAAAGATGCCTTTATTCATCTTTTGAAATTCTGTTTAAAGGATGCAACCAGCCTACTTTTGACTGTTGGTGTTTTTAATGTAAATATTTCTAACATGACCCTGTGCTCCCATTCTTTTAATAACTGTGATGCAGTTAATTACTACTGTTTAAATCCCTGCTGTAGCAAGTGTTCTTGGCAGTAAATATTATCTTACGTGTTTCCTCCTCAGGGTCATCTTCAGCTTAATGTACAAGCACATGATTGTGGAGAGTTGCTGAGGAAACTGGTTTTTATGTATTGCAGAATGACAACAGTGAAAGACGTCGCCATGATAATAGTGAGCGCAGAAGAAATGACAATGCCGAGTCTGAGACTAACGGGCAGCCACAAAACAACGTTCAGCAGGTGGTGGAGCAAGATGAAGAAGAAGATGAAGAGCTAACACTGAAATATGGGGCAAAACATGTGATTATGCTGTTTGTGCCTGTCACGCTTTGCATGGTGGTTGTTGTTGCAACTATCAAGTCTGTCAGCTTTTACACACGCAAGGATGGACAGCTGTATGTATCAGTATTTTCCCCTATCTTTTTAGTGGACTTAGATAATTTTCTTTAAACTCCCAATTCTTTTGGAGTCTGATTGAAGCAGTGAACTTCCTCTTGCCTCTGTTTTCCCCTTCTCCAGTCCAAAGATAGTTTTGTTTTATTCCTTCCAGAAACCAGACTCTTCTCTTTGTGGTACTATGGACATTTGTTGTTTCTCTGGTGGCCAGTGGGGATAATATCTTGGTTGTTACTGCTTGATTCATTCATTTTAATACTTTGTCATGCTGTGTGGTATTTAGAAAATAAACTGCATCCTGAGCCAAAGCCATTTCACTTGTACTATGCTAGAATATGAGAGTTTTGTAAAAGGAACAAAACCACTAGTGTAAATGAAGTAACGTGTATGCCATGTTCTGGTTTGCCCATGCTGTTTGATAAAGAAATTAAAATGCAAGGGGAATATAACTTCAAGAGGTTCACTTCTGGAGAAGTTATAGCAGCTTTCCTGGCAGATGTTTCTGTAGAAGTTTTTGGGATTTTGGTAAAATATTAATGTTGCCAAAAAAAAATCCCAATTCCAGTGAAAGCTGATTTGAGAGAAAGGGGGCAAAGGAAGAATACTGAGCCTGTGAAAAACTGCAGCAAGTTATGGAATCACAGAATGCTAAGGAGTTGGAATAGACCTTAAAGATCAGTCTAAATGTTCCACTGTGAAAACATTTAGACAAAATGATTCAAAGTGTGTTTGGCTTTGAAATGTTTGTATAATATAAGCATGTCATAAAATGCTTCAATGAAACACAAAGTTCTTCTTCACTTTAGAAGCTGTTGATCAAAGATTTTTTTTATGATAAGTGTTTTCTCCCTGTCTTGCCTTCCCACCCACAATGAAGCAGTTGCCCTAGGAGATTGTATTTCTTTAGGAAAGAGTGAGTTGAGCCCGTGCATTGTGTTGTTGAAATCACAAGGGAGCCTTTCATGGCGAATCCATAGGTGAAATTCCAACTGCACTGGCCAGCACATGAGTGGTAGCATGAGAGAGTGGCAGTGACACACAGCATGGGAGTAGCCATATCTGGGCAGCTATGGGCATTATCTGCTTTACAAAGCAGAAAACAGTAATAACCTAAGAATGTAGGAAAGGCAGGTCTTCTAAGGAATTCAAGTTTGCCTAATATGATACTATGCCATCTTTCAGGTTTTGCCTTAGTAGAAAATAGATGTGCTTGTATAGCTCTGAACTGGAAGATTACTGCCATTTTGTTTGATGTTGGCCTCACATACAAGAAACACTGGTGCATTCAGTGTCATTTCAGTTGACTTTTTGTTTTTGTAGCATCTACACTCCTTTCACAGAAGAGACAGAGACAGTAGGACAGAGAGCCCTGAATTCTATTCTTAATGCAGCCATCATGATCAGCGTTATCATTGTCATGACCATCCTCCTGGTTGTGCTTTACAAATACAGGTGCTACAAGGTAAGTAGTTGTGCTAGTTTTATTTATTAGTACAAATTATTTAGAGAATGGAATAAAATGAAGGCTAATCAAGGATGAGTGAGTGGAAGTAGCAGAATTGGTGATTTAATTAATGGTTTCAATTTTGTGGCTTCTGTTCATTTGGCACAAAGCAGGGCAAAGGCCCAGTGCTATCACTGCCATCTGTTCTGTGTGTTAGAAATAGGGTGACATTGCTTTCTATTCTTTTGAAATGTTCATGCACTGAACTTTCTGTGGTCAAGAAATACAAAGGACAGACTTGGTCCTATTTTGTGGGCCTCCCTCTCCCACCCTGTCACCGGTACAGATGTCTCCCATCAGTGTGTGTGGCTGTACACACCAGGCAGTATTCGTACAGCAAACACAGAGACTCTGAGGCTCTTTGTGAAAGGCTTCAGTCATGTCATGATGTCATCTAGGCGAGTCCAGGCTTAGCATAATTAATTGCAGTGCCACCTGCATGGGAGGAGTTGTCCATGAAAGTTCCTGGTTTGTTTTGGTCTTAGTGATCCTTTTGACAAGGCTTAGCCTAATAAAACTTCTCAGTATGCAGCCAGGACCTTGAATCTGTTTCACAGTTGTAAAAAATGTAGTGGGATTCAAAGGTTTGCTTCATTTCATTTTGTTTTCAAGAGGGAACAGTGGTTTTGTGGGTGAAACCCCTTTACAAATTATCTGTGGAGTAACAGGGGAAATTATTTTTGCCTGATTCTGTATACATTGAGGAATACTGATTTTTGTCATATGGACCTTCACTTTTATCATAGTGTGGTGTTAAATCTGAACTGACAAAGTGTTCTTGTTAAACTGGCAACTCTCTTCATTCTAATGAAGTCAAATAACTACTGTGCTTTAGGTTCCTTAGTAGCCACTTGGTTCTCCTCAGGTGATGAAGGCAACAACTAGTTTTTACTAAGCTTTTCACATTTCTGGTTTCTTTCTTAACCTTTTAAAGCACAGCCCATTTTCCTTACAAAAATAGTTGTTCTACTAAAAATTAAAATTACTACATACCAGAAATTTCCTGTGGTTATATTTGATGCTAATTACACTAAATAATTAACTTATTTTTAAATTTCCTGTCTTTATTTTTAAATTTTTATTTTAAATTTCTATGCTGCTGTATCAGAATGCTGTGAAATGCAGCTACCTGCAATTGCAGTTCTATATGTAGATTGTAGTCCAGATTATGGGGAATGGAATTTATAATGAAAGAACATTAGATCTTCATCTGGTAGTGATAATTTGCTTATCTTCACAAGATTGTTATCTGAAAACTCTTTTGAAGAAAGGAAATAGTACTTCAGCTTCACTGTTGTTAGTTTCCTGTGGCTGTATTGGACATGATATGTTAAGCGTGATCCTGATTCTAGCTCCTCAGTCTAACTAGAAACAGCATGTTTGAAGCAGATTGTGTTTGATTAACTTTTTCTTTTTCATTTATTATTCTCTGCATTCTTCGTTGTTTCAGTCTGCCTAGCCAAAGTCTGCTGTAGCTCATTTTAATTCTCTGCATCCTGCAGCCCATCCTTAATTTTCATTCAAGTTGTATCAGGTAAAGCCAAATTTGTACCAGCAATCAATTAGCATCAAAGTTATTGTTAAATGAAGAATGAAAATTCTTTAATGAGAAGGCAAAAAACCTGTTGTGGTACCCTACTAGGAAAATAGTGAGCAAAACTTACAAGAAGTACTTTGGAAAAGTCACTTGTAAGAAAAGAGACCGGTGATCTGGAATATGCTATAGTAGATGAGATACATACTGAGAATAAAGCAAACATCTGTATGTAAAATGCCAACTTAGATCAACTCTTGAAACTACCTCCTCTAGTTCTGTTGACAGTAGTTATGCAAGGTGTATGTGGAAGTTTGCTGGACTATGGCCTTTGACACTGTCAGCATTTACTATTATTTTAGGATGAAATATTACTATTCACTTTATTTTCTTAAGCGATATGAATTTAAGAGCTTATATTACAAATACAAGAACTACAGGTAGAAGTCATGAGAGAGCTTTCTTTGCTGTTTTCTTAAAGTAGTTTCAACTAATTTTACAGAGGAATAAAGTTACTCTTGTTAGGTCCCTAGTTAGTAGCTTTACAAGTTGTTGGAAAATTTGGTTCTGTTTCAATCAATACATACCAATATTCACCTTTGGAAATGTTCTTTCTCCCACTTGATGTGAGTGGTGACAGTTTGAAATACTGAGACAGATACTTTGGCAGTTTTCCTGCAGAGTCTTTACAGGCACTGTGCTTATTGCATGTGGGAATTTCTTAAGTCTTTTTGAGAACATACTGGCAAAAGCCAGTCTGTTAGATTAGGAAGCTAAATGACAGGTTTTATTAGGCTGAAAGTTAAATTTGAACCTCTTTTGAGAAGCAGTGTGAAGGATGAGAATGAATGTTGCAAAAATGGTCGAAAATTTTAAAAATGCATATGAAAAATTTATCATTAGACTCAATGTACTAAATTACCAGGTTTAATGGCTGGATTCTTAATTTGTCAGAAAGTCCTGGTTGCATCATGTAAGTGTGATTCCTTTAGTCTTTGTGCATATGCACATATGCACTTTTAAGTTAACTTTTGCTAAATATTTTAGAACATAAGATGCGTTCTACTACACATCTTTAAGAAGAGGACAAAGATAACACGTTTTTTTAACAGTTTCTGAATACTTTAATCTGGTGTACATATATAACAAATTCAGCCAGTTGAGTTTCCACTGTGTCTATTGAAAACAGGATTCCTTATGTAGCTTTGATTTCTAGATTATTGCTTCTGACGGGTTGTCTACTTTTAATACTGGGTCAGGTTTTATAAAAGAGATTCTGTGCTGGGACTTTAAATATATGTTCATTCTCAGTTAAGAGATGTTAAAACATTACTGGAGTTAAAGGGGTCTTCAATCGTGGTTTTTTCACTTTGTGCAATAAATACCAGGAGTGGACTTCTGTCAGTGCTGAGTCTTAAGTGCCTGTCATTTCCAGGTTTAAATCTTTGAGTGCCCCTGCTGAGTGCAACACTGAACTGTTCTTTATTGAGTTGCTGGGCATGTAAGTCTGCTGTCATATCAAAATTAGGTATTATGTCTATAGATGACTGATAGAGAATATAGAAATCCTTATATAATCATTCATCAGTGGCATTTCAGCAGATAAGCACTGAAAGTTTTTCTGGGTTCCAGCATTTAATTCTATAACTGCATTCTGAAAATTATTTGAAATCGGAGCAGCACAAAAAAAGTGAATCATATTTTCCATCTGTGTTCATGCTGGATGATTCTGCTATGTTATAATGCCACTGGTATCAAAATGGTCTAAAAATATGCAAACAGTAGTTTTCAATAGAGCTAAAGAGCATCTACTGAAAGTTCACAAAGCACTTAAAATTCGTAAGTGTAAAGTGAAATACACCAATGTGCATAGACTAAAACATGAATGTAGCACCAGCCAAAGAGAGAGGTATCTTAAATAATTTTCTTGCTTTAAACAGAAGGAAAAATACCCTTAAAAGCCTTTTGATATATGCTAAATTTAAAATAACAAGTCTAAAACTATCTATATTGGTAACTTCTTTTCTAGGTTATCCATGGCTGGCTTATCATTTCTTCTCTTCTGCTGCTCTTCTTTTTCTCATTCATCTACCTGGGGTAAGTGAACTAAACCATTAATATGCTATTTTTCATGTATCACTTTATGTATGTATTTATTTTAGAACTAGGCCTTGAATCTTAAGAGGAATGATAGTGAGTAAGCTGTTGCAATAAAATTTTTTGTTTTGTATAGGCTGATAGAGTACACATAAAAGAGTGATTCATAGGTTCATAGTGCATCTGATTAGGTACAGAAACTGTCCATCACATGCATCACCAGAATAAGCACATCTTGCTTATCAGAATAAGCATATCTTGGGAGGAGCTTGTTCTGCTGACATGTCTTCTGATAATTTAATTTTTCATTAACATATGACTCAAGGGCAGTTGTTTACATCATAGCTTTGATTGTTAGCTCTATATGCAAAGGCTGTTTGCATGGAAGTGGTGGAAAAAGTCAGCTGAAAAGAATCTACTATCTCACCAAAATATATTTAGTGCTTTTCTTCTCAAATTTGGAAGCATGCCCTTTTCCAGACATCAAGAAAATTCGGCCAGAACAGTCAGTACTGTCTAAAATGAGCAGTCTCCTCAGGGTTTGTAACTAGAGTTATGTCTTGAAATTATTATACTCTATGTGTTTTTATGCCACTTGATGACAAACACTTCTCTTTGATGAAGCTTATTTGATTTGGTCCCTGGAAGGAGAATGTGGTCTTCCCTTTAGTCACTGGTTTTTGGTAAAAGTGATCTCTGATGCCTTTTGTGGTCTGTAGTTTCTCTAACCCTAACAATGGCTTTTGAAATACAAGGCAATTCCTTCATCTGCCCCTCCTGCCTTACAGCAGTGCTGGCTTCCTTTTGCCAGAGGTGCAGAGAGTGAGGGAGTTGGTAGACCAATTATACACGATGACAGTAAGGGACATGTCAAAGGTCAACTGACAGCTGCAGAAGACAAGCTTCCTGGAGGAAAGTATTATGCAAATTATAGGGTTCTTAGTGGTTTGATGAGTTGGTAACAGCAGATTCTGCAAAGAGCCATCACAGCCATTTCTTTCCTGAGTCAGCAGAAATCACCTGTGACTTGGTCATGACATTTGTCTGTTTTGGTGTTATTTATTGACGTTCTTAATTAGTTTATGAATGGTGTGACGGGGACATGGTTCATCCAAAATCCAAAAATAAAGCTTTTTACTTCAGTGTCTATGGGGAATAATAGACTAAACATGTATCTTTAAAGTTATCAAAGCATTCCACAGGCAGCGTGTAAGTAGAGAGAGATCTTTGCTTGCCTTTAAAGATCCATTATAACCTCACAAGTTCTGATTATTCTGATTTTTAAAAGTTAAGAGCATAATCAAAACTACTGATTTTGCAGTAATGTCCCTTTGTGTCAGTTTCTGCTTTGATTGAGAAGGAAATAGAACCTTAAGGAAATTTTCAAAAAAGCAAAAGCATTGGTGTGAAGGAAATACTGGCAAAATGAATCCTATTGTGAAGAGTTAAGTACTAATTGGAGAAATAATTTTCCATTTATGCCACTACATTGAATATGAAAATTTAAAAAAAGATATTCTGAAGTTTGCATCTGTAATTTGTTTCCATTTTTTCAAGTCAGTGCAGTCTATTTTATTTTCCTTTTTTTTAGCGAGGTTTTTAAGACATACAATGTTGCCATGGACTACATTACGGTGGCACTCATGATCTGGAACTTCGGTGTTGTGGGAATGATTTGTATCCATTGGAAGGGTCCCCTTCGGCTCCAGCAGGCATATCTCATTATGATAAGCGCTCTCATGGCCTTGGTGTTCATCAAGTACCTTCCTGAATGGACTGCATGGCTTATCCTGGCTGTCATTTCAGTGTATGGTAAGTTTTGGGGGAAGACACAGTAACAGGTCCTGTGGTGGGAATTTGTTTTATTTCCTGACTTTTCCACTTGTCTTACTAGACCTTAAGAAAAAAAAAAGTGCATGTGTGTGTGTATCATCCAAAGTAGCAGATAAGGTGATTACAGATCTCATAAATAAGATCATGGTCCTAAACTGAGATCAGTTCCCGGCAGCTGAGGGCTTTGTATTACTGTATGATCCCATCTTCCGTCATCCTGGACTCTCTAGATTCTTTTGGGAGGAGAGCTGAAGTAATTCGAGAGAGGAGAAGATAGAGACCCATTTTGATCTTTTTTTATGAAGGTGGAGGACTTGCAGCTTCTCATTTTCCCCAAGAATCTTTGGAAAACCTTGTACATTGAGAATTTAGGAACTTGTTTACAGTCCCATACAAATATAGATCTGCTCAACCTATGAATTGCTCAAATTTGTGGACATAGAAACAACAGCCTGATCCTGACCTGATAATATTGTGAGAAAGAAGGAAGGATTAAGAGCAGTTTGCATTGCTCAAAGTCATTTTATATTTAGAAGGATATGGTTGTGAGATCTGTTTAATTGGCTGTTTTTTTAATTTATTCATTGTAGTTGTCGCGTACTACTCTTTTTCAGAATGATGGCTGAGAAATCTACATGTAGTTTTTCCATAAAGCTTTAGGGGGCACTGAGCACTTGGTAAGAAGATCACTGTATCCTAAATACTGATTTAATTTCCAGGCAAGACTAAAATTCAGTTACTTAGACATAATTAAAACATTACAGCTAAGTGAAGATGTGGTCTTAATTTCAATTTTTTCTGGAAGCATATAAGTGTGCTGAATGTGTGCTCTCGAAGTCACTGATCAGGATAAAGATTGAGAATCTGTCCAGATGTAAGTGCAGGGGTTGATAAGATTTGATTAGCTCTGATACATCAGTGTACTCCTTAAGTGTCCTCTTTCTTCAGGGAGAGGAAAATTGTCCCTTTTGTGTGTGCTCATGGACAACAAAGCACATTAAGAAAAACATCCCATCCCCCAGCCCCATTTCCACCCTTCATACAACTGGAACGAATCGGAGTGCTCCAAGCATTCAGCCTTTATTCAGTGATAGCAAAATGAAATTACTTGAGATCAAGTTCCAGTACCATGGTGTAGTTGCTTTGACTACAGGGGATGTAAGTTTTCAAAGCCCATGACCCCACACCAAGAATTCTTCACTTGAGTGGGACCAGCAGTGGTGCCAGGGCAGTTGGCTCAGGTGCAGAAGGCCTGCTCTGAGCAGTGCACAGCTCCTGACAAGTCAGCTGTTCCTTTCAGTGCCAGATTTAGTTTCAAATTAATTTAAAGACATATGGTGAGTGGACAAGTGCAAAAGTCAGTAGCAATGTTAGAGCTCTCTATCCCAATATGCCTGTTTCACAGGAATTAACTAAACCTCACCTGTTGTCTTAAAATGTCTTTCAGCATTAAACTTAGATTACAAAAAGTTTTCCTGATAGAAGGCAAGCTTGGGTATTTTCAAGATGGTAGTTGAAGAGTAGCTTTCTTGAATTATTCACAGGTCAACACATAGGCACAGGTACATTTGCACTTGCATCATATCTTAAGTGAGGAATATAATGTCTTAAAATTTGTATGCATATTACAGTAATATGTAAAATACATTGCATAACTAAGAATATTAAAAAGCACTGCTGTAGGATACTGAATTGTGGCCAATGGCTGTCTTAAAAATCTGTATTCAGGGTGCATTTTCTTGCTTCGAGTCTCTCCAAGTGTTTCAGAAAAAAAATGTAACTATGTCTGCAGGGATGTAAGATCTGTTTGTTCTTCCTTTCAGATTTGGTTGCTGTCCTGTGTCCTAAAGGTCCTCTTCGTATGTTAGTTGAAACAGCTCAAGAGAGAAATGAAACTCTCTTTCCAGCACTTATTTACTCCTGTAAGTACATTTTGTTAAATCCTTTAAGCTTGCAATCACCCACTCATCTGAAGCAATCTTCTCATTTTTCTGGGTTTTAATAAGATGCTTTTCAGCTGAGTTCTTGATCTGCTCTCTTGGGCCTCAGTTTTCATTTCACTGTTGACTGAAAAATGTGGAACATTATCTGAGACATTTCAACCAGCATGTTTTGTTCCAAAATACAAACAGGAAGAATGGTAACAGACCTTGTTTTGGATAAAGTTCTGTCCTTAGGCTGTAAATTAAGCCTGTTCAAAGGGACCAATTGTTTCCAGAAAATATTTACCAGCTTTCAGTCCTTAAATAACCTGTGTCTTAGTATTACTAAGAAATGTGAGAAATTGCTAGAAGGAGGTTTGTTTGGGTGACTGTTTTCTCAATGGCTTGTCCTTTTTGGTAAATTGTTTCTCCCTGCAGTTGTGGAAAATAAGCTATTGAATTAAAGTTGCTGTTGTGACCTGTGTATCAATTAGTACATAATTCCACTGTTTCTGAAGTTCCATGTTGTTACTCGTAGTCACGGGGATAACAGTGAAAGAGGCTCATCATGTCATTATGCTACTGATGCTCCAGACAGGCCTGTATTTGGAAGCAGGAAGTGTGCTGCAGATGGCCATTTCAG
Organism: Leptocoma aspasia; assembly: GCA_013399835.1. Classification (NCBI taxonomy): domain Eukaryota; kingdom Metazoa; phylum Chordata; class Aves; order Passeriformes; family Nectariniidae; genus Leptocoma; species Leptocoma aspasia. The sequence continues at coordinate 315,254 of VXAX01003674.1, read as the reverse complement.
GGGCAAGCTTACAGTGGAGCAAGGGGAGAAGTTTCTTTATCTTTCACTGGTTCTTTATTTGTCACACTTGCACAACATCAGTAAAATGTAGCATAGCTGCCCGTTACTCTGTTTTGTGAGAGGAGAGGTTAACACTGAAAACCAGAATTAAAATACACATTTTATATGTAACAACATTTGTTTACCTCCAGATGGGAGGATTTTTTGTGATGGCAAAGGCAGAGAACAATTAACTTTGATGTAGATACTGCCTCTCAATTGACATAACTCTGTAACAGTGTTTAGACACCTTTTAACTTGCACATAAAAGAACTGATAAATGAAAAAAAGTGAAGAAATTGTTGATTTTCAGGGTAAGCCTTACAGGTAGAAGTAATTTGTCTGGCAACAGCTGTTGCCATTTTTTTCAAAATCTAGTAGAAATAAAATTTTATTCACCAGTTTCTGTAAATGTGTTGTTGCTGGTACTGGCTGTGTTCCAGATATTACTGTGCTTTAATGAGAGTAAAATTGCCTGTTGGAAAAGATAGTTGTATCAAAAAAACCCATGAAAAATGAGAAATAATGGATTGATGCTAACACTATCTCAGAATTTCATACATCTGAAGATACCATTAGTTATGCTGTTGTGGTTTGGATTTCTTTGATAGCAACAATGATATGGCTTGTGAACATGGCTGAGGAAGATCCAGAAGCCCAACGGAAGTCCAAAAACTCTGCTTTTAATAAACAAGGTGAGTTTTGCTTTGACAAACCTTTGTCACTTCATAGGAATACATGTTTATGGATACCTGTCTCTTAGTTTTTTAAGAGTCCTGGGTGCTGTAGAAGAGTGAAAGCATGGAGGCCTAATTAAGAATGATGGATCTGACAAGACTTGAAAAACTGTTTATTTATTGTGCAGTTAATGTTCTTGCATTCATTTTTCTGGGATGTTAGTGTTGAAATGACTCAATATAAAACTATTAACTGAGCTCAACTGCTTGTCAAATTGGGATGATAAAGTATAATACCAACTCATTTGTATTAGACAAAATAAAGGGCTGCATAGCCCTTTTGGCTACGCAGATAGTGTTTAAAACATGGAGTTTGTTTATTTATATGTGTTACTAAAGCAGAGTGCAGTTTCTGAATTTAACATGCTTGAAGGCATCCATGTATATGTAACTTTCAGTAAAGTTTTCTGTTTTACTGGGAAATTAAGCTGTCATTGTCAACTAAAAAAGCTAATTAAATATTCGATGATAGCTTATTCCTTAAATTGTGATCTTTGTTAGGTCAGTACAGAACTTCCACTTTCATGTGGATGTACTCCTAAATACTAGGACTTGAGTGCAACATGTAGGTGCTGTGACTGCAGAGTGTACATTGACTCCTGAATGTTTAAGTAAATATTAAAATCCTAAGAGAGGATGTCTTGTGATTGTGTATGCCAGTGTTAAATGTTGCTAAGTATTATGGATTACCTCTTTCTATCTTATATGTGGAGAGACATGTTTTAGAAGGCACATTTTTGGAGGAGTCTTAAATGCCTTTCTTCCTTTGAGCTCCAGCAAGCCGGACCCAGAATGAAGATGCTGAAGCAGATGATGGTGGCTTTAGTCAGGAATGGCAGCAACAAAGGGACAACAGAATAGGACCCATTGAATCAACACCTGAATCACGTGCTGCTGTTCAGGCTCTACCCAGTAACTCTCAAACAAGTGAAGACCCTGAAGAACGTGAGTGTGGACTACTGTGTCTGAAAAGCTTACTAAATCTGAAGCTAGTCAGTCAGGCATCCTGAGTGCACAGACACAGCATTCTGTGAGCTATTAGCAAGCTGAAGAGATGCTCTTTCTCCTGATGAATACTGATATGCCTCATAGGAATAATGGTGTTGCTTTTTGATAGGATTTCGTTTTGTTGCAGGAGTGAGTAATATTGGCCAAATTGTTCTTTAGTTTGATACACAGACTCAAAACTTTTGTTGCACAAGCTGTTTTCAGACCATTATGTGGTTAGCCTTTGTCTTTTTCATGCAGTGTTCTGCTGTGTATCACCTCTTTTGGATTTTAGGCCCTTCAGATGGAGTCATTACCAGGTTTTTTATGCCTCAAGATTAAACTACTGTAATCCAGTTGGTAGGAAGCAATGTTTAAAACCTGATTGGAGACTGAAATGAATGCAGAATGCAATGGGCTTACTTAGTTTTCTCCAGCATCTTGCTAAGGTGAAATATCTTTGTAAAGTGTATGATATCAGTACTCAGATACCTGTTTTAACAGACTTATGATTTCCAGTTGGAGTTCAAGCTGCTATTAGATTTGCAAAGCTCTAAATAAATTAGGGTGTGCCCATCATGTGATACTGCCATATTTTAGCAGATGAAGCTGCTTCCTTTGATTATAAGGTGCTCCTCTGTTTAAAAATAGAGACTTCTACTTTAAGAACAGTTTTAAAATTTACTTTATTTCAAAAAGTCCAAATTCAGCATGCTGCAAATCCTTTTTAATTTTCAGAGCTTAAAAAATAACATTAAGATGCAAAAATTTTAGCAAAGCGGCTGTTTCAGTTAGTTTTTTAACTAAAACTCTCACCTGGCCAGGCTAATAATTTTCTCCTTCCTGTATTTCTGGAGTGAGTAGTAATGATCCAGTCAGACTTGTCAGCCAGCATTAGTTTATTACAAGTCTGGAGCATCCAAGGTCTGTTTCAGTAGTTAAGGGGTGTTATAGTGCTTAAGAGCTTTTAATAAATGCACTATTCGAGGTATTTTATTGGAGGCCTGTTGCAAGAGAGTAGGGTTACCTTTTTTCTTTTATGCATTTTCTCCCTTTTTTTCCTTTTTCGTTTCACCTCTCCCTACACCTTCATAATTATTCAGACATCCACCTATGTTTTGACGTTCTTAGTTCCTCTTGGAGCTCCGAAGTGAGTGTTGGGCTGGACTGTAGTGGGGTGGGGAAGTAACCAGTAGGCCAAATGAAAGCAGCTGGTCACCTGGTGCTGGCCTTTCTTAATTAACATCTTGGACTAAAAGCTCAGAATGGGAACTGGCATTCAGGAAATCTTACAGTGCCTGCAGAAATAATTGAGTATTGTGCTTCCAGAGTTGTTGCTAAGGTGGTAATTACTATATAAAAGAATAAGAGAGAATGAATTTTCTGAAATCTCACATCTTGGACTAAGTATGTTGAGTTTTTGCCTCTGTGATATTCTCTGTACTTAGACACAAGTGCTTTTAAGAACTACCTGCATAAGAATTCTCTAGGAAAATTGGAAAGGCAGTGGGATATTTTGCAGTTTATAGGTTTCTAACTGGCAAATAATATATCATCTGCAAGGGATGTATTTTTCCCCTCCCTCAGCCAGTTTAAGGGAATTGCTCTTGAGTATTCTGTTGAATATGACAAGACAACCAAAAGTGGACACCCCTCCACAAATAAAATTACAGATATCTGGGTTTGTATATACTGCATTTATATGTCCAGGAAAATAGGAGTATAGGGAAATTCTAATTAAAGGTTGAATTAATTGAGTAGTGTAGTGTTTCTAAGCCATCTTGTTTCACAGGAATTTATCACTCGTTTCAGGAGTGGTACTAATTTTGAAAATAAAATGTTATTTTTACCAAGTCTTGTTCATAATTAATGTAAAAATGTATTATTTTTTGATAATTACTGACATGGAATATTAGTAGACTGATATTTAATGTTGCCATATGTTCACTTTGCAGGAGGAGTAAAGCTCGGTTTAGGAGACTTCATTTTCTACAGTGTCCTCGTTGGCAAAGCCTCTGCAACAGCAAGTGGGGACTGGAATACAACTTTAGCATGTTTTGTAGCCATATTGATTGTGAGTATAATGTAAAATTATAATAGAGAAAGTTTCTAATGTCCATCAGGGACAAAGCTGTAACTGCTGCATTTTGTCTTTGATCTTGTTTATTGGGTGGCCAGACTGAAAACTGATGAGGACTTCAGCTGTGATTTTCATTGGCTGTACATCTGTCACTAAAGCCTTTAGTTTAGGAAGACATAAAACATAACCTGTAGAATTAATATTTATATGTATATATAATTTTTTGCTTGTCAGTCAGAGTTCCCTAATTTCTCCCTGTGTTTTTTGTGTTTTGTTTTTTTTCTTCCCCTCAGGGTCTGTGCCTTACACTTCTGCTTCTTGCCATCTTTAAGAAGGCCTTACCAGCTCTTCCAATCTCCATAACCTTTGGGCTGGTTTTTTACTTTGCTACAGATAACTTGGTGCAACCCTTTATGGACCAGCTAGCATTCCATCAATTTTATATCTAGCAGACATGATGCTGAAATGGGTATTTGTAGCAAATCTGGGAGGAGGAAAAGTGGTTTTCCCTCAGTTCTCAAGCAAGACTGAAGTCAAATACTCAAGATTCCAAGGCGGAATCATTACAGCTTCCTCCGATGGTGGTTTTTGGTTCGCTTTTTTTCCTGAGACAATTGCTGCACTGGGCACCATATGAATTTTCCTGTGTGAAAGTGGCTTCTTCCTGACAGCCAGTCTAAGCCAGGTGCTGTTATATCAGAGGTCATCTGATATGCATATGTCTGGTAAGGACCACCTGTGTGAAAATTGCTAATGCTTCCACCAGCAATGTGATCTCTTACCACAGGCTGATTGTTTTCACAGCACGAAGGGTGCTCAGGACTTCCTTGATGTTAACAGAGGAAGCTGACAATCACATGGAACTTGTCCCTGTAACCGCTTGAAGAGAGAGAGCCCAATCTGGACAAATTCTTCAGCAGTGATATTTTGACAGTGGAGTCCCAACTGTGTAATGGGAAAGGACTTTGTAGCAATTCGACAAAGGGAGAAAGTACTGTCACTCTAAGAGTGCTCCATGACTTCATAGCCTCTGTGCCTGAGTGTGTTTGGTTTAGTAAATCTAAAAGCTTTTTTTCTTTTCCCACACTGGAACTAGAGCCTCTTCTCTGTTTTAATACTTTTCATTCTCAAGCATGGAGTGCACCTTCTGTACACCTGCTCCTGTTTATTTAGCTGCTTAGACTTGGACTTAATTATTTGGCAGTAGAGGATCATAAGGTCCTAATTTGGATCTGACATTCTAAAAGGTTAATAAACTACATTAAAAAAAAGCAGTTTTGGGACTTACTCTTTGTGCTCTTGCAAATCATTTTGCTAGAACACCATTTCAAACCCCGCGTTTGGAAATAGTCACTAACAGCATGGACTGCATCACTGGTGGATGTTCCTTCTGTTGGCATTCTTATGAAATAAGTAGGTGTTTGCAGCAATCCCAGATGGAGTTTAGCTTGCCAGATCTAGAGATCCAAGTGCTATTAGGAGCTCTTCTATTGCATCACTGAAATTCTTGGTCATCAAAAACGCGGTTTAGAGTTCTGTTGGCCTGAGCATTTGTTAATCAGCTGTTTTAACACCTCAGGCTGGCAAGGATTTTTTTTTTTTTGGTGCAGTATCTTTATTGGTGAGGATACTTAAGTTAGGTGAGAGATTGCTTAGTGTTACTAAGGAGCAAAATTCATGACCTTCTTCATTTTAATTACCTCTCTCGCAAGGAACTGGTGATTGGCAAAATGAAGGACGATTCAATATCACTGAAAAGAAGATAGGAGATTTTGAACTTCTTATAAGAAGAGTCTGTTCAAACCTTAAAACTGTTAAATTCTGCTTTCTTCTTCATTTGAAAGAACTCATTTATGAACAATTGCTTGGAAATGAGACAGGTGAGATTAAGTTGGTTTTGCCATAAATTCTTACTGTGTGCAAGTAATGTTTTTTCTTGGGAACCACAGGGAGTGGATGGGCATTCTGTTTGACGTGCATCTTGATACTGGAGTCCTTGCCAAGTAGAGCAACTGTCAAAATCCTAACACTAGCTCCTTTTACCATTTTTTCCTGGGGTTTTGTTTCAGTGCCTGTAGACTCATAGGACTGAAACATCAGAGATGCTCACACCAACCATTGCCCAAGTAAAGAAAGACTGTGATTTATAAACCTGCTTTAAAACCAAGAAAGGCTTTCTTTGATTGTCCTTGGTAATGTATGTCTTTTCCAGTATGACTTGTTAACTGTAGTGTTAGCATTTACATTTTCATGAAATACATTGTCTTGTCTCATCTAAAGTACTTTTATTCATCTCATTTGTGTGCATTCATTGTGGATAGCATTAATAAACCAACTATATCAAAATTGCTTACAGTGACTTTTCAAGTCAAACTTGTTTGTGTTTTCTAGCTTAAATTACTGTTCCATATTTTGTTGAAATGAAGTCTGACTTAAAACAGGTTGGTTTGTGAGGGTTTTAGGGATTTCTGTTGTCATTTTTGGTTGGTTTTTGTGTTTGGGGTTTTTTTTATAACAAGACTTTGAGTTGTTTTTATACCATTGTAACTTGTTCCTTTCCTGAGCATTATATCTAAGAAAATTCCCTTGGGTGTTTTATCTGGCATCCCAACTATAGTTCTATTGTGTAGAACAGGTTTGCTAAGAGTTGGCATCGCTGGCATTTGTATGTCTGAGCTGGCTCTCAGTTAAGGGTTGTTACTTAAATGCAGAAGTCATCTCTCTTATTTTGTTTTTGGCCTCAATATGCACCAGAGGAGCATTAGCTCCAGTAAGAGTTGCTTTAGAATCTGTAGAAATGTACAAAATGTACATACTTGAATGAATGTGTTAGATGTGCAACCCAAGGAAGAGCTCAGAACCTTCCAACACTAAACTGCCAGTCTTCCACTTCCCAGAGCTGCTTCTGTTGTTCCAAAGTTAATTTCTGAGCTAGTGTAGAGTTACAGTGGTGGAGACTATAAAATTTGTATTCACAGAAGCTGTTCAAGTTTGTGTTTGAATCTCAAAACAAGTTTAGAAGGGAAATTGCTTTTATAAGCAGCTATATGTTAAAAGTACACTGCTTATTACTAGGTCTTAGGTACACCTTCAAAAACCAGATGAAATTTTCTAGATTGGCCCTCTCAGGCCAAATCATGGTAGCTTATGTTTCAGATGAGATCCTGCAGCTAAGGCTTATCTCAGAACATAGGTCCAAATAAGGTTCAGTTGCCAATAGGTTTTGTTTGCATTTGGGTTGTTACTACACAAATGTGAAGGTTGTGTCACTTTTCTCTTGTCTTGAAACACTGATCTAATTTGAGGATTCACCTTGGTTAGATTGTTGTACCTGAAAGGTTTTTCATAAGTAGTCTGCATTTTTCAGAGAGTTTCCATTATTATCAAATTAGTATGTTAATGACAGCACATCAGGCTGTAGCTCTGAAAGAACTATGCTGTAACCTGTGTTGATTCATCCCTTCTGTGCTCAGGCAGATTGACTGGTACCTGTTGTGTGGCTGTTCCACTGTTCATACTTTGAAACTGGCTATCCCAGTAGCTTTCTGTCCCCATTCAACTTACATCGATAGGTCTCCTTCTTTGGCTAAGATTCAATTCAATATATAAATGAGAAGACATAATAGTTTTCCTAAAATCCAGGCACTTCCATTTGTCTCTTGTTTTTTTTCCCCTTCTATGGGGGGATTTAATCCAGGGCAAAGAAAGAGACCCCTGGAAGTTGGTTTTACAGCAAAGGGTTAGGGTTGCTGTTGTACCTGTGTATGGCTATTATGGTCACACTCAAATTCAAATGTCATCTCTGTGAGGTGCATCCTGAAGGTGTAAGAATGTGATACTGCAACACATTCAGGATAGTTCTGGATGGGTAGATGATGACTACTTTGAGCCAAAAAAATCAAGGGCTGTGCTCCACTAGAAATGGCTAATCTCCTCAATGTACAAAGCAGACACAGACTATTTCAGGCACGGGAGGCTGGTGCTTCTCGGATATATGGATATATATCTGTACCTATAGAGATACAGATTCATGTACTCTGGACCTGTAGATGACAACTCTTCTGCCATTAGTGTGGTCAAGGATTAAATATGCAGAAGTAAATTTTGGTGGACGGTACTGTTCAACAAAACTTATCAAAATGCTTTATTTAAAAAATTACTTCTGACAATGCTGTTGAAACAAGTTTAATAGACTGTGGAACATGTCTGCACTGTGATTGCATCTCAGTGGTAACTTGGTCATTGGAAATGTTGAAACATGAACTAGAATGGAATTCTTTTACACTCAAAGCATTTGCTGTTTTCTTTTTTACAGACACTGGTTTGTACATAACCTGAATTAAATGTGAATGTTTTTTAAGCATCTTTCCGGTTCTTGATAAGATACGTTTTTGATAGATTATTGCAAATTTTCCTGTATTTGTCTAATTATTAAAATAAAAGTTGCATGGATCCTGATTCATCTTGCCTTTACTATATTATTTTGAAGCCATCACTTAAAGCTCTTGGAGGCATAAGCACTGTAGTTATTTTTATCCAACATTTAATGAGTTAGGTTCCTTTCTTAAGGCATTTTAAGTAGCTGCCGTATTTCCTACCAATAGAGCGTCAACTGATTTTTGTAGAATTACTTTCTTCTAAAAGCTACTTTATGTGTTCCTTTAAAGAGTCAGTCAAAGCCTGTTGCAAAAGCACCCATAAGATATGATTAAGGCAAGAAAAATGAGATTATACTGAAACACCAGCTGGCACAATGATGATTACCAGGAAAAATACATAGGATGTTCAGAAAGAAAACACTTCATGAATAGTGTTGTGTATTGTTATTTTGGAATCGATTTCTTATCAATATGATTGAAACAGAGCTTTGGGTTTTTTTCATTGTTTTGCAAAAGTATTCTCTGCAAAGTTCAAATTTGTTTGAGTGGACTAACTTCTGTTTAAGAGGGTTGGTTTGTTTGGTTTTTTTTCTTGGGGGGGAGGAGGATGTGGGGTAGGTTAACCTTTGTTTCTGCATGAGAGACCTAAAGAGAGGTCTATCCTCACAAGTAGAAAGTAAAGTACAGGTGGTAGGAGCCTGTGTGGATGAGCAAGGAGCTCCTAAGTGAGCCCAAACACGAAGTGGAGAAGAAGTGGAAGCAGGGGCAGATGACCCAAACAGAGCATAGAGTTGTTTTCTGATCTTGCAGGGATAGTGTTAAGAAAGCAAAGGCCCCTCTAGAATTGCATCTGGCTAGAGATGTAAAGAGCAAGGAAAAGGGAGACATTCTACAATTATGGGAAGGCATTTTACAATGATATAATGGCAAAAGGAAGACTTGGTAAATAAAGGTGCCCCTCTCCCCCATCCCTGCTGAATGGGGCAGGGTACCTTGTGACAAATGACATGGAGAAGGCTGCAGTACTTGTTGCCTTCTTTGCCTCAGCCTTTATTGGTGGGACTGCCTTTTAGGAATCCTGTATCACTGAGACCAGAGGGAGAATCTGGACCAAGGTAGATGATGGAGGTCAGCTTAGGGAGCTTGCAGACAAACTGGATGTACTTAAGTGTGTGAAGCCTGAGAGGTTACATCCATAAGGAAGATGGCTGATGTCATTGCAAGGCCACTCTCAATTGTCTTTAAATGGTCATGACAGCTGGGAGAGCCTCCTGGAAACTGGAAGAGAGCAAATTTAAGTCCTATCCTCAAGAAGAACAGTAAGGAAGAATGGGGGAGCTACAGGTCATTCAGCCTTGCCCCAATCCCTGGGAAGCTGACATGGAAAATCATGCTGGAAAGCACTTCCAAGTACATGAAGGGCAAGAGGATGATTGGGAGTAACTAACAGGAATTTATAAAGTAAAAATCATGCTTGACCAACCTCTTTGCCTTCCACAATGAGCTGGCTGTCTTGCTCAATGAGGGGAGAGCAGCTGATGATATTTACTTGGACTCATAAAGCTTTTCACAGCATCTCCCATAACCTCATCACAGACAAGCAGATGAAGTATAGGTTAGATCAGGGGATAGTGAGATGGACTGAAAACTGCCCCGGTGCTCAGGCCCAGAGGGTTGTGATCAGCAGCACAGAGTCCAGTTGGAGGCAAATCATTAATGGTATATCACAGGGCTCAGTACTGAGGTCAGTGCTGTTCAGTTGATCCATTTATGATTTGAATGATGAAAAGGAGTATCCCCTCAGCAAGTTTGCAGATGACACAAAAATTGGAAGCAGTGGCTGATAGACCAGATGATGATGATGATGCAAAGTAGTAGAATTTTATCTTAGGCTAAATACTCAACTTGAAGCTACAACCTAATATACTAATTTATTGTATTAGATTATTGTATTGTAATTAGATTTAATTACCCCTGTGTTGCTATGAACATATTATAAGTTTCTCTGCGTGTAAGCCTTCTGATCATTTTCCCATGGGAGAACATCCTTTTGCTGTCTTTTACTCTGTATAAGCTTTCTGTAAACAAAATATCTGTGTCTGTTCTTCAAGGACATGGAATTGGTTGGCCTCCTCCTACCTATGAGGAGACTGAACTGAAATTACTTTATCTTTCTGATATTGTAAACTATTCGAACACATTTTCCTGGACGAAGCAGCAGCAGGAGCATGGAATGCTCTCTGCTGAGCAGATATAGAAATATATTAGAATTATGGAGTCATTTTAATAAATCATTTTGGCCTTCTGAATTTATTGTCAAGAGTCCTTTCTTCAATGCATGGACCACGACGATACCCCTGTGTTTTCTTACTTCCATTTTTTAATGTAATCTTTTGGGGATAGGTAAATAAGATTCCTTTATTGACAGCATCAGCTCTCATAGAGAACTCGGCTTGATCTGTAGCAGTTACTGCTAGGTATTTTTTAATTACCAAGAAATCTCAATTAAAGTTATGTTTAAGGCCACATTCTGAGCTGAAATCTCAGGAGTTTGTGGACTCTGTAGAGAAAAGCATCTGCATTCTTTGGCTGGAACTAACAGAACTGAGAATTGGGTGAGGAAACAATCAATTGCTTCCTGAGTTTTACAATGTGTATTTGTTTCTCTTCTCTTTAAATCATTATATGCTGCAGGAAAGATGATTTCAGCTTGGCATCAAACAATGTTGGTGGACAGTACCAATGTAATTGGATCCAATTTGATTTTTCTTTGGTTTGAAATATGCTTTTAATCTAAACTGACTGGAATAATGAATAGACTTCTTTGTTCATATTAATTTTCTGATTTCAGTAGTGTTAGATAAGGGTTACCCACTTTGATCTGGGGTAATGCTGCTGTCAGAATTAAACATTGTACTTCTTGCTGGCTTTTTTGTACAAGTCAGCATGAATGTACTTGGAGAATGCCTCAGAGCACAGCTGGATGTTCATCGAGTGTAGCAGCTCTATATTTGATTGAATCAATGGTTTATTTAACCATCCTCAGTAACAAAATGCTAATCACTGATACAGTAGCACACTCAAGTGAAGAGGTCCAGCTACCGCGTAGTTATTAGCACACTTACACCCTGGCCCAGGCCTCACTGATACAGTTTGGTAATGAACTGTGTGACAAATTCTACTTCCAGTTGTTCCTATGAGGGAGGAATTAATTCAGCCTTAGATATAATAGCATACCTGTGAGCATCAAGGGGGACATTTGTAAGGGCAAAAATGGCAGCAGCATGGAGCACATAGAGGCCTGATGAGACCCCACGGTGCAGAGGTGCTGCAAGGGGGTGATTATTATTTGGTGGCAGTGCCTGTCCTGGTGTCTGCAGCCAGCACCCAGCAATAATCACTTCTAAAGCTGTAATCACAGCCACATGGCAGCACTGTGCCTTTTTTACTGCTTTCTATTCATAGTGCTCGTAACAAGGAATTAAAGAGCACGATAAAAATATATAGTTGAAAAAAGTAGACTGTTATAAAATGATTTCTTTTTGGAGGACTGTATTTAGTAGATGATGAATCCTGCAGGGGAGGCATGTATGCATTTCCAGTCACTGCTAAGGTTTCGAAACTATTTTAAGAACAGCAGAACCTGGCTGTTGTCATAGTAGCAATAAACCTTTTAATCCCACTTCCTCTGGAGATGAAGCTGTTGTGTACATAATCTGCTTAAAGATTGTCAAGGCTGTTTATGTGACAGGGAGCTCGGGATACAGTGCTGAGAAGATGCTACTTGTTGCCCCCAGAAAATTTAGTACTTTTTGTCTGCTTTGATAGTGCTTGAGATTTGCTTAGAGACTGATCTTATGACAAGCTGGTAGGAGAACAGTCATCTGGGAAGCCAGCCTTCATTTGCACCAGTGTTTTGGCCTTGACAACTTGTTGTGGTCAAATGAAGCTGTTCCTAGGTAGTTCCTCAGCAAGGGCTTGCTGATATCATGCTTCTCCCATAGTTTAAAGGCATCCTTTTTGAGTAAGTCCTTTTATCCTGAATGCTTCCATTCCTTACAGTCTCTGAGGCTTCTGAATCAACATTGAGTCATATTTTTATATTGCTGAATAGTGAACACAATTAAAATTTCCTTGATGTATTTGGATAATGCAGACTGACTTAAATGTGCAACAGGTAGTCAGACAACTGAGAAGTTCTTCAGCTGTGTTTTGGAGATTGGTTTAGCTGGGTAAGGAGAGTTTTAAATGTCATGTCAACATAATCATTGTAATAGAATTTGGCATCCTGTACCAAAAATGACGTGAGTGTTTGTTCACATGTATCTAGAACTAAAAGATGCCTTTCTTCTCACCAGATCAAGTTTCTCGGTAATTACTGACATCTGTGCCACTGCCAGTTTATTTGGTGTAGTCTGGTTACAGGACCGGATTGCATAACCTCGTGTCCTGCAAATAATCAGTGGGCATCTTTTCTTTTATTTGAACCAGTATTTCAGTTCATATGTACTGAATCATAGCAACAGTTACAGAATTTTTACTTGTTTGCTTTCCTGAAGTCTTCACGTTCTGTCAGGATGGACACTCAGTCTTTAGGAAAAAATTACACTGCGGAATAAATGAAAGAATGTTTATATTATTTATTTGCAAATTAAAATATATATTTGCCCCTCTATAAAGTTTTGATTAGGGATAATTGTTTTCTGCTCATTCCCCTCCTTTCCAGCAACCCTTAATTCAACATGACATGGAAAGATGTATTAGGCAAACCATTGACTGGTGTGTTGTCATCAGATCTAATTACTCCTCAGGGTGCGTTGCTCATTGACTTACTGAGACCATCATTTTCAATCCTGTGCATCTGATCTGCCCTTGCAGGCTGTGGAGGTGCTGGCAGGCCCCAGCCTGCTCTGAGGGACAGGGAAGATGTTTCCTTCTTTCCCTTTCCTTGTCATAGCGTTGACATCAGGCTCTATGGAGAGGCAGCACCCCCTCAGGCCAAGGAGGCTGGTGTGGGGGTGAAAGCCCCTTGGACAATCCCCTATGGTCCCCAGGAGGTGTCCTGTGTAGTTTCCTCATGAAAAATGTGGTTAGGTGCCATGGAGGATTTCTTCCCAGCAGAACTCCTTGTGTTACTGTTTAGAGGGGCCTTGCAAATTTTCCAGTTTGACACACTGAACAAAAACATTTCTTATTTTAAGAAGAGCTTTTGTTTTGAAACATTCTTAACATTTAAAAATAGTAATTAATATTTTTCACTCTTTGCTTTAATCTGAAGGATTCATCCCTGTCCTGCTCTGGAATTTTTTTCACCTCAAATATTAAATAGTTTTATGACATGTGGGACCTGTTTCTTCCTCTTCTTAGATGGTAAAAATCCTAGTAAAGGGTTGGAGGGGCTTTTTTTCAGTTTATATAAGTCACCTGTCACTACTTGGTATTTTTGTTACCCAGTTGATTTCTTAAGGAGAAATCAACCCAGTTTGGGAATAATTCTGTTAAAGGTATCAATTTTTATTTTACTGAGCTAAATTATGCTGAATTAATTGTTTTGATCTGGCTGATGAGTAGATAGAGGCAGAATGGAAAAAGATACCTCTGTATCCATTAATACCTGTCTTGACACCTACACTATGGAGAAATATTATTCTCATTTCTGTCAAGGATTTGATCGCAGTTTTGGTGGGTATCCTTTTGGTGCACTATTTTAGATCAAAACCTGTAAATCATGTCATTTTATGTGCAGCTAAACTTGAGTTCTGCCAAATTGCATGAGATATGGTTAGTGCTTACAATAGTGGCAAAAATTAAATCTTGTGTTTTAATAGGAGAGCAGATTTTATCAACAGTCTGTAAACTCTGCAGGATGAGATCATCATTACGTCAATATCTTGCACAGTGCTGAGCATTTTGACATGTGGAACAATGGTGTTTGTCTTTTATTAGAAATAAATTGAATAGCTGGGGACAAATGTTTCCCACCTGGTGCAGGAATGGTCAGTGCCTCCAGGTGCTGCTTGGTCTTTAGAGGATTTTTATGTTGTTTTGGTTTGGTTTTGTTTTTTTCAAGTGATTTTACTATGAATATAGAGATGAGAGCTCTTTATACTTTGTCTTGTAATGATTTTGTATAAAATGCATTTACCCTAGTAGACTTCCTAGATGGTGAAGCACAGAGACTGGCTGCACTGGCTGCTAGACATACCATTGGGGATAAATCAGGGATATGTGGAAAGGCTGCAAGAAAAAAGAGATTGGAGGGGTCTAATGCTTTCACTACAGTTAGTGGCATACTATATGTCTTTTAAAAAATCAATTTTTAAAATAATGACCATTGTTAACTGGGGATGATAACCTTAAGCAATCTACTAAGAAACTACAGTGCTGTCTCCCACAACTGTAGTGTGAACATTGCATTGTACTTTTGTGTCTGACTGGAAAAACTAGAAGTAGATAACAGCAATCTAAGTATGTGCCTGAGAAGATAAGGTATGTGCAGCTTTATTTTGCAGGGTTTGTACCAAGTGGCTTGCTTTTTCACCCTGAGCAGTTATTTACAAGCCATTTTTTCAATTTAAAATTCTAGGATAGTGAATTGTCCCTCTTGTGTTGCTGGGAAAACTTCAAAGAGAGAGTGAGGTAGCTTAATGATTTTCTCCTCAAATGTTCCCAGGGCCCCTGTTAAATACACTAGAAACTGGAACACCCGTGGTCTGCTTTCAGACAGATACTGAAAGAGTATGATTTTTGGCTTCTTCTCAGACTCTCAGAGGTATGAACGTGATGGGAAAACTGCATTTCTGGCTTGTGTGTGCCTCTGAGTGAGAGGAGTAGGTGATTCTCTGGCTCAGAGACCTGTGAAGAAGCACAAGTATGTCTCACATGAACCATCCTTAGCTTGGCAGCCTGCTACTGCCATTTGCTTCTAGTGCTAAATCCAGCATAGTTGAGTGCGGTGATGTAGTCAGATGTTGTAGCTCCCACCCATTATGGAAAAGCACAAGAAGTTTCACTTCTATCAGTGCCACTTTTTACAATTTTCCTGCCATCCACAAGAGCAGGAGTGGGTGTTCCCAGTGGTTGCTCCCCTGTTTTGTTCTTAACTAGCTCTGTGTGTCCTTCTTTCATATATCTCAAACCCATATGCAGAGTGAAAGGTGGAATAGAGAAAGAATATGCACAAAAGAGCTGATAGATTGGTCAATGGTGTCTCTCAATGTAGCATGTACTGTAGTGAGAAGTTTAACACTAATTTTTCCTGATTTAATATGGCTATGAAATAACAAGAGAGGCACCATTTGGCTGAGACCACAGAAATCACTGGTGTTTTCAAAATTACAATTGCACAGTCAGGCCCTTAGTAATTACAGAAATATTCTTCCAGCTGAGCTGTCTTTCCTAGAACATGCAGAGGACCTGGACATGATTGCAAAATAGTCCTAGAAATACCTTGCCATGTAGTTTTCAATCCTTCTTCTTAAACCTGGTTCATATTTTTTGATATCAGCATCTTCTCTGAACACTTTTCTAAGTTTCAAACCCTTCCTTGGTCCCTTTATGACAAATGTCCAGAACAAAACATTACACTTTCCCTCCAGGAGGGTGGAGGGAGAAGCTGGGGCTACTTCATTCCCTTACAGGGCACTGCCTCTATGTAATACAGTCTAGCAGTGCTTTATTATTTTCCCCTGCTATGTTGTCACTAATTTCTGCCTTAACATGCTATTTCCCCAACACTCCTAAGACTGCTGTTTGCTGTGTGTCCATGTGCACTAAGTCCTTGTGGTTTGAATTGTTTTTCTCAGGTATGCTGTTCTGCATTTTTCCCCAGCTGAATTCACTATTGGTGTTTGCCTCTTCCTCCAGTTTGTCTGCAACAGTGGAGTCCAGAGGTGACTAAAGGTATGAAACCACAGTTCAAGTTAGTCTTGTTGCAGTAGGTCTAGTGATTTTTGCATCATTCTCCCACTGCAATTTTTGTGAGCTTTTAATTCCTACTTCTTACTTCCTCAAATAGTATTTTAAATCAAACCAAGCATAGTAAGGATTCCCATATCTTTGTAGAAACTCCTCTTATGCTACTCCTTGTTGTCATTTTACATTGTTATTTCAGTAGTGTCTCTTACCCCCTTTCTGTTGCCAAGATTCTGTCTGTATCCAAGGCAACTTAAATAATTTTGAGAGTAAGACATATGATGAATCAATTGCTAATATCCAAGTAGATGGCCTCTGTGGCACTCCCTTTGTGCATCATTGTAATTCTGCTTGATTTAAACTGTTTGGGTGCAGCGTGTACAGTTGTGGAGACAGGGAAGATTCCTCACTAATGAAGACCTGCTGTTTTGTAATGCTGCAGCATGTTCCAGCCTATTCCAGTGCCATGTGCATCACGTGGGATCTGGGCTGACAGCCAGTGCAAATGTTTCTTCAAGGACTTTAGGACATATTCTAATTATGTTTAGATTCTCCCACTCTCTTTTCATCTGAAGGATGTCACTCTGCTCATTTCAAAGTGTAGTGCAAAGTGCTCCATCTGCCAGGATGAGAGGGGTCTGCTGGTGCACTTGTGTGAGAGGCAGTAGGATGGCTGGTTTTGTGAGCAGCTCTTTAACCTCCAGCTGTGAGAAGTTCCAGGCCTTTGAACACTGTCAGGGCTTGGCCAGCATCCAGCAGTGTTTTCATCCAGTGCTAGAGGAGATGTAAAACTTCCTGGAAGAAAGAGCCTAGCAGGGAAGAAGGGGCAATGAGTTGTGGGATGAAGCATGTGAAACTCTCCATAGCTGAAAAAAGCAACATTTTGTGGAGAAAAGTGAAGAAAAAAAGGTATATGGGGGAGCTCTGCACATGAACATGTGTATTCTGTCTCAATCTGGTATTGAATGTATGTGAGGGCACTACAGGATCCTTTTAAGGGGAACTGGAATTGCAAAACAGCATGCAAGAGTAAAGGCTGTTACGAAATACTGTGCACTAGAATGTAATTCTGTGAGGTGAATACAGTGAGCACAGATCCATGTCTATGTGCTGTGTGGCAGATGAGACTCTGCCTTTCTGTGGGTGTGTAGAACAGTTTGAAGGCTTCTGAAAAGGTGCAGACTCAGCCTGAAGGAAATGTTCCTGATGTGGGGAGGAAGGAGAGAAACACACTTTTCTGTCCTTAGTTTGCAAGTTCCCAAGAGCAAACCTGCATTCTTGTCTCTGCCGTGGTCTGTGCCCCCTGGGCAGACAATCAATGCTAAATAGCATGGGTTCTTTCTTGGGGAGCCAGATGTGATATCACCTCAGAGAAATTAATTTCTCAAGGGTGATATTGTTACATCAGATACTTGGCTAATTGATGATTCTTATTGTCTAGGCAAGTGCATTAATTAACTGGATACATAAGAAAGTCTGGGTCAAACTTCAGAAAGTCGGCCAGACTCACTTAATCCCTCGTGGCTGCTGTGATCACCCTGCTGTGTGATGACCTGAGTAATCGGGGTGTGGAGACTGGCATGTCTCAGTCCTGATTCTCACAAGTTCAGTAGTGCTCAGCAGCCATTTGCCACCCTGTTGTGGGTGGCAAGTGTATACAGGGGGGTAAGTTTTTGTGTGAATTTTGGGCCCACTGTTACTGATGAAGGTGAAGGGAGGGAAGGGCTACCAGGGTTTAAAATTTCTAGCCTGCATGTCCCTAACAGAACACAAGGCACCTTCAGGTGGTACATGGCCCAGTAACTGTGGTTGCCACTGATTGAGATAACCATTGTGACTGCTTTCAATAGAAGATGAGGCTGTTGCAGCATTTGTTGTTGGATAGATCTTCTCCTGGGAAAAAACCCAGGAATTTTTTATTTTGTTCCTTCCATCTTGCCCAAACATAAGATTCAGAGAGAGGAAGAGAAACTGAGGTTAGTTCTCTTTGCTTGTACATGATTTGTATTGCTGTATGCTTGTTTACCTCAGTATATGTAAGATGAAAGCCAGGCCGTGCTCTTGGGATTGGGTGCACAGGACTGCAGTAGGCGTCTGGCTTGAAGAGGTTTCTTTGTACTTTAGTGGGTACTGCAAGGGGTTCCCAAGAGAATTCTTCAGATGAAAGCTGTTTTTCTGTGGACGGGCTGCACAGAGTCTCATTATTGCTCTGGCTTTTGCTGCACAGCACATATGTTACTGCAGGGCTGTCAGCCCTTCAGTCGATTTCTACAACGCAATAAAAATAAGTAGATTAGCCAAGCAAAGAAGATTAGAGACACTTTGGGGAAGGAAAGGGAAGGGAGGAGGATGAGCAGCAGGGAGTATAAAAAGAGACCACAAGACTGTGATTGCCAGACGTCCTGGTGCATGTTGCACAGGGTGGCTTTCTTTGTCCCTTTTGGGTTTGGGTTGGGCAGACTGAATAGAACTGATCCTGACACCATGTCCAAAGAGAAACTGGAGTCACTGGTCAAGAACATGGAGATCATGCTCTCTGAGGTAGAGCAGCTGAAGATCCACTGCACCAAGCAGACGGAGGAGGTGAACCAGGTGGTACAGGAACTGCGCCGAGAGAACAGGGAGCTGACAGAGAAGTACGAGCTCATCTGTCAGGACCTGAAGGAGGCCAAGGAGGCCATTGCCCAGCTGCAGGACACCAAGTTTGCCTTTGAGGCAAAGGAGCGGCAAGCACAGAAGCTCAACCGGCAGCTGTGAAGTGGCAGGAAGGAGAAGCAAGAGATTTCTTACCCTGATCTAAGAGTAAACAGAAACCTTCAACTGCTGCAACTGAAAATCCCTGGATTGGTAAAAGCAAACCTTTCCCTTTCTCCTCAGACTAAACCTGTGTGCTGGAAAAAAATGATCTCTGTGGAGGCAAGATCTCAGGCACAGCTGGAATTCTGCCCCAGAAGGCTCCTTTGTTAATGACTAAAGACCTCATTATGCTGGGAGAGAAATCTCATTCCAGAATCCCTTGTCAGAGATCTGAGCCATAGGCATATGGAAACAGCTGCCAGGATCTGGGCACCTTATCATGCCCTGTAGGGGTTGCACAAGGACAGAGCCTGGGAAAAGTACTGTCACTGCCTTGAGCCACTTGAGAGAGCTGTGCCGCGAGAGTCTGCTGAGATGGAGAGAAGGATCATCGTCTTGACAGCCCCTGTTGCTCTGTTTTGTTGCTGACTTTTCTCTGCTGGGCAGCGAGGCTGTAATGCTGTCCTTAGTAGGGTGTCAGCTTCCTTGCTGCCTGATGCTGGAAGACATCAGCAAGAGCTTATGTCGTGCCTCATGCTTCCAAGTACTTTCTATCAAGGGCATGTTGTTCCAGAGGATCTGTTAATGCAATTACAGTTGGTGTTGTCCTCTTCCAATTCCAAAGTGAAGTATAAGAACTGGAAAGGTTTCTGTCTCGATTTCCATTTCAATAGCGTTAAATCCTAATGACTCTGTGTTTAGTATGCTAGAGTTAAAACCTCTGCTGAATATAACACTTTTTTAACCAAAGGACTATGTTTTGGCACCGGATTTACTTTTCTTTAGCGGAAGTAATGTGTATAAATGGGCCGGGAATTACGAGGGATAAATGTATGTGGGCGTGGGGGTGAGAATTGCTTGTCAGAGGTTTTGCTTTCAACTTTTCTCTCTGCTTCTGTATCTCCTAAGCAGCATTTGTGGTAGGCAGTGCCAAGCCTAGCTAAAAGCAGGTGACTTTAGACTCCACAGTGAATAGCATGAGATCTCTGGGGGGAGTGTGGAAAGAGTGCTGAGAGAAAAAGCCTGAATGTTTAAATGGAGAATAGCTGGAATAGTTCCAGGAGGATCTTTCTTCATGTTGGCTGTGATGTAGCCAGCTTCTTTCTTCCCTCCAAAGCTTTGCTGTATTGTTATCTCTGCCTGGCAAGCTCCCTATTCCCAGCAAGGCCTGATGCTTGTGAGAAGCTGAGAAGCTGTTTCCATTGCTGAGGGCCTCAGGGTGTGTGTGGCACCACGAGCCCAGTGCACTCTGTGGGGGGAAAGGGAGTCAGCTCAGAGGGAAGGGAAACCTGGCTGCCTTGGTTTCCCTAAAGGTTTGGGCAGGGCAGAATAGTTCAGCAAGACTTTCTCTTAGGACTCAGTCCAGCCACGGTGAAAATAACTGTAGTTTTGTCAATCATTACAAAATACTGAGATCTAGAGGCCTAGAATTAACTGGTTACTGTTCCTTCTTTGCCCCCCTCTCTGCTACACCAGTCTATGCCTAGTCCAAAGCCTCTGGAAATTCAAATCTTGACTGAGCTCTGGGCAAGACCTTCTGAGCAAAGGACTGATGTTTGTGTGGCATCCATGGGGAACAGGTTTTTCTGGTTTTGTTTCATGTGATAACATGTTTTGTTAAATATGTGCGATCTAGACTTGAACTTTTTTTGCTATTTTGGGTGGAGCAGATTGGATTATCCAGAAAACATTGGGGAGTTTGGAGACTGTCCTTTATGTTTTCAAATGTTATCTGAATACAAATGTCCAGCCTTGACCCTTTGCTCCTTGCTCACCAGTGATAGCTTGGGGAGCATGAGAAAGCAACACTGATCACTGTATTTGTTTGTGTAAGAACTAAAAATGTTTTCCCTTGAAATCAGTTCTCTAGCTCAAATCTGCTTACCACCTGTGATTTCTTCTACTTTTTATATATCATTAAAATGTAAAACCAAAATAAAAGGAAAACAAACAGCTGAGGGAGTGTCTGTTCTGGATAAGGCATTGCCTCATTTAATGCATGTATATGTTACTTTTTGAGCATGTGTGTTTATGCTTGCTGAATATAATTATTCCTGTTTAAATCCTGTGCATCAAGGAGTGGACAAACAGAGATCCTCCAGATCTCTCTGTGTTCACAGGTTAATCTCTCTAAATGAGATTCTCTGTGTGGCTGCCAAGTTTGCCCTACGCAATATTTAAATCCATGATACAGAAAAAGAAAATGGGATTGCAATGTCCTCATGATCACTTTCTTAATAATTAGCAGGATTCAAAGTGTCTACTTATAAGGAAAGCTGTTGGAATGATTTCCTGTAAACAACCTAAGATTTGGGGTGGGACATCAGAAAAACTAGATGTGCTATTCAATGCTGGAAAAAATTAACACCACTTCCCTTCCAATAGACTCAGTTGTGTCCTGGTTTTGCTTTACATGCCTTAAACTCAGGAGCAGTTGAGCTGGTTTAAAAACAATGTTCATTCCATTACATGTAGTTCCTCTGTTTTCTTACAGGCAAATCTTTGTGTATCCAAGTATAGTCTTAGCAATAGAATAGTGCCTTCACTTGTATCCTGAGGTGCAGTGTACTGGAGTGCCTTTCACAACAAAGTTTGCACAGAATTAGTCACAGCACTTTGAAGTTGTTTTTTGCTTTTTGAACACCAACATTACCTTTACATGCTGCTTTTATTCTTTAAACGGCCTAAGGATGAAGAGCTGAAACTTGGTGTAGCGCTACCAGCTTGTTTAGAAAGCTGGCCTGAATAAAAGTCTCGCCTGATTTGGGTGAGAATCAAGATAAATATGAAGTGACAGGCTTGCCATTTCACTCATCTTGGAAATGGATGAAGAGAGGTATCTAATTCTTTGAATACAAAGAGTAAATTTATTTGAAGGCTCTCTTGGAGAGCACAGCAAAGAAATTGGCTCAGTTGTCGAGAAGGGACTAAGAAGAGAATCCTGCCAGACCAAGTGCCTATGAGTTGCTCTGTTCCTGGAGCAGATTATTGCAAAATCCTGATGACTGCATTGGTTTCCACAGTTCTGAGCTGCAGTGAAAGTGTCCAAGAAGGGAGGCTAGGTAGGAATGAAGCTGATACCTCTTTGTTGTCTTTCATTGCTGACTTCAGTGGCTGATGCTGGCAAACCACAGTAAAATCATCTCTGCTTATAGCTGTATCTATACAAGAGTTGTACAGGTCAGCTCCTCTGGAGCAGTCCTCAGCACATGAAAGAGTCCTTGTGTGGCCAGGCCTCTAGAGCAGAGAGAAACCAGTGCAAGAGGTACTGCAAGAGGATAACGGGCTTTGATGCAGTTCACTTGTACAGCAGAGCCCATCGGTCTGTAACACACTTTCCACCCTCCCTCTAAGGACTTTGTAATGTCTCCTGAACATGGAATTGAGCTGCTTTTCCTGAAGGGTTTACAGGATTCATTCTGTATACTGAGAAGCTGTCATTCAGAGCGCTAAATGACATGCCTATCTTGCAAAGGTGAGTGAGAGTCTGGGAAGAATGGAGTTACTGGTGCACTATTCAGGTTTGAAAAAAGCTCAGTGCATGTTGAATCAAAACTTACTTTGCTGTAATTTCTTTTTAAAATCATAAGTTAAAAAATCAGTATGTCAAAAGATTTGTTTTCAGAGTGAGCTGAACCCTACAATTTTCAGACCCTTGTGCAGCTGATGGAAAGAGAAACATGCCATAATGTCCCCAGTAGCAGTGGACTTGATTTGACATCCCAGAGACCCTTATTTCTTTACCTTCTCATTCAGCCATCAACATGCTTGCCTAGGATGTAAGATTACTGTTCGGTATTATCCTGTGCTCAGAAATATTTGAGCATATCCCCTGGGTAAAATGCAAGTAGTAGGCTAAATGTAATGGCTGCCTGTTTCCCTTGATTAGGCCATTGCTCTTATTTAAGAAACTGGACATTATTCTGAAAGCAAAGCAAGGTACACTTCCCATTTTTTAAGCATGTGACCCAGCCATAATCACAACACCCCAAGTCCTTGCTCCTTGGCTAAATGGTGAAGTGAGCAATCAAGAACACCAGTTTGTAATGTAACTATGCCATGGTTTCCTGATCACAGTAGTCTCCTGGGAGGTTCAAATTTTGAAACCAAACTGAACACAGATTCTTCTCTTCCTTGCATGAATGCCCAAGATTCTCTTCTGGAGGCTTTGTGAGACTTGCCTGAATTTTTTGGTTGCTGCACAGGGGAGAGGACAGGAGGTAGAAGAGTTAGGTGTTAAGTTCTCCCTGGGGAAGAAGCAGGGTGTTTTGGTTTCATCTCTCAGTAATTAATTTCTCTGAAGTCAAGTGTGTTTTGCCCATGACAGCAACAAGTGAGTAATCTTCCTGTGTTTATCATGTTTGACAAGTTTTTCCACCAGTTTTTCTCTGTCTGTCATGTTGAGGATGAGGAATGATAGAGCACCTCGGTGGGCATCTGGTGACCAGCTAAGTGCTACAGTGCTGTAAGTGTTAGACAGCCATAACTGGTTAGACTGGAGCCCTGTCCAGTAAAGCATGCAAATCTTTAGACAGTCTTTGGAAACAGCCTCTGGCAGTAAGGAATCCTGGTAGTTTATTCCCATGAGAGGTATCACAAAAGAGAGAGCAGAAGTCTTACTGCAGAACTCTGGCCATATAACTGTTTAAATCCCAATGCCACAGCTCCTGTAGAGGTTGCTCCTTGCCAAAAGCACTTCAGTGATCAGGTTAGAAGGGATATTGTGTTCAGCAGTATCCATTCACTATGCATTCATCTCAGCTGTTTCTTCCTGACCTCATCTGGGACACCCAGATGCCAGGCTAGCCTCTGGATAGACCTATGGACACAGATATGCCTGTGGTCCTGCTGTGTTCATTCCATGGTGACCCGTCAGTGTCTTACCAAGAGATGAGAATGGTCTTCAATCAGTGGATTATCTTGTTTTCACTAAAGGGTAAGTGGTGAAAACAATTTCAACACAAGGATCATGTTCTTTCTCCCAGAGGAAAGGTACATATGCAAAACTTTTTGTGAAACCACAGGGCAAAGGTTTACTTCATATTTGCATTGCCTTTTTCTAAGTAAGCACTGGCCTCAAGCTCAAATTCTACATGAACAGCTTCTGATTTTGTCACATCACTGCTGGAACCAGGAAGTATGAGCAGATTATTCTTTCCTTTTTTTTTTTAATAAAAGAAGTTTAAGTGATGTTTCATGTTGCTTAGTTGTGGTAAAAGTCTGCTCAGTTCTTTTTTTATTTCAGCATCTCAGGAGCTCATCTATTGAGTCTGTGCGGGGTTAAAATTAATCCAGATGTGTTTACACAGTATCTGCTTTAATGCAGGAGGCACAGCTGTTTTTTGGATGTATCCTGGCTAGATTCCAATGTGAGCAGTCACATTTTCCCTGTCTCTGTACTCCCTTGTAGTTTATCAACACGAACACAAGAACTACAAGAACATTATTAAGCTTGGTATTTAAAAAAAAAACATTAATGGAACATTAATTTCACTGCCATGAGAGGCATTTTAATGATTGGGTATTTACAAATTCATCTGAAGTTGTGGGGGGTTTTGCCTTCTAGTTTGTGAACCTTTGTGATTGGATTTCCAGCTTTTTCTTGCCAATGAGCTAAAAGCTTTAAACTGATCTGAAAGTTTGATTTATTCATAGAAGGCCAGGGGTTCAGGTGTTGGTTTGACCAAATATCATGAAGCTTAAGATATAAGGTGACACCTAGCAGGATGGCATTAGCCAGTGACTAACTGAGAGTACAGGTGGAAAAAGAAAAAGCATGTGCTCATGTAACCACTTTCTGATGCAAAAGGAGGGATCACAGCTTGGCCCAAAGCCCGAATTTATTTTTCTTGAAAGAAAATTTGAATCTAAAGAGGCAGGACAGTAATTTCTACATTCTATAATTAGGCATTAAAAATGTCCAATTTTTGTTTCTCTTGACAAGGATAACATAGGTAGCCTTGCACCACCATTAGATGTTCTTCTGGGGGTGTATTGTGTCTTTCAGTGTCTTGTGGTTCCCCTGCTGCTTGGTGGAGGTGTTGCCATTTTGTGTTGGGTTTCCTGTTAGGGCTTATCCTTGTTTATTGTGGCAGAGTTAGCTTTGACAGGAAAGTACAGGACTGCTTTTTCTTGTGGAAAAGATGTGACTTTTATTTGAACTCTGTCCCCTGTGGGATGAGTAATGGTAGGATTTGAGTGCTGTGTACCTTTCATGGCTAGCTGCTAGACAGGGATGGAACAGCAGGGATGAAGAGAGCCGTGTCCATGGAATAAAACTGCTTCTGTGTCTGATGCATTACGAGTCTGCTAGAAACTTCCATTTGGAGCTGTGCACATCTAGGCTTGTCAACAGTTGGCAAGGATATTGTCCTTTTTGATCATCTAAAGCAGCAGCATGGCCAAGAGGACAGTAGTGATGCCAGCTCTGGAGATTTCATTGCACATCTTGATGTCTTCCATGGAAGATCCAACATGTGGAGTTACCTGAAAGTAGAAGCTTCATCTTTCCTTTGGAAAGCATGGTTCTCTCTCTTATAGTTACAAATGAACTACTGATGAAAAAGGACTCTAAAACTGGAAAGCAAAACGTAAAAGAACAACCCAAACTTAAAACTTTAAAGCTATTCTCATAATCCAGGAAATCTCAGACATAATATTAAATAGAGTTGAGATGCTGGTAGCTGTTGTAATTGCTGGAGCAGAATCTATTTTTCTAGATCTGTGGTCTCTGTATTTCATTATTTATTTGTTTTATACTAAGCAGAGGACAAAATCAATGGGGGGCCAGATCTATCTGTTTGCAAAATAAAACAACAGCAACACATAAGTTGTTATGCAATGTTTTCTCTAGTATCCACATGATTAAAACCACAAGTTTTTCCTTGTAATGCATCCAACTAGATTCCTTTTCCTTTAACAGTTTTTACATTGTTGAATTGTTCCTTCATGGGAGTTTTCAGGGGGTTTCTGAATTGCATGGCATTTGTTAGAGGAAAAAAATAGAGAAACCTGTGCTGCCATTGCCTTTGGTTAAATTCAGGTCTATAGCCAAATTACTGCTATTTTCAGATTTTAGGGGTCCACTTAACTTTGCCTAGACCCGAATATAGGTGTGAATTGTATTTAAGTTCAAAGTTTCTTTTGTCAAAACTTATTTGTGAACTGTGATTCAGGCTGTAGTTTTGAAATAAACGTGAAGTTAAATTTTTTTTTTCAGAGTTAAGAACTTACTGAAAACGAATACTGAAGGGATGTGTGGACAGCTGTCTGTCTTTTGATATGATGCCTACAGCTAAAATAAAACTAGTTACAAAGGGCTCCACCCCTGCAACAACTTTAGGCACAGTTTGGAGCTCATGTGTGTGCTCACACACAGACTACAGAAGCTAGAAACAATTCCAAGGCAGGCATGCCTGTGTGCATGCTTACGGTGCTGGCTTCCCAAAGCAAAAGTGAAAACTCTTAAGAAACTGAGGCTGAAGGGGTTAAATGAAATACAACTCTGCTTTTCCTGTGCAGTAAGGATTAGTAACTAAACAGAAGCAGGAGAGAAGAGCACTGAAGTGCCACTGTTTCAACAAGAACGATTGGAAAGTGGGTTCTGGAGCTTGATTCCAGAGTGTCTCCAACTTTTGTGCTCACCTGTCACAGGCACGTGCAGAAGGTAGGAGTTGACTTTGTGCTCTGGGCTGTCTCCTGATCCCTCTACCTGGATATCTATTCTCCATTAGTCTTTGCAGTGCTGTTCGTGCTCTTTAACTATTTTTCATTTCCCACCTTCTTTTCTTTCAGTTAAAAGAGTACAGGGGAGAGGAGAGACTAGAGTTTTTATGACTGCAAAATTTTATTTCTCAGAAGGGAGGGAAGAAGATGCTCCATGAGTTTGGCGAACACGCGTGCCTTTGACACGCGGTTAATCCCGGTGGGACTCCGCGTGCCCGCAAGTGCCGTTCCTGGTGTTGCGGCTGTGGGAAGCAGGGAGGTGCCCGGGAAGGCGCTGTGTGCCAGCATGCGGGGCGAGCCCGCTGGGGTCACGCACACGCTCTGTGAGCGCACAGGGTGCGAGGCAAACGCAGCAGGGCTAGCGACTGCAGGAACGGGGCTTGGCAGGCGGGAATAAAAGCCCGTCTCTTGTAGCCCCCGGCTGTCAGCCCTGGAGAGCGCCGCTCCTGCGGCAGCAGGTGCTGAGGGGAGGCTGTGGCGCCGCATCGCTCGGGTGCTGCCGCCAGCTGCGTGAGGGGAGCTGGGAGGGAGCCCCGGCCAAACGGTGCCGCCCGAGCCACCAGACCCGTCTGTGACAAGGGAACCTCTCGGGACCGGGTCTCGCATCCCTGAGGGAGTCGGAGGTGTGAGACAGGCCAAGGTGGCAGCTCCAGGGATCCAGGGACCTGTCGTGGCGCGGAGGAGGTAATGGCCTGGAAGCAGTGTGGGAGGGCGGTACGTCTGCCCGGTGCACTGGGTGTTCCTTGTGGGTGGTCGGGTGGAAGCAGAGGAGCAGGTGATTTGAAGCTGAGTTTCAAAGCTTTGATGAAGGTAATGTTAGCTTTGAACGGAGTCTCTAGGACTAGGAATAACTAGTGTTAGTACAGGAGCTTAGGGAGATGGTGCGTTTCTTTGGGTCTGTCTGTAGAGACCTTAAAATGAGCTTGTAAACACCTTTGTTTGTTACTTTGGAAAGTGCCTACACAAACACACCTTTACCCTTTCTACATTGTACTTATGAGGCCCTTCAACAGCTATGCGGTAAACTGGCTTGCAGTTTATATGTTTTTAGCCTGGCTTCTCAGAGATGTACCACACACTTTAATGCCAGGGCATTCCCAGTCTCTCCAGAGAGAGCAGCCATGAAAAGCCATTCTTTCTGAGGTGCAATGTGAGGATGAGCCAATGTGCTCCACAGCCCTGTGTGTGTTGGACAGCCTCACTCTGGGCTTCCAGGACAAACGCTCTACTCTTACAGGGAGCAAAGGGAGGTGATCGTGATGAGGAACAGTGGTGGATAAAGTCACCAAGTGTCTTTGGTATGGCACTAACTTAAGCTATTATTTGTTCATGTCAGTGAATTAATTGATTGATAAAAGGAAAAAAGTTAAAACAGAGCAAATTTGCTGTCTCTGGAAGTTTTGTGCTTTTTTTCTGTCCACTGTGAGATAATTGAGACTTCTATTTTGGGTCTATTTTCAGGTTCCTATACACTGTGGAGTGTCCTGACACCTTAAAGGTGTTTGATTTTGAAGTATTTTTCTCCATGAGTTTAAGTGCTTGATGGCATCACAGAAATGCTGGGGTTGGGATAGTTTCTTTGTAGCGTTTGCCTATTCCAAATCTGTTTGCTAGTAAACAATCCACTCTGAATGTAGCATTTGATAGAAGATGTGTGATGAGTGATTTGAGGTGATTTTCAAGCAAGGATGTAGAGCTTTGCTTGCTGGTCTCTATATGCATTTATGTTAAAAAGAATATTAGGCATAACCAAAAATTCTCTCAATTTTAAGGGAAGGTAGCCACCACTGTGTAAAGAACTTAGGGGATGGATGATCTCAAATGTTGCTGTTCAGTAAGTGCAGTAACGTCTGATGCAGATCACTTCCCTTTGGCTTTGGGATGGGCTCTCTCAGATCCAGCTGCTTACCAGCTTGGAAAAAGAGAATGCAGGTAGATCTCACCTAATCCAGCTGCTTCAGGGATTAATTGCTCCTCAAGTTAGGCACCAAGATTCTTTTGGAGTCTAGGTGAATGGCCGTGCCCAGACTCGCTAAAAGGGTTGTGGAAACTGGAAAGCAGCTATGTTGTTGCAACTTTCTTGGTAGCACTTTTTGAGTCAAAGGTGCAAAGTTTATTCTTTTTGTTCTGTTAAATTAGGAAACCTGAGAGGGAAAAAAAAACCGCCCTATTTTGATTGTGGACCTTTTCTTCTGAATATAATGTAAATAAGGCAAAATACTGTTCTGTGCCTCAGGGCATGTAGAGCTTAGGCTACCAGAAGGCTTTCTGTTTGTTCAGTGGGGACATTATATGTTAATAAGAAGTTAACCATTTTGTTAATTCATGTATGTACCTAGTGACTTCTAACACACAGCAAACAAATAGCTTTTTTTGTAAGAGGATAGGAGCTCTGTTTTGTATGAGAACAGCACCTAGAATACACAGGATGCAATTACAGTAGCCCTCACAATTAGCATTACAGGCTCATCATCAGCTGAATGAAGGGGGAAATGTTTTCCCAGTGGCATGTTGCTGCTCAGTGAACACCAGAGGAAACAGGTTGCTTTGCTCTTAGGTTTGTGAGAAGGAGGATACAGAAGTGCTGTAAGCCCCACAGTGCACCTGGCACAGCTACTGAGCCCAGACAGTGACTGATGATTGCTTGGATTCAGGACAGTCATTTACAGTTATGCCCACTGTATGATGGACTTGACTTATTTCTCTCAAAATGGTGCTCTGCTGGATACAGCTTCACAGGCTCATTTTTTAGCACTCCTGGGTCTGAACTGTGATTTGTTGTGGTCCAGTCTTGTCTTGGACCATGAATAATAAGGGTTGCTAGATGTTTGGGAAGGGACTTTTATATTAAAGTACTTGTGTGGGTGTCTACTTATGTGCATAGCCTATGATCAAATAATTTGTTTATGCTTTCTCACACAGTAACAAGCTCACCTTCCTGACATGCAGATGTGATGTACAGAAAACAAGTGCCATCCACAGATTGTTTATTTCTCTGCCTAGCCCTTAAAGCAGTAATTGGAGGCTCTGGTTTGGGCATCTGTGGGAGATGGCAGCTTCAGAGAAAAGAACCAATTTATTTTTAGATCACACCGTTGTCATGTTGCTGTGATCACACCGTTGAGCATGTGCTTCCTTTGAGAGCTCTCCAGGCACTGCAGTGTGATCACACCCTCCTAAGATCATTTTTTATGAAGTTAATTTTTAGTGACAGATGAAAGATGCTAGGGCCAGTATTCTCAGAGACAGCAGCCCCCATTCCACTAGCACATATTCTCCCTCCTAAGTTTGTTAGTATAAAGTTCTGGTTTAGGTTGTGATTTTGTTCCATTTTTGTTTCTTTTAGTTCACCTCATGTTACTCATCTTTCTCTTACAGTAATGTAAGCAAGCCCACAGATTTCTCTGGGGGAATTTCTGCCTCATACCACTGAAGGTATGAAGGTATGTCTGCATCACAGTCTGTAGGGGCAATGCCTTAGGGAAGAGATGTACCTGTACAAGTGGTGTGTTTGGCATGTTTACATATATATATATATATATANAGCAAGCCCACAGATTTCTCTGGGGGAATTTCTGCCTCATACCACTGAAGGTATGAAGGTATGTCTGCATCACAGTCTGTAGGGGCAATGCCTTAGGGAAGAGATGTACCTGTACAAGTGGTGTGTTTGGCATGTTTACATATATATATATATATATAAAACTGAGTTAACTTTAAATGAAAAATACTTTCTTGGCTTCCAGAAACAATGTAGAGGCAGCAGCAATCAAAACCCACGAGGTTCAGGGTAAATAGTCTCCTGTTTCCCTGTCTATTTTTAGTCCCCAAGCAAATTTATTTAGTTTTACAGGTGTTACCTGTGCATATATACTACCAGCATACTGTTGAATGTAGTGCTAACATCCTCTCAGTGAACAGAGATGTAAATCTTCAAAGAGAGGCAGAGAAAAATTTACATGGTTTTAAAATCTCCTGTTGAAATAGTGCTCATTTTTAATTTTTTTATCCATTGCACAGCACAGAAATTGCTGTGTTTATATTTAGGATGGAATGAAGTTTAATAAATTTGAAGCAAACTTCTAGCATGAAAATCCTTTATTTTCCTAAAGAATTCTCAAAAATTTGAATTGTAAGAGATTAGTCTCAGCTGGGTAACATGCTTAGTTGGGGGTTGGGGAGTGAAGTCCCTCCCACTGTAAGTGAAGAGCAGGTTTGAGACCACCTGTGGAAACTGAATAGGCCCAAGTCTGTGGGGCCTGATGAGTGCATCCCAGGGTCCTGAGGGAACTGACTGATGTGGTTGTTAAGCCACTCTCCATGATATTTGAAAAGTCATGGCAGTCAAGCAAATCCCCTAGTGACTGGAAAAAGGGAAACATTTTTCTTATTTTTAAAAAGAGGATAAAGGAAGGCCCAGGGAACTACACACTTGTGAGCCTCCCCTCAGTGCCTGGGAAGATTGTGGAGCAGATCTCCCTGGAAGCAGTTGGAGGCATGCAAGACAAGGAGATGATGCAAGACAGGCCAGCATGGCTTCACTAAAGAGCAAATCCTGCCTGCCCAGCCTGTGCCCTTCTGTGGTGGAGTGACTGCAGTGGTTGACAAGAGAAGACTGACTGATGTCAGCTACCTAGAAATCTGTAAGGCTTTTGATGTGGTCCCCTATGAAGAACTTGGCAGTTCTCATGGATGCAAAGCTGGACATGAGCTGTCAGAATGTGCTCACAGCCCAGAAAGCCAACGACATCCTGGGCTGCATCCAAAGCAGCATGGCCAGCAGGGGAAGGGAGGGGATTCTCCTCCTCTGCCCTTGTGAGACCCCACCTGGAATAATGTGTCCAGGTCTGCGATCCTCAGCCTAAGAAAGACATGGAGCTGCTGGAGTGAGTCCATAGGAGGCCACAAATGCTCAGAGGGCTGGAGCACCTGTTCTATGAAGAAAGGCTGAGAGAGCTGGCATTGTTCAGCCTGGAGAAGAGAAGGCTCCAGAGACCTTATTGCTGCCTTCTGGTATTTAAAGGGGACTTAAAAAAAAGATGTTGAGTGATTTTTTATGTCAGCAGGTGGTGATAGCACAAGGGGTAATGGTTCTAAACTAAAAGAGGGGAGATTTAGATTAGATATTAGGAGGAAATTCTTTATTCAGAAAGTGGTAAGGCACTAAACAGGTTGCCCAGAAAAACTGGGGATGCCCCATCCCTGGAAGTGTTCAAGGCCAGGTCAGGTGGGGTTTTGAACAACCTTGTCTGGAGGTGTCCCTGGCTATGGCAGGGGGGTTGAACTAAATGATCTTTAAGGTTCCTTCCAACCCAATCCATTCTATTATTTATAAACAACAGCAGTGCTCAGAGTCAGATGATATTTCAGGTCAGGCTAAATAACTCATAGAAATAAAGCTTAAGCTGTGACAGGACAGTAGTAAATGTAAAATATTGTTAGCCATTCCTCTTCAATTATGCTAGTGTTTGGGGTATTACATCCTTGTCATGTATTTTCCATAGGCAGTGTGTGGCTTCTTTTAGCAGTATCTAAATCAGTCTGTGTGCTTGTCATTATCCCTGAATGCTCCCAGATTTAATTAACAGCTAAGCACAGTGAGAGTACCAAAATAGAAGGCAGAATCCTATCTTTACTCCTTATGATAAATCTCTTGCTGCAAACCTAATAGTGGGAGGCTAGTTGCATAAAATTGAATCTGAGCTGATATTAATAGGTAGACAGAAAATTGCCCTCATGAAATACTGTATTAGCTCCTGCAAAGGGCTGGCATAGTGATTACATTTGCTTGGAAGATGCAGCTTCACTGACCTAAGCCTGAGATACATCATTGTGGATTTTGGAGAGCAAGAATGAGGCAGGTCTGCATCTTCCCCACCACTGACAGGGTATGGTGTGAGGCCTTACCAGAATCTCTGTGTGTTGATCTTGCTCTTGAGCCTAATAATTTTTCAGCTACAGTTTTGTGTGATTTCAGTATTCAGAGGCTGCTGTGGCTTCCCCAGGTGTTGCTGAACTTTCCTTTACTGTAGAAGTCCTCTGTAAAAAATATCATCAGTCTTTGTCTGCCACATGAAGTGGCGGCCCAGTGCAGATTCATGTTAGGAATCACCTGAAGGCTGAGTTGAAAACCATCGATAGAGCAGGCTCGAAGATGCTTCTGGGTTACTACTACTCAGTTCTCCAGCCAGCTGGTGCTCTGCTGCTGTGCTTGTTAGTAAGTTTTTCTAACTTTTTTTTTTCATTTAACAAGGTGAATTTTAAAGATATTCTAGCTGGAAGTTTGTCTTTCATAATATGCATAACACAGCTGAAATATCTCAGTGGGATTACTTTCTTGATGAGGATTCTTCAACTTATAACACAGATGTAGAATGAATTATTAAATCTGGATGCCAGTGGTAAAGACACTGCCATAAAACTTCTCCTGAGACAACTTGTGCTTTCTTTGTTCTCTCCTTTTCCTTTCAGCCAGTCCTATGTTTGAACTCATTGATAAACATTTACCCCTTGCTTTGTATACAAACAGCTCTTCATGGATGTGGTTTGTTGCACGATCAAGACAAAGGAAATTCAGCATCCTTCTGTTTTAACGGGCAGTAGACATTATTTGCCTTATCTGCCCCAAAGGACATAAGGGCATAACCCAAAGGACATAAGACCCATGATTTTCTTTGAAAATTTGTCAAAAAAGGATGATTTACTGTGTTTAGGGAAGAAAAGAGGCATATTAAGAAGTATCTTGAATGTGGTATCATCTGCCTAAAGTGGTGATTTGTTTCCTGATTCCTCTAGGCTGTGTGATGTGGTCCTTGTGCTCTCCTCATCCAGCTCACATCCTAAGCAAAGGAAGGCTTTTCCCTATCCTTGAGCCCTGTTTCATGGAGCCCCTTTGTCTCCCCACCTTCATCTTAGCTTCTTTCTCTGTGTGTATGTTTTTCCTTTTTAATTCTTCTGGCAAAAACTTAAAAGGTGCTTCTCAGTTGTCAAGCCAAATAAAAGCAAGCTGGAACAAAGATATGCTGCATGGTTTCTAGAGCAAAGCAAAAATCATAATGTCTTTAGAAAATGTAGTGAATCTAAAAGCTCAAAGACTTTGCTCTCAGTCAATGACTCAAAAAATTTCTGTCAGTGAATAACAGGATGATGATATGTTGCTCATTCAGGCTTCCCACCTCCTTCAGCTAAATTTCTAAAAATATAACATCAAAGTAAGATCTGATGTGTTAAAGGGGGGTGAATGGAGGAAAGGAAAGGGAAGGAATTTTTGAAAAGATGTGAGTAGTGGGATCCCTGTGGCAACATCTGCTTCAGTGCTGGATGTGCTAAACTTTACAATAAGCCATTTCTGTTTATATTGCAGCAGGTAAATATTTATTGCCAGGGTGGCCAAACTGTATCTCAGAATCTGTGCGTGCAAAGGCAGCTTCTGTGTCAGGGTTACTTCAAAGGGAATGATAGATCCATACTGGGTAATTCAAATTCCCAAAAGGGAGATTAAATTAGTTGTAAGGACCTGCCAAAGTCAGTAATGCTGGGTGGCTTTGCCACTTACCAGCATGTCCAGCTAAATCTCATCTAGATTACATAGGTGGGAACCCCAAAGGGGTCTTTTTGCCTTCTGCCTATCAACTACTCCTAGAACACTCCCTGACCCACATATGTGATATGTGTCTTTGGCCAAAGATGATTTAGAAATGTTGTTCACAGCCCAAAGAAGGCTGGTCTGTCTTGTGTACTAAACAGAGAATAACACTGGCTGTCCAATTATTTCCGAAAAGAACAGAGAAAAACCTGATAAATGTGTGAGCAATGGAACTCATGAAACTTGTTTTATTCTGACTTTGTGATCTGATTATGTAGTGCCTAAACAGCTTAAGTTCTTGCTTACAAAAGGCTAAGTTATTCATAACATTACTTTCAAGTTTGGATTTCCTTCCTGTTGAAAAGAAAAAGTCATCATCTAAACAGATTACAAGTTCAACACATCTCTTCATCCTGGTCCAGTATCTTTTCCCTCAAAATGTAACTTTATTGCTTTTGAGACCCTGAAATTAGACAACTGATTCAAAGTTATTTTTTCATATATATACAGGCAATGTAGGTCTTGTTTCCCTAAGAACATGGATGTTAAGAGGTTGTTTGAAAAAGTGGCCAAGTTTAAGTAAGCAATTTTATTTGTGCATTGGAAGCCAGGATTTACACACGTAAAGTAAATATAGGAGTCATTAAAACTGTCCTTGGTTCTAAAACATACTCCTGGTCTTCATGATGATTTGACTTATCTTGCTAAGCGTGCCTGGCCCCAGATAAGAGTTTCTAACTAAATAAAATATTTTTACAGCAGCTCACTGCTGGCTCCACTATAGAGAAGTCTCCAAGTGTGCCCATCTGTCTTTTCCAGAACTTCTGTTTGTGAAGGCAAAAGCTTCTTTCCTAAGTGGGTTCAGTGTTAAGCCCTGAAATAAGGGTGCTTATCCCAGCTTCCAGTGGTAGTGGAGTTCTTGTGTTCTGTTCAGTTAGGAAATTCCAGCTATCTCCTCTATGGTCCTCTCACCCTCCTGTATTGGAATAGAAGGTTCCTGAGCTGTTAAAGCTAGATCCCAGCTTGAATTTCTCCAGTGTCTGGAGAAGCTTGGGTCAGCATTGTTGTAGGCACAGAGTTTGTGGTAATTGGGAATGGGGCTGTGGCCGAGCCTCCTCCCTCATGGGCTACAGCTGTGTAGGACAGGTGCCTGGTATTGAGGGCAATGAGCCATGGAGTGCCGAGCACTGACCAATCACGAAAGGGTAGAGAGAGTACACAGGTGGAATATATGTAAGATGAAGGCTATAAAAGGTTGCACTGAAGAGCAATAAGCAGCAGATGCCTGAGGCCTTTGGTGTTGGTTGTGGCTCCACTGGCCTTCTGCTGTACAGCATCTCCTATAGAAAACAGTCCAGAGCTCAACTCTGAAGCTGATTCTTTTTGACCAAGTTCACAGATGGCTGGAACCACCTCCCCACTTCAAGCCTTTTATTCATCTCACCCGAGCAGGTAATGCCAGATGTGACTGCCTAGACAATTTGAATCTCTTCTGGTGTATGGGCAAAGGTTTCAGCTGGGCACACCTCTATTTCTGGTTAAAGATTCTGGTTGTTCCTTTCTTGTTGTGAACTCATAAGTCCTCTCCCTGAGATAACTTCATATTTTAGCACTATGGCAGGAATTCCTCTTTGTGAGCTTTCCAGCAGCTGTTCCATAGCTTGAGCATAAAGTCACCATTTCCCCGCAGGCTCTGCTGCTGTTTCTGGGTGGAGGAGGGGTGGAGATGCTGTTCTAGCACACAGTGGGAAAAGGGAGCTGGGGAGGGTGAAGAAAACTGGAGAAGGGCAGGAGGCTCAGGGAACAGCAGCTGCTGTTGCTACAAGTGAAAGAACTGCAAAACACTGTCCTTTTCATTCCTTCCCCCACATACCCAGCCCTCAGTGAGAAGAATGGCAAGTGAGCAGAACAAACGTATGCTGCTGTACCCCAGGTCCTACAAGGAGTTAAAGGGCCATTAAATCCAGAAACAGAACTTGACCCTTTTTTTAAGGTTTCAGACAGATTCTTCAACCCCATCTGTCGTGGTTGAAAGTAAGGTGAAAGGAATCAATGCTGAATTCTACATCTCAGGAAGCTTTTAAAATAACAAGTTTGTTGATGCTCAGTAATCAAACACAAGATTTGTTTTCCAGTAGGAATTTCAGACAGTCCTGTTCTTCCTTCTGCCAGTCCTTCCTGGAATCTCCTGACTGGTTTAATAGGTCTGGATGGTCTAAATATTTTAATGCTAAATTTGGGACATATGACAGCAATTTCCATGCAAGTGCAATGGCACAAAAGTACAAGCAAGCACCAGAGCTGTAATCTCTTGCTGCTTTGGTGCACAGGGTTGCCCCATACACTAGGTTCTGACTGTAGCTGTCTCCTCAGAGAATCTTTTTCTGCTGTCTGGCTAAAAACATCCAAGATACTAACTACCTGGGGAATGGGAGCACTGCTAGCCCTGGTGACCTGCCCCTCTAGCCTCCTTTCCAGAAGCCTCGTTTTGTTTGGTCCCAGCTCCCTGTCTGCCTCTTGGCTCAGATGGTAGAAAGAGCTGAGCAGACAGTTCATTAACAGCAGAACAAGGATTTGATTTTCAAGGCCATATCTGTGGACCTGAGAGGTGGGTGGAAATGGAATATGTGAGAGAGGAGTGCTGGGGAAGAGATGATTTTTTTTTTCCTCTTGGTAGTAGGAATAGGAGCTGATCTCAAATATTTACCTCTGATAGCAACACCATTCAAGGAAGATGCTGCTTTCACAGTGCCTTTTCCTAGTGCTGTGGGCACGTTGTAAGGTCATTCAGGAGAACTTTGCTGTTTGTGTACACAGATTTTGTAGCAGAAGGGTCTCTTCTTGCCTGTGCTTCCCCTAAGAAAGGATAGGATGCTTGGTAGGAATGTGACACAGATCCAGACTGATCTGGTCATTGGCCTCTACAGCACAGAGAGCATTCTTTACCTCTTCTGAAGGTTGTT
The DNA here is from genome assembly GCA_013399835.1 of Leptocoma aspasia. Lineage (NCBI taxonomy): Eukaryota > Metazoa > Chordata > Aves > Passeriformes > Nectariniidae > Leptocoma > Leptocoma aspasia. Next base: position 278,049 of record VXAX01003674.1, on the reverse strand, counting down.
TCTTCCTTGATTTGAATAGGAAGAGTAGTAGTAGCACCTGTGGGTAATGGGGGATACAGAGTCTTCCCTCAGTTTCCTAAGAATGACTAAACCAGAATTAATGAAAGTATTTTCATATAAAAAGCTCCTATATCTTAATTTTCTTATGAATCTTATGATTGGCACTCAGTATTTATGGACAGAAGTTTATCAGTGCTTGCTTTCCCAATTCCATTTTCCCTGCTCATTACTATTTTGCACGCGGACTTTTGTGCAACTGAATTTTTTTAGCATCTGAAAGAGAAAGTATTTAGGAACTTTTTATTGTCAGCACGGTGAATGCTGGGAGTGTTAAAATACATGGTATATACAGACTGGGAGAGTTGTAATAAAATCTGTTCATTGAGGCCTAAGGACTGTAAGAAAAATGGCTGCCCATCATATAGTAACCTGAAATACTCAAATACCAGATTAACTAAGTTTCATTTTAGGTATTTCTTGGTCATATCCTCATGCAACCATGATTTCATATCAATGTTATAATTATTAATAGTGATACACATTCTGTATTTTATCTGGATTTAATAGGCCAGGCTAAAGGAACTATATATGAAGTTTTAACATTAAAACAGATATTGTTACAAGGACTGATGAAATAAGCATTTCTTCCTTGATGCTTTTGTGTACTGTAAAAGGAAAATTTCTCCTTTTACCTTTCCTTTTCCAAGTTAGAAAGAAGCTCGAACTAGATAAAACTGTGCTAGGAATATCTAGTCTGTCTCTTTTTTTTTTTTTCCTGGGCTTAACTGGTCACAAGGTCATGAGAAAATGGTGATGACAAAGAGTCATTCTGTAGTGGCTGAAGTGTCCCTGTCACAGCTGTGAGCTCTGGTGAATGGTGGTTGGTGTGGGCTGCAACTCAAAAGAAGAAGGATTAAGTAGCAACAGGGAATGTACCAACAAAGTGTTGTGGTCCCAAATGTGGATAATGCCCCAAATTTAGGAACTGTTGTATGCTGCCATACCAGCCTACATGACCTGATCTCCCTTCTAGCTCTGCAGAGGGGATATAACTACTCATGGTGGAATCTGGCTATAGCTGCCCATTATGAATTGTTGTATTTTAAACAAGCACAACCACACAAGATGAATGTAGGGTGCAGAAATGTTAACTGTGGAATTTTTTACCTTGGGTTGGTTGAAGTCATTGCAATCTTCAAGTATTTTATCAGGTGTATACATAAAGGGGTGGGAGGGCAGACATGCAACAGCATGCACCTTCCACTGTGCCTGGGGATGGTGTTCTCATCATACCAGAGGAAAGTTCAGGGAAATATTCACTCTCAGTAATTATATCCTGGCTTTCTGTGCAGGGTAATTTCAATCTCTGCAGATGCCTTCATCTACCCAGGGAGTTTAGTGGTAAAAACTGCTTTTCTTCTCTGCCCTTGATTTTACTTGCACCTCCATTTTTACTTCATGGTATTGTAGCTGTTTCCACCAAACAAACGGCAAAGAAGCAAGCAATCCTGATGAGTAATTTTTCTGTTCCCACAGGCAGAGATGAAGAATCTGTTCCTTCTGTTCATGCTAACAATGATGTCACCTTCTGCATTTTCAGTAAGTAAACGCTCTTCTGAGCACTGTTAAAATAAATGAAAGATACTTCTGTTAAGAACTGTCAACATCTGTAACTCAAGTGCTTTGAGAAAGTATTTCTGAAAGAGCTAATAGGTTCAAGTCATCAGGCCTATTGTGGCACATCTTATGAAAAGTCTAACATGGCAATTAAATAATAGAATTCTGGTAGTGCCTTTGGTTCTAGGGATGTTATCTGCAAAGCAGTAATTGCTGTCTCCTGCTTCAAAGCTAGAGAGAGTTATCACTTGAAATAAAGAGAATGGATTTTTGGTTAGTTCAATTTTCTCTTTTCTTTGGTCTTAGAAGTATTAGCCATGTGGTTTAGCATTGCTGGGAGAGGTTACTTTATGTTAAGCCAATGTGATATTATCAGAAAAAGAATGCAGCAATTATGAACTGAGATTCCTGTTCCTTTCTGAGTGAGAAGCAGGATCTTTCTGAAGTTAATGCAGCTTGAGAACAGCTTCCCTGTCTTGAAGTTAAACTTTATTAGTGAGTTGGTCATCTAAGGTAAAAGATGACCTGCAGAGTAGAGTGGAAGTGTTAGCAAAGGAAGACATTACATATTTGTTAGGTGTAAAGGAAAAGAGAGTGGGGGGAAAAAAGAGGCAATTATCACTTGGAGTAAAGTGTTTTGCTTTCTAGGCCACCTTTGAAGATCAGGGATGAGAGACCAGAAATCAGAGTTTGTTAGTTGCCATATTTTCTCTTACAGATGGAAATATACTTAAATGAGTGCTTGCTGTCTCACATCTGATAAAAAATCATACTGTATGTTAAAAGAACGAGAAATGGAATATATTCTATTCAGTTCATCTGTTCACCTGCCTATCTCCAATTTGGAGATTTTGGTGATTTTTTTTGGAAGGGATATGACTGAAATACCCTGAGACTGTGCAGGCTGACATTTCTCTGTAGCATTGAACTCTACTCCCTGCATGCAAGTTCCTCTTGAAGCCATGCTGAATGAAAGAAGTTTTGCTTGGCCACCACTTAAGTTCAGTTTCCCTGACATACTGGATCTGTCCAAGTCATACATTTCCTCTGAACACTGTTTCTTTATATGGATCTGCATTTCTAGATTGAAATGTTGGGTTTTAATTTATTCTGAATAACTTAACATTGTTATTGTTTTAAGTGCTAATCTATTGAATAAACTTTAAGATGCCTTAACCAGGTTTAACAAAGGGCAGAAGGTGCACAAGGACATTAAAGTTAAGGTCATACAGAAACAGTAAAAATTACTGTGAGGACAGAGAAAGAGGAGATTTTACTATTACTTCTATGGAGGGGAGAAAACATGCACAAGAATAATTTTACCAGGTAGAACCAGTTTGTTTTGCCCTATAACCTGTCTACAGCTATGTCACAGACATGTGTCTAGAAAAAAACCATTAAGATAGGCAAGTACAATTTCCCCCAATACGCTTCCAGTTTATGCACCCTTTGAGCTTGAGATGTCTCTGTTTCTCTTCCCTGAATTTGGTCAATGCCTCCTTGAAGCCATAATACCAAGGTCCTGCTCTTGAGAGCTATATATCAACTATCATGTAATGATTTATTAATATTAATTAATAATTAATAAATAATAGCAATTTGGGATAGGATTTGTGTTTCCCCTGTGTGTCACTTAAGTTGTCTACATTAAGTCTCCATTGTCATTTTAGTGATAAGTTGCTAATACTATAATGTTTTCCCATAGTTCTTTGCAGTATGTCTGGTTTTCTGTTGTCCTTTATTACCCTATATTACCCTTATAATCTGCTTTCAGTACTTCTGTGGTTTTGGCATAACTAAGAAATGTGTTGAGGCACTCTGGTTCATTATGGAATTCTGCTGCTAATGTCAGTTCTTGCAGTGGATGAAGATTTTACGCCTGCTTTTGTCTTTGGGCCACCTGCTCATCATCCATTGAAGAATTGTCCTTCTGACTGCTTAACTTCCTTCAAAACTTTAGGTGAAGGATTTTTTTTGAAGTTTTCTGCAAATCTGAGTTTATCTGGCAGGTTACCTTTGTTGACATGTTTGTGAACTGAAGAACTGCAATATTCTTAGAAGGATTTGCCTTTAAAAGCCTTATTGACTTTTCCCCAAACGTCCTGTATTTATGCAGGTGCCTTCTAGCTCTGTTCTTTTTTATAAATGCTATTAATTTATCAGTTGACGTCAGTTTTACGCTCTGTGAATGTGCAGTTCCATGGGTTCCCCTGGGATCATTTTGTAAACTGGTGTCAGATTTTCCACTTTCCAATAATCACATGTTGAAGTGGATTTAGCTGAGAGGGTTGTCTGCTAGTATGTAACAGTTGATCCATTTCAACCTTAGAGTTCCTGTTAGGCCCCTTGGATAAACAACTTCTAGTGACTTCATACTGTGTGTTTTGTCCACTTTTCCAAATAAGTTTGGGGTCATAAAGTTTATTCACAATCATCCTCTTTGTAGAGTTTTCTGAATGTGCTCCGTTTCCAGGGATGGATTCCAAGGATTAATTTGACATCTCTGCAATAGCTGTATCTTTTTAGAGTTCTTTAAAATTCCCTCCTCATCTCCAGGCCACCCAGAGTTTCTGGAAGCCTTTCCATTTCTGAAAAGCAACTGGTACCTGCTCTGCCCACTGCCCACAACAGGGCACAGTCCTGTGGGGCAGCACGTCCCTGGCAGCACGATGCACCAGGCATGCACCATATCCTCCCCAGCTGACAGAAAATCAGTGGGTGTGGAAGGAGCTAGCTGTAGGGTGGGACAGCCCAGAGAGAGTGAGGAGTGTTGAAGAGTTGAACAGGGAACATGGAAAAGAGCTGGGAACCATGAGGGAGTGGGTTCAGTGATGTAGGGAGAATCTGAAGTGTTTTGAGAAAATGAAGGTGTTGGGGAACTGCTGGATTTTACTGGATTTGTTAGAGGGGATATGCTAATGAGGCATGGCTAGGGTGAGAGTGGAATGAAAGGAGATGCACACAGTGAGTGTAAACCACAAGCCATTAAAGCTAACAAAGCCTTGGTTTTTTTCCTCATCTTCGTAAAGCAGCTTGTCTTAATAAGATATTCACTTCTTCTGCACCACTTTGTACTTCGCTTCCTGCTGTCACCATCTTGTTCACTTTCATTCTTGTTTTTCTAGTTTTACTCAAATACAATTCTTTGATTGCTTATTCATTATTCATAGAAATGGTACTTGGCATTATTCACCTTCAAAGCTCTTTGCAAGCCTGCTGTGTCTGAGCCAAGATCAATGGTTAAGACAGAATTATAACAAAATGCTTTGCTGATGTGGTTTGGATTCATTAGCTCATTTTTGGTAGCATTTTTGGCTAATATCCTAGCTGGTGGCAGATGGAGCTATCTTGACAATGCATATTGGCATAGCAGCAGATATCTAAATTATAAGCATGTAACATATACTGAATGTTTTCAGCTCCCTTTCAATTAAGTTTGAGGGCTGGATACTTCGTGTCATGCAGAGCTTAGCTATGTGAAAATATATTATTGGTGGTCATCACTGTAATACTGGGTAATTCTTCTGGATATAGAAAGGAGAAGGAAATGGTTCATATCCCAAAGAGCACATGGTCTAAGGACACACTCCATGTGGGTTGTTTTTGTTAGGGCCCCGAGGGCACTACTAGGCTTTACAGGCCCTGACTGTACTCTCCACACCCAGCCCACTGTCCAGGACCCCCTTGTAGCTTCCTGGGACTGCTGGCTCCTGCCCCACTGATGCTGCAGTGAGGTTCTGCACAACTCTGCCTGGCCAGCCAGGGACCGTGATGAGTCAGGCCCAACTGCAGTCCCAACTCCCAGCCTGGTTTCAGGTGGAGATGCCCAATTCCAAGGGCTGGGGCTGTTCCCTGGCTTGTGCTGCTCCCTGGCTTGCTGTGTTGTCCTGGGAGAGCCTCCCACTACTGGCCTCCAGCTCACAGGGAGCAGCCAACCTTTGGGGCACCTTGACATTTTTCTTTCTTTTTCCCTTTCCATTATTAACTTTCTCTCAGCAACTAACTTCTCCCTAAGCACTTATTATTCAGTGTTAACAAAGTTGCATTTTTTCACTGGAGACTTCTTACTTGACAAGACTTTGGCAATTAAACCATTACAGAAGTGATAATGGTAATAGTTTTCTTTTGTAAAGTATTTGATTTTCACCCTTCTCTCCTACATGTTTCCTAAATGATGCTACGGTTCAGGGTGTGTCAAAACATTGACAATATTTCAGAAACTATAAACACCAGAAAGTAGATATTTATCAAATAAAATCAGTGTTATTTAAAAAATACTAAGAAAGGTTAAAGAGAGAGAATCTGATTTTGACTGTAGTTTTAAGCCATGGAAACACTGTATAACTGTAACACCACATTATTCATTTTATCACTGTAAGCAATATCTGTTTTCAGTGGGCAACAGCAGGACAGGACCTTGTCTTCAGCCTCTATTTCTTGCCACGTTCTCCCTGTCAGCGCTGAGATTTGTATCTGATTCCAGTGGAACCTCGTAAGCATGCGAAACAGCCCCAGAAGTCAAAGTGTCCAAACATTTCAGTGTCCAAAATGATGCTTCAGATGCATCTCAATAGGCCAAAGCTGTGCAGCCTCCTGGGCTAGGAGCGAGCCGTGGCCTTGTCCGGAAGCTCTCGGGCACAGCGTGGTTGTCAGTAACCGCGTGCTTTGAGCAGCGACTGCTGGAGTGGTGCAACGGGATGTTTTGGTGCTGCTCATCAGTCTGGAAAAGCAGCACCAAAAAAAAATCACAAAACAATTCAGGGTGATTATCTCTGAGTCTTGAAAGGTGCCCAAGGAGCAAGGGGTAAGAACTTACCAGGGATGTAGGTTGTTTGAACGTGTGACTACAGAGGTCCACTGGTCACTTGGGACTGTATAGTAAATTGATGTTTCCTTTGATAGCTTGCTAGTGTTTGAGCTGCAGCAAGGCACTAGAATATTGTTCCCACTGAATCACTTCTCCATAGTTGGTGATATGAACTTTGTGGATCACTGCATGCCTGCAATGCATTTCTCTGGGAAGCACAGTCCTCTTCCCATGCATAGTTTCCTATCCATCTCATCAAACTGACTGGGAAGTCTTTCGAAGACCCCTTTTAAAGCATTCCTACATACTGCTAGCATTTTCTGTCTTTCTGAGTCAAGTCCCATTCATGGCTTCTCTTCCAGTGCATGTTTCATACACAAAAATAAACATTACATGGTATATAATAAGCTACCTAGGACACTTTTCTAGAATTCTTCTGTTTGCCTGTGATGCATACTGGAATTGTCTTTGCAGATGAGGTCTGGAGGTCTAATGACTCAGAGGCATAGCTCTTTACTTGCTGATGATATCAGATACAATTGGCCTGGTAACAGCAGATGCTGCAACTACATCAGCAGTTCATCTGTCTAGGAACTGATGAAAGCAATGCAGTGCTCATAAAAATGAAATCCCTGGCCTTCTGAACTTGTATAGCACACCAGCCTGTATGCGAATGAGCCCTGAGAGCCCACAGTGCCATGGGCAATATCAATATTCCCAGAAAGGATGCATTGCTGGTGTCTCAACTGGTGATAAAACTGGACAGAGCAGTTGGGCATTAACTGACTGCTATTTGGGGAGTTTTTAGAAGTCAAGAAAGATGGTTGTATGCATTTTCCCATTTCTCTTGAAACATTAAAATGTATACATTACACAGATAAAGAAACTACATTCTTGTATGCATGTCAGGCTGAAGCAAGGGAAGAACAGAACCAAATGAATTTGTAACAGTGATGAAGATTCTAGGTTTTTCATTCCGAAATCCATGAGGGAATGGAATTTAGTTGTCCTGGTTGACATGAGATAAAAGCATTCCAGAGTCTGAAGAGAGCAGAAAGAGGCTTTTGGAACAGAAACTGGCTGACAGCATCTAAAAATGTCCTGTTATCAGGTTATGTAATAATATATTTATTATTTATTGTAAACATGCAGTTTTATCTTTGTCTGCATACACGTGTGCAGTTACTGAAGTAATGAGGACCATACACAGATTTCCAAATATGGGAGTTGGGCCCCTATTAAAATGTTTCTCTGACACTGTACAGCTTTGGGAGGATTCTTTTCTCTGATGCTCCTTCTGGGGTGTACATAAATTGAGTAATATTGAGAAAAATTATTGTTCCTGCACTCTGTGGATGCATAAGCCTTACAGCAAAGAGTCCCTGCAGATTTTATTCTCTATAGAAGGAATAAATAATGCTTGTTCTGTAGGAGGGTTATTAGAATATTTATCAAATTGGTGTGTGTGTGTGTGTGTGTGTCAAGGAAGGGTTTTCTATCCTAATTGCCTTCCAGTAATCTGACTTTCAAATGCTCTTCCTTTGGATTTTTATCTACATGCTTCCTTCTCCCTTATGCTGACTGAAAGGTCCCTTGTTTCCAGGGTGAGCTAATACTGCACCTAAATCAGTCAGTTGATACAGAGGAATAAGACTGCCGAGAAACAGAGTGGTAGCATATTTTATTCTTTTGAGGGTAAAGGAGGAGGGATTACAGGGGAAGGAATTAGGTGTCTGAAAGAAAAAACTTGGGAAAATAAGATTGCTGAAAAAACCTTGCTGAAAGCTAAAATACTATTGTTGGGATTATGCCCAGAAAGGCAAATGAGAATGCAGGAGACAAACAGTGAGCTGAATATCTGGAGTGAAAGAGTGGGAGAAGGGTTTGGCACAGGATCAGGGAGACGACTTGGCCAAGAGGAGGTATGTAGAAGTGGCTGTAACCTGGGCAGTGCCACTGAACGAACAGGCAAAGGCAAACTGAGTTAGTCTGAACCAGAGGTATTAGAAAAAATTGCACAGGACTCGTGTAAAGAAAAGTAAGTAGCTGGGTTAGGAAGAAAGTGTTTCACATTAGAGAAATATAGGCAATAATTTGGAGTGACTCTGCAGCTAGATAGTTGTGGGTAATTTGATATTAAATGCATAGATATGATTGGCTAATATTTCTGACTGTTGCTCTGCCAGCAGCAGGGAATTATTCCTTAAAAGAGGGTGAAGTAAAGAAACAAGACTGTAACTTGGACATACAGTAAGGCAGCATGTGTGTGGAAAACTATAAAACCTGTCTAAATGACAAGGGAGGATTAAACCATGAATCTTGCCTGAGTTGGACTGATTGGATGATTTTTTAGACTAGCTCCTATTTCTAGCAGAGGTTTGGATGTTTGTGTGTGGAGGTGAGTTAGATCACATCACAATCCTTTTTTGCCTTTTTTTCTCTGCCTGCCCACTCTTCAGTACAGCAACATTTGGGCACACGTCTCAGTGCCCAAATGGCCTGCACTACCTTCTCAGGGGTACAATTGTATATATAAACTGCCCTAGAGGTGCAGCTGCACAGCAAACCCTGTTTTTACAGTGTCACTCAGCACATAATCCTACACTTACCTTCTTTTTTTCAAGCAGAATTAATCCTACTGCAGCTTGCAAATATTATTTTTTTTCCTTAAGATATTGACATTCTTCCCACTAACCACACATCTCCTGCTGTATGTGGATCCCATCAGCTGCAGAAGGCCTTTTCTTCCTGAAAAGTTCATATATTTCCAAGACAATGTATTTTGGTTGGTTCTATCACACTTGTAAATTTTTGTCTATATTATCATGGTTACTTCTCTTAATGTCAGTATCTGACTTTCTAAATACAAAATTAATAAGAGTTTTCCTAATGATGACCCAGACCTTGACATCGTCATTGGACAAAGTTGGACAAGGGGAATAAAACTCCATATATGGAATTCTGTTGCAGTAAAAAGTGTGTTCTGGGGCTTTTCTTTCTGCTTCCTTTACTTAAGTACTGGACTTAGAGCCAAGGATTTGAGTTTAAGGGGCTCTATCGATCTGGTGAGGAGTGACAATGCTCAGAGTCCCTGAAGTAATGATTTGCCTTTGCTGCCTTGCTGAGATGAAGATGTTATCTTCTTCTAGATCATTATTCAAAAGTGCTGAAATTCTATGAATAGACAAACTGTAGCAGTTAAGACAGATTACTAAGCTGGATGTGGTGTATGGCTTCAGGAAGTTAATACTTGCTAGATAGTAGAGACCTGATCTTTTTAATGTATTACTGTGTGCCCCTTTTCGTGTCAGGAATACAGCACAGCAAGAGAGTCTTTTTTTGTAAGGGACCACATAGGATCTCTGCTTCATTTTCATTTTCTTTTTTTCCTGTGTTGCCGTGTCTTTTTGCTATGTCTGTGTGGTTTTTTATTTCCAGGGCGGCCGGATGAAGCGGCAGGTTGGTGTCTGGGGGAGCTGGGGTGAATGGAGCACGTGCAGTCGGAGCTGTGGCGGTGGAGTCAGCTTTCGGCAACGGCGCTGCTATTCCCAAAGGTGAGGGCTAACCTCTTCTTATTTTTTTTTTCTTTTCTAGAAATGTGTTGTACTGTTACTGAGCTCCTGCAGTTATGTTCCAATATACATCCAGAAAAAAAATGACTTAGTGTTTGATCCCAGGGGAGTGAATCCACTCTGAGATGAACCTCAGTTTCAGTCTTGTCACTGCTGTTTTGAGTAGTGCCCTCTTCAATGCATGCTTGCTTTGGCTCCTTTGATGGAGCACAGCAGTTTCACTGTGAGATCTGAGGCCATGCAATCAGGGAATTGGCGTGGTAGCAGCTGCTCAATCAGGTCTAGTGTGGCAAGCCCTGAGGGAGATGGAGAACAGGCCAGAGCACTTGGTTTCTCTCCCAAGAGTTGATGAGGTTTCCTCAGGTTTATGCTTCCCAGGATGGTAAATTGCCCCAGAAGAAACGGAAGAGTGAATTTGGCTCAAGCAGTGTTAGTGCTGTGCCACCTCATTTGCAGCTGGGTTAGCTGCAGCCTAATGAGGGTGATGACTGGTACTGCACCTGTTGGGAATGATGGACCTTAGAGATCTTGTTGTGGATGAAAACAAAGCAAAGGAGGAAAAAAAAGCCAGACTCTCAATAATGTCCTGAAAAAACAGCCTCTCTCTGTTTAGAGAAATGAGAGGAGGTTTTGTAATAGAAGAAGCCAGATTTATGAAGCTGCTGCTTCCCACACAGAATAAAGAAAGGTCTCTTTTGAAGGCTGCCCATTATGGTTTATACCTGCCAGAATCCCTGGAGGCCTGTCTCTCCATTTTAGGAACACAGGTGTTAGGCATTGATTGGCTTTTTAGATCAATTTCCTCCATAATTGTTACTCTCCATAATTCTCAGCTGGGGTCATTTGACTGGACTAAGGGTGTTGCACACTTTCCATAGGCATGTTTAGCTCTTTCTAATAAGGGACCTGTTGTGCACAAAAAAGTCAAGATAAATGATGCATAAAGATATTCTGAATTGGCCACTATCCTCATGCTGCTCATAGCATGTTTCTACATGTTTCTTTTTCTTGTATGGACGCCTTGACCCTTTGCTGGTGGATGATGGACTAAAATCTCAGCTTCTATTATTTACTTGAAACATGCCCCTGAAGAGCTGTACTGCAGTTGTTCATAGTGTGTGTCTCATTCATGCCAGAACACAAACCGTAGCATAAAATGCCACTAGAAAATGCCAGCTTGCTTTAGTGGTAAAGAAGTGAATTTTAGTTATTTTGCCATTTCAGGGAACTCTGTGAGGGTGATATGCTTGGTGTGAAGGTGATTTGTAATGTCTGCCATGAGATGACTTTTTGCATGTGTATTCTTCAGAGAGCTCCATGTATTTTTTCTGTCTTCCAGGACAGAAGGTCCTTCCAGTTGTGTTGGACCAACACGAAGCTATCAGTCATGTAATGTTCAGGTATAGTGCTCTGGTTTTAGTTTTTCTTGCCTGTTGCTCCTTTTCCCCAGACAAACATCATTCTTGTTCAGAAATAAGATGTGATTATTAGTTTCTGTTTCTCTGATGTCACTGGTGGATGCAGTTCATTAACAGTATCCATTCAAAAGTATATTGAAATTATGCCCCAATTTAAAGGGGAGGAATAAGAATAAACCCCATGTTTTTATTGTACACTTTATTTTTCTCCTATTTTATAATACTCCAATACAAACATTTTCTCTTCCAAACAGAACTGCCCGGAAGGCTCTCGGGATTTCCGGGCAGAGCAGTGTGCAGAGTTTGATGGGACAGAATTCCAAGGCAAGAAATATAAGTGGCTTCCATATTATGGAGGTAATGATAAACATGTGGGTTTGCACTTCATCACTACTTATCAACAATATGTTTTGAAGTGACTGCAATGTTTTTTAGTGTAGTATCCTTGCAGGGTACTTCCTTAGTTGGAGTGGGGGGCAGGAGTTGGCATGGAAAAATATCCTTTTGCCAGCAGCAAAGCACTGCTGTCCTGAAGACACTGGATGCATGGGCCAAGAGGCAGCATTGCAGCAATATGTACTTGTCTCTTGTAACAGCCATTCCTTCAGAAACATTGCTCAAGGAAATCTGGAACTGGTTGCAGCTAGATTCTGAAGTATTAGAGGAGCAGAAGTTCTGCTGTATTTTCCAATATTGTCAAAAGAATATTAGCAGGGCACAAGAGAACCAAATGTACATAATTAATGAGTACTTCAGAAAATACAACATCTCTTTCATCGGCCCATGCTTTCTTGAGGAACCAGCTCGGAAGGCAGGTGTGGGAACCCGCCCTCAGGGGTCCTTGCACTGAGCTTTGATATGGCATCATTCACAGCTGGTTAACAAATTATGAGGGATTTTAAGATGGATTTAAAGGGTTTTGTTGTCGTTTGTTAAAATAATAGGTCTGTATCAGCACTTGTTCTTGTTCTAGAAAGCCCTGTACTCCAAGGGAGTATAAGAGCAATCCTACTAAGGAATAACCAAATATCCACTTAGACCAATGTCCCCTGAGGAAATATTTGCGTACAGTGAGATTTTACTAGGGTATTTTCCAGCCTCCAGCAGTTTGTGACGTAGAAATTCATTCAATATCTGCTACTTAATATTAGTAGGCACCTCTGTTTCTGCTCCTGTGATCTAGAACTAGGCTCCTGGTGTAGTATCAAGCTATTATATAATGTTCCTTTTTTCTCTCCTGCCAGCTCCTAATAAATGTGAGTTAAACTGTATTCCCAAGGGAGAAAACTTCTACTACAGGCACAAGGAAGCAGTGGTTGATGGGACTACCTGCGAACCTGGCAAGCGAGATATCTGTGTAGAGGGAGTTTGTCAGGTTAGTCATCTCGGTACTTCATTCATCACTGGGTCTGTTAATCTTTCTGTTGTCTCCCTTTGTTCTACTTGACCTTTCATCATAGCATCACAAAAGGTGAACACTCAGTTTCAAGGTGCTGAGGAGCATGTGGACAGCATTTATCTGGCTCTGGATATGGAATGGTAGATAATAGCTTTGTTTTCTCTGCTCTATCCTGACTTTCTGGGCTCCCTAGATTCAGGCTTTCTCAATAGAGCTGTTAGCATTTGGCCTTTTTTTTTCCCTCTGTCATCACAATTTATTCCTATGAATGCTCCTGTGCTCTGACAGGCTGTTGGCTGTGATAATATGCTGGAATCTGCCAAGAAGGAGGACAAGTGCCTGCAGTGTGGAGGAGATGGCAGCACCTGCTATGGTGTGAAGGGGACTTTTGATGTGGCCAGCCTCCCCAAAGGTACAGATGATCCTAGGTAGTTTGGGCAGGTGAGAAGGAGAGTTAAACCAAAAATCAACTGCTACAAGGGGTGGTGGGGACACTTGCTCACATGATTGTTATAGGCATGCTTGGATGTTCACTTGAAATATCTGTAGAGTGTGTGGCCTTAGCATCAGAAAAGGTACTCTTGGCCTTATCCTGGGAATCAGTTCCTTTATCTGTGTCCTTACTGGAGTACTTGCCAAGATGCTGATCTCTTTCCCCACTCCCTCTCCAGCAGGTGCTATAAATGCACCACAATAACATCACCATACACCACCTTCGTGAGGCTGTCTTGATAGCCCCACCAGGACATGTGCAGGGCTGGAAATGGGACTTCATCTTCTGCATTTGGCCAATTTTGAAAAATTTCAGTATGTCAACCACATTTGTGGTCACATCTCTCTATATTGAGCTCTAATATGATTCTTGCTGAAATTCCAAAGATTTCAAAATGTAGCAAATGGACTTTTCTGAGGTGTCATTGGAATTTTTTACTTGTGGGCTGATCTGTGGATAATATAGGGTGAGGTTATTCAGCAGGCAGTTAAAGATGGAAAAGTTTCATGTCACCCTCAAAAAGCTCATCTAGTTGTTCAGGCACAAATGAAACCATGAGCATCTTTGGCACAGAAGAGTGGCTGTATGGCACCCACAGTCAGATATTGGATAATGCCCTTTTTTTTTTTTCAGGTTACAATCAAATCTTTATTATCCCTGTGGGAGCCACAAGCATCCAAATTAAGGAGGTTAAGCCCAGCAGGAACTTTCTAGGTATGACTGATGTCAGAATCTGTGTATCAGTCTATTTGGATTCCAGCCATTATGCTAAAATCTGGTTTTAAGGTATGGGTTTACCTTGAAGGCTTGGTATGGCAGAGTGAAAAACTGAATATCAGGATCTGAATATTGAGTATTCTTGAAATGTGAGTGATGCACAACTCTGGGCTTCACATTTACTTCATTTTCTCTCCTGTGGAGATCTTGCTGTTGGGTGGGGAATAAAAATATCCAAACCACATTGAGACTTCCTGCCTGTAACTTACAAGGAATCTAGCTGATCTAGCCAAATTTGGCTACGAGTTCTGTTTGATGAATGAAAACCCTACCTACTCTTGCCATCTAGAAGTTTGGGGTGGGCTTCTTTTCTCGATCGGTTTCTTTGAGGCATTTCTACAGCCTCAAACTCTGGTCATTCTGCAGAGGGGAAAAAGGAGGGAGAAAAAGCCTTGCCTAGCTTTCTGGGTAGGGCTGAGGAAATTCCAGTGGAGAAAGCCAATACTCTTCTACTTTCTGAGTGTTCCATCACTGAGTGCTTGGGACAAATCAGTCTGGTGATGTTTTCCTTTGTAGAAAACTGCATTCAGCACACATCTTGCTTTCTGAATAGAGTATCTGATGAACCAGATAGGGGTGTAAAGGCAATGGAGTGTGAACCCCACATCTTAACGGCGAGCAGGACAGAGGCTGACATCGGCTGTGCTCCAGCAACAGTGGGGAATGCAGAGGCAGGGCAGGAAGATGCTGGAGGCATTTGGCTATGCAGCAAAAAAGTGCTTGATCTGCAGAAAAGCTGGCAAGAGCCACTGTTTGAATGTGGAGCAGCTTCTGCTAAAAAAGCCATACGGGAAGGACAGCACTGGTGGAGGATGATGGTCACTCTCATTTGCTTGTGACACAGTATTGAGTGGAAACAGGAGCAACCTTATGGAGTTCTAATGATCCTTTCTCTGGCATGTGGGTTTGTCCAGCTGTCAAGAATGTGCGAGGGGAGTATTACCTGAACGGGCACTGGACAATTGACTTCAGCCGGGCGCTGCAGGTGGCCAGCACGGTGCTGCACTATGACCGTGGCTTGGAGGGTGATGTGGCCCCAGAGCTCCTCCATGCCCGGGGTCCCACCACGGAACCCCTCGTCATTGAGGTGAGAGGCTGTGCCTTCCCCTGCTGCCACTCTGCTCTCGCTTTGCACGGTGGGAGTATGCTGGGAAAAACTGGAGATGTGATGGGGCCCCCAGGAATCTTACGAGGCTGTGGGCCTTCAAGCTAGGCTGCAGAAATAGCACTTATTGCTGCTCTGGTTCTATTGCCCAGAAATGAGCAGTGCAAGGCTTGATGTTGGTTTCCTGCCTATTCCTTTGGGCACTGACTTTAAGGGAGGCAAGAGTCAGCATCAAATGGTGTTGGGGCAGGGACAGGCTCCAGGACACTGCTTGCTACACTGTGCTGTAGGGCAGGAAATGTACTTGCTGTGACAGGAGCAGCTGGATCTTCTAAAGGTAAGTGGGATGAATGCACTCTTCTCTGAAAAATAATGCTCTCCGGAATATGATGGAAGGCAAGGAGAAAACCCAGTGCAGAGAATCAGTGCTTCTTGAATGGGAGAGGTGCAAGTCAGCTGGAACCCTCAGACATGGTGGGGAAATGCTGTGAAGAGGAAAAGTGTAATTTCCCTGATTTCCTCCCATGCTTTTGCAGCTCATCAGCCAGGAGCCAAACACAGGGGTACAATATGAGTATTACCTGCCCCTGCAAGGACAGCCCTCGGGTTACAGCTGGAGCTACAGTTCCTGGAGTGAGTGCAGCTCCGAATGTGGAGGAGGTAAGGGGAGAGGACCTGATCCCTGGCTGGTGTGGGGTTTATATCCACACCCTGCAGGTAGTGTGACAGTGTGCTGCCCTCTGCAGCAGCTTCCCAGCAGTCTCCTGCTGGAAGGCAGCATGGGGATCCACAGGGTGTTGCTAAAGATTTGTCAAGGGAGGGTCATGCATGGAGTCACAACAGGGTTGTGGCCCATGCCTTGTTCTTATTTTCCATTCCCTAGTCCTCAGACTTATTACTAGGATCTGTTAAGACTCTTCACAGATAGCCTTTGTTTTGATTTGCTTCAGGTCTTCATAGTCTTTTCAACCACTTGAGAGGTCCTCTCCAGAGAGACCTGGCCTACATTAGTGAATCACGTCATTCTCCTCTGCCACAGCTTGGAAGACTCCCCCTCTCCAAGAGGACTCTCAGATCTTCCAGGGTGTCCCATCATATTCAGTTTACAGATTCCTCCATGAGCAACATTATGGATTTTAAGCTTAAAAGAAAAACAAACCAAAAAACTTCAATCAATTTAAAAAAAAACCCTCTCCAGATGATTAGTATATAGAGTTTTTATCAACCTCTTCTGGGCTTCTATGCTAATGGCCATTTTTGCAGCTTTTGCCATGTTGTGACTGTAGGTGCTAAAATTGTCTTTGCCTGGGCACTCATACTCTGTAGGAAGCATGAAGAGTTGCAAGTTTTACTCCCATATCCAGTCCTCACAAGACTGACCTTTTGAGTCTAACAGGAGACCCCCAGTTCTGCTGTACAGTGCACACATGTATGCACACAGTGTGTGCTGTACAGCCCACACACTGCTGTGCAGTGCTCCTTCATGAGCAACTTCCAGGTAGGGCACTCCTCTGAGTCTCATCCATAATATAACAGGAAAATTCCCCTCAGCTACACAGACCTATACTGTCTCCCTTGCTTTTCCAGTAGGCTCTTATACTGTGGGAAGGCATCATTTGTCCATATAGTGAGAGCCAGAGACTTGCACCTGTCTCTTTTCCAGAATGGCTGGGACAGGTGTGGATTCTACAGGACTTCAGAAATGTGTCTTGCCAGCTCCAGTGTACTGCTAACCTAGTCCTGGGTAGCATGTGTTGATCAGATACTCTCTTGCTTGTCCCCTAGGTTTCCAATCCCGCTGGGTGTTTTGTACCATAGACAATGAAATTTATCCAGACTATATGTGCAGGAATAAACCACAGCCAGACAACAACCGGACGTGTGGTCATCAGCCTTGTCCCCAGACAAAACGGTACAATTTCTTTCCTTCTGGTGTCTGACTTCTTCCTGACGTGCTTTTGGAACTGAGAAAAAAGTGACCCTCTCACTTCTGCCCTCTAGCATGGTTCTCTCTGAGGAGGTGCTTCACTTCTAAGAGAAAGCCAAAGACAAAAGATTGGGATAACACAGTGATGATTGATGAGCATTTCTGTGTGCACAAGGAACAGGCTTAATACAGCCTGTGTTCTTTTTATAGACCAATTAAATTTGCCTTCCAAAGTAGCATTGTGGAAGACAGTTGTCTAGCACATGTAGAAGATATGAAACAGATTCTCTGGTTTTTCTTCTCTTGAACTGGAGCCTACAGAGTAGAAGGTCTGAGCTGATGTCATTTTATGTCATTTCTGCATTCCCAATGTCTGTTCTCTTAGAAAGGCATGAATCCAGAAGTCTTTTTATTCTCCAGCATTTTCAAACCCCCCCTTCACCCAGGCATTTCTACCTTGTTCCTTACAGCTGGCTTCACTTGGCTCTTACTGGGCATCCAGAGCTGTAACATGAGCATTAGCTGTGTATCTGTGTACCAGTGAGGCCTCTGAGAGGGCTGGTGTGCTTGAGAGGGCACCTGGGAGCATTTCTGAATACATGTTAGCCTGTAGCTACTTGTTTTAAGTTCTTTAAAACCTTTGTTCTGTATATAAAGGACTTCTTACATCTACCTGCCGCAAGCCTGGAGTCACAGCGGCGCACGGAGCTCTCAGATGAAGAGGTAACAAGGAGAGGGAACAGAAAGCACAGAAAGGCAGCTGCTCTCTTCTGCTCTCCACCTAGTTGTCCACTGAAGTCCGTGGGGGCTTTCCTCTTTGGCACTGGTGGTAGAAGTGGGTGTTGCTTTGCTTTTGATGCTTGCCAGTGAAAATGGTGGTAGAGGGTGCTGGCTGGCAGCTTTGCTTAGGTGGCTGCACATGCCTCTGGTAACTTCATTCTTATGGGACTGAGAAGGGGATAATTTCTTCATAGCTTCTGGCTGCTTAGTCTCATGTTTTCTCTGGAATCAGGGTAAAGAAGTTCTGGAAGATTTTTTTTTTTAATTTACTTATCAAGATAAAGAAAAGAACATAAAGGAGAAGAGAGCATGATCGTTTGGGCAATTGTAATATTACCTAGCATGGCATAGAGAAAGAGTTTCTTAAAAGCGCTTCTTTTTTGGCATGAGCCCTATAGCAGACAGAAAAGAACGTGAAAGGTGTGATGAGTACAAAGATGTGAGAGATACAATAATGTACACTGAGATATGAGAAGTTAAAAGTATCAAAAGCAAAACAGTTGTCCCCCAGCAAGCTGCTAATAGCTTAGGACTGCCAATTTTTGCACTCTGATGAGGGTCCCAGCCTTATGGTTGACCTTGTCTTACAAAGGCAATGAAACAATTGTCAGAGAAGTCTTGATTCACAATTGAAGGAAGCTGTAGGTGATCCCATCTGGTTGAGACAGCCCTTCCAAAACTGTACATTTGCTTTAGAGGAGGCAGAATACAGTAGCTGGGGAGGAGTTATTCCCATTGGAGCTTTTGAAAAAACTTGATGAATATTTTTTTTATAAGCCCTGCAACCATACCATTGTAAATGGCTTCTACTGAAGGTATTTATTCCCTTTCCAAAGGAAACATTTTATAGTGAAGGCCATTCTGTTTTGGGTTGATATGTGTATCTTTAGCAATAAAGAAGGGTGTGTTTAGGAGCTGACCATGGCAGAGTCTACTGTAGAATCCTGTTAGGATGTGAATGTGAATTGGCTCGCTGAAACTTGGTTGAGGGGTGGCAAGAGCCAGGCTAGGGAAGTAGCTGGAATGCTGGGGGAGAAAACATGAACTGCTTTCACTCCCCGGCTGGGCCTTACCTGGCTGCAAGGGGACATAGCAAAGGGCAAGCAGATCACCATGATGCTCCCCTTCCACAACCAGTGTCTTTGAACTGCAGTGCATGCTGGATCTCGGGATGAAATATCATATTGTCCCTGAAGCCAGGCCATGCAAGCTGTGGTTCCAGCTACGCAGGTAGCTCTGAGAAGCTGGAGTGGCCATAGGCAGAGATTTCAGTATCTAGACAGATTGTTTTGTGGACATTCCCCTTGTTAGCAAGGGTGTATAATTTCTGCAGCAGCTTCAGCAACCAAAGACAGGAAAAAATCTATTTACATTTTTGTGGGCTTTTTGTATGTGTGCTGCAGTTAGAGAATTTGACTGATGGGAGGAATAAACCAGCTTTCTACTGGCCATCAGTGAAAAGTTAAGCACTTCTGAGAGTGTCTGGCATGATTTGCAGGCAGAGTGAGGACTTGGCTTGGTTTTACTGTTTCTGATAATGTCTGGAGTGTAATGTGTGGGTTAGGCTGTTGTGGTAGCTTTTCTTTTAGCTGATCCGGATTGCTTTCTTTGAGCTTTTTCTTTCCTTTTTTTTTTTTTGATGTTCTGTTGCAGGCATGACATTTTTGCAGACATCAGGAGACCAAAAGCCATGGAGAGAGATCTTCCCCTTCTGGGAGAGCTCTGCACTTTCAGAGAAACAGGTGTTTTGTAGCTGGAGATATGTCTCTGGAGTAGGACTGATGCTCTGCATTGCCAATTAAGCTGGGCACGCTGGGTCAAATGGGAACTCGCCTCTGATTCTATTCTGCAAAGGGACATCATCCCTGTTTGATTTCTACAGGGATGTGCCACTGACTCCTCTGTGCCTCCGGGCAGTTTGGCTGGGCTTACTTTTTTTTTGTGCTTGATTCTGTGACCGGCAGGTGGAAAACAGGAGAGTGGGGATCCTGCTCAGCCACCTGTGGCAGGGGCACCCAGACTCGCTCCGTGTACTGCGTGGCGTTTGACGGCCAGAGCTCTCAGGGGGTGGTGGATGACGCCGAGTGCATGGCCTTTGCCCAGCAGCCGCGCCGCAGCCAGCCCTGCAACCTCCGGCAGTGTGCCACCTGGAGCACCGGGCCCTGGTCCCAGGTCAGTGCCCCTGGGCAGGTAACAGCCTCCTGGCACCTACTGGAGGAGGATCTGCCAAAGCTTAGGGAGAAAGAGCCAGGCTCCTCTTCTGGGACTACAAAAAGCACCTGTTCCTGGATAGGTGGCAGGCAGAAGTGTAGAACTTCTCCCTGCAGCCCTCCTATGAACATATCCCTGTTCCTCAAAACTGTGCATGTCCCCTGAACCTCTGCTCTTCTCATTGCACGTTCTCTTCTCTGGTCTGCCAGTCCTTTCTCCAATGATCTGTTTTTATCAGACCCCCCCCCACACCTGGCACTGGCTTGGTTTCTGAGCCAGGCCTGGTGAAGGCAGAGGACCTGCTGGAGAGCTTCTGTCCATCAGCTGAGGATGTGCAGTAGCACACCCTCCTCTGTGAAACAGGAGCTCGTGGCTTCTGCCTGTGCTAGTTATTTCCGTGTATTTTGCTGCCTTGCATCACCAGCCCAGGACAGCAATACTCTTGAAACACTGGTGGCCTGCTGTTTGCTGTGCATCTGCACAGGGCTTCTCCAAACACAGCCATGTGGTGCATTTTTGATGCTTGTGCGCATTTATACCTGCAGGAGTGGAAACAGCTCAAACTGTGCGCATTCAGCTCAGCCAGAGCTCTTTTAGAAGGCATCTTGCATTCCAAGGGCTTAGAAAGTAAAGAGAATGTCTACTCAATCCCTAAAGTACAAGTGAATTTTTCTTCTACTAGAGGAAGTACACACATGCTTGCAACATTTGATTTGCAATCTTGAAGGTTGCACTTAGTCTGTCTGAGTTGTGCAACAGCACAAAATGCAACTTTGAGGCATGATCACCTAGACTGGAAAGTCCTTCCACCCCCTCCTTCCTGAGGTGTGACTTTGGGGCTGTGGGGTAAGAGCACTGCTTGGGGAAGGCACCAAGGGTCATGTTCTTACAAACTGATGCCTGACTAATTCATTCCAGCGTTTCTCAGAAGCAACTGTGTTTTGTGTATTCTCAGAGTTAAAAGGTTACTCTGGTAAATTAATGGCTAAAACTCAGCTGGGAAGCTCATTTGAAGTGATTCAGACTGTCCCCAAGTTAATGGTCTCTGTAAGACACCTAGGTAATTCATGTAGAAGTAGGTTGGATTCCAGGAAACACCACTGTGAATTTAAGAGGGCGTTGGAAATGTCACAAACTAGTTACTAGTATAGAAGTTGTCACAGCTCCACGCTGTAAAAATAGAGCACAAGGTCTTCAAGCAAAAGGCATGAGCAATATAAGAACCTAACCTTTTACCTTCCCTAAAATTCTTTACCTTGCATTGGTTTTAATCAGATGTAATTAACATGAGTTTCCAGATATTTTCTACCATGTTTTGTTAACAATGTATTTTGCAGTGTTGATATTTTTCTAAATTCATCCTCCACATCTCCTTTGGGGAGAGATCAAGAGTAAGTATATGAATAGGCCAAAATCATCCAGCGAGCTCCAGATCTCCCAGACCCTATCCCATGTTCCCATGCCTTATTGTCTCCTCTACAGCATAAAGAGCTACTCTGCTAACTCCCACCCCAAAAATTTATTTTAATGGTAGCTGCTTGTTTCAGGCAGTCTCAAAATGGTGCTCTGCTCTAATGATAGGGAGCCCAGCCTGGAACTGCAAGAGGAAACCAAGTGCTTCTTTGTAATTGTTGGACCCCTTTCTGCAGTGCTCAGCCAGCTGTGGGGAAGGAGTGCAGACCCGGACTGTCACCTGCAGGACGCAGCAGGGCTCTCAGGCTCAGGACTTCGCTTGTCTAATGGAGCCAAAGCCATCAGCCACCCAGCCCTGCCTTAGGGAGAACTGCATCCAGGAAATCGGCTGGCATGTTGGAGACTGGGGTCTGGTGAGCACCTTGCTGTCATGGCTTGGAAATTACTGATTGTATTGCTGTGCTCCTCACAAGCAAGCTTTGATCCGTGCAGTCTGCACATTGACTGAGGCTGGGAGCAAGGACCGCTTCATTACTAGCCCCTTGGCTCACAGTTGTATTGTAACTGGCACTAATAATGCTCCAGTTAATCTGATGCCCTCTTTGTGTGCAGCTGCTACAAAAATAAATCCTTCTGAGGGGAGATTATCATTTCAGTGACAGTGGCAAAATGCAGCCAATAAGCTGAAACAATCCACTCTTGCTGCTTATTCTCAGTTCTTTGCTCCATCGCTGTGATCAGCAGAACAGCTCTCAGGCCAAGTGTGGCTTAGAGCTCTAGGCTTCAGGACTGGTCACTGCACTTGGTGATATGCTTTAAAGTACATTTTTGTAATTATTCAGATAAACTGTGCTTCAGATGGATTAATCCTGTCTGGTGGAAGCTAGACTGTCTTCAAGCTGGGAAAAGTGTCAGGGGGTACAGATATGGGTAGATCCAATGCACCAGGTGACTTCCAAACATACTTTTTCACTTCTGTGCTAGCCAGACCAGCTTGTTCTGAGCTTGTTACATATGCTTCTTCATGAGATGTGGGCCAAGTTTTAGTTACAGCTAAAGAAGTTTCATATCTTAATCTGATCTTTCTCCTGACTTTCTGATATCAGAAGGTCTCCTATCTGCCTCTCTGAAATAGAGAGAAATACTCTCCTAATGCTTATAGAGCTTGCCATGAGCCGTGTGGGTTGCACAGACACCTCATGCTATCCCCTCCTCTGAGCTGCTGGTCCCTCTCATCCACAGCTTCCAGTGAGGCAAACTCCAGTTAGCTGCTTACAAGAAAGCCACTCATTTGTTTTCCAGTTGTAATTTGTTGTTCTTGAATACAAACTGACCCACCCACAGCTGGTGGATCCCCAGAGAACGGAGGTGCCTTTATGCATTCAGGCTGAAATTATTCCTTCCAGCTCCCTGACACACCACTGTGGGTAACAACAGCTCATCTGGATGTTACAGGCTGAGTGTGGCACAGAGCCTAATGCTTCAGGGCTGGGTGGAACATCTGGTAAAATGGTTTAAAGTATGGTTTCTTAATTGTTCAGATGATTCCATCTGAAATATTGTTAGCTTTGTCTTGGTGGAGGAAGCTGTGCTCAGCCTGCAGCTAATCATGCAGCTGTTCCCCACTTCTGATCTGTGGGGTTCCTGCATTCAGCCTTTGCTGCCTGCTCAGTGCCTTGTGTCTGTGCCCAAGTGTTCCAAGAGCTGCGACTCCGGCATCCGGACACGCCAGGTCATCTGTGCTGACGGCGACTCCAAATTCTACAGTCCTGAGACTTGCAAAGCCATCCAGCCACAGAAACCAGCCACCCTGGGTAGCTGCAACACACAGCCCTGCTACCTGCCACAGCGTGAGTGATATTGCTGCACACCCAGCTTTTCCCAGCATGCTTTTGCTTAGGAGTAGAAATTCCCAGCTCTGCACCAGCTTATGTTCTCAGCTTTTTGCCTGCCTGTTTCCATCCTGTGAGTTTGCCAAGGTTATGTGCACAAAGCATCTTCAGAGTCCCAGTGCCTGTGCTATTTGAAATGTATGCAACAGGCTTGGGAACAACATTGGTGTGTGTCTATTTTGAATCCAGTATTCTATGATGGCTCATCCAGTGTGTGCTGCAGACTGATCCCAGGACTCCCAGTTCAGAAGGATAGTAACTTGGGCAGCCTCAGTAGCTAAAAACTCTAGCCAAGTCTCATCCCTCTGTGGACTGGCTCTAAGGGAGTCACAACTTTTCAGAACATTTTGCTTTTTGTCTGTCTCTGTTCTCCATGTCAGAGCTGCAATGCTGACTTTTGTCTGCCTGCCCGTTGTAGGTCACCTGTCCTGACAATCCAATCAAATCCAATTGCTGCTCAGCAGCTGTTCCACAAGAGGAACAGGAACATTTTCATCAGCTTTTGTCTCCCGCTGACTGCTGGATGTATTTGCAATTATTAGAGCACAGGGCTGGACTAACTGCACCCATTTTGTGTATGTGTCTCTTTGCAGAGGTCCCCAGTATGCAGGACACTATGGGATACAATGTCACTCGCCAGTCCTTACTGACGCGTTACAACCCACACAGCCCTGCCCCAGGTTTGGAAGAATTTTTTAGTTTGATGTTTGATGATGGGATAC
The DNA here is from genome assembly GCA_013399835.1 of Leptocoma aspasia. Lineage (NCBI taxonomy): Eukaryota > Metazoa > Chordata > Aves > Passeriformes > Nectariniidae > Leptocoma > Leptocoma aspasia. The sequence goes on along the minus strand of VXAX01003674.1, from coordinate 253,916 downwards.
TTGGAATAGGGTGTGGTAGGGAGAAGGATAGTTCTTTTCTTTGTTTCTCTCTTTTTTTTTTCATGGGCTTCTAGAAACTCAAGGAGCCAGGGAGAAATTGTAGATTCTTTTACACCAACAGTGAACAGTATTTGAATCTATCCATGCAGAAGGCTCTGTACAGTGTATGGATCCCAGGTTCTGTCAGCATGACTTAAGTGATGGCTGGAAGAAATGATGCCCAAAGCAGATCATAGAAACAAGAAAGGATGATGTGAAGGGATCATAGCAATGTGACAGGTGGTTTCTCATGGGACAGTGGGAAGAATGGTCAAGGCAATGAGCAAAGTACCTCAGCCAGATCAGGAAGGGTGGGCCAGAAGACACCCCTAGATGTGATGCAGAAAATCCTGCCAGGTAGCCTTGGGCAGGTGAAAGAGAGCAGAGAGGAGGAGACCTGATCAGATTTTCATGCTCACCTGCATACTTTGAGTTCTCTCCCCAGATTCTGATGATGGAAGGATGCTCCCTGGGAACACCATGATCCATAGTACCTCAGGGAATCAGCACATTCCATCCACCAAAGACCACGGCATCAACTTGTTTGCTGTCCGCTGGGAGCCCCAGTCCCGCTCCCCAGGTTCCCATCAGCCCAGCTTCTCTCAGGACCCCCCTGCAGGGACTGGCTCCCAGGACTGCCACCAGAGCCCACATGGCTGCTGTCCAGATGGGCACACTCTGGCATCAGGCCCTCTGGGGAGAGGTTGCCCTTTCAGCACCTGCCACCAAAACAGGTAGCTGGAAGTAGATAGGCCTGAGCAGGGAGGCATTGCCTTTCCTGGGCGCTTCCTGAATCTTGTAGCCTGTGCCTGTTGACTGGGCAGGTCAGGTATTACTGCAGTCCTTCTGTCTGTAGGTATGGCTGCTGCCCTGATGGAGTATCAGCTGCCCGGGGTCCAAACAACATTGGGTGCCCACAGTATTACCGTGACATTCGAGCGAGACAAAACCGTACCTCTGCGACCACTCCAGCAGTAAGTACAAAAGCTTTTTGCATTTTGGGAGTTGATCAGATAAGAATAGTCAGATTTGACCCTGCTGACTCACATTATGGATTCAGTTGGGCTTCATCTCTGCCAGTAATGCTGAGGAACCAATACTCGAGGCATGGCATCAAGCCCTTTGGCCCACCTTGCTCCTGGTTCAGTCTGGGAGCATCCACCTGCAATTCTCTATAAGCAGGGTACAGAGCAGGTGGTGGGGAGATGTCTGAGAAGTAGAAGGCCATCTTACGTAGACCTCATTGAATAATCCTGAGTAATCAAATTTCTGTTGGTCAGAAAACTGCTATCCAGTTTCTAGGAAAAAAATGGGAAAAACATGGCTTCTATTAATTTCTTTTGTTTGTCAACTCTGCAGATTAATTCAAGGTGGGGAGGTGATCTGTCCCATAGGTTGGGGTGCTTGTTGGTGGCAGCAATAAGAACTGGCCTGCTGCTGGGCTGCTCAGGTGTGCCTTGCAGAGAAGTGCAGCCCTGGCCCCATGGCTGACAACCAAGTTTCCCATCCCTTCCCAGGACAAAAGCCTCTAGGAGGCAAACAAGCAGACAGTGGTGCCTCTAACAGCTGGCTGTGTGCAGCTGACAGCTTGCACACAATGCCTTGCATGTGCTGCTGTCCTCATGTGTGAGGATAACTCTTGGCTTTCCATTGCTGTCTCCAAGGCAAGCCAAGCCCTGTCCCAGCAGCAGCCCTCAGGCGAGTGCCGCAGCTCCGTGTACGGCTGCTGTTTTGACAACGTCGCCTCAGCCTCAGGTCCTCGGGGGGAAGGATGTCTCAATAGGCCCAACTACCGTAAGTGATGCTTTGGCTTATCGGTTTAGAAACACAAAAAGAGTCCAGCAGCATATAGACGTTTCCTGTGTATAGGCTCTGCTCTCTGTAAAATGTAGTAAATAATCTCTCTGAAGAGAATTTCTACCTGGTGGTTATGGCAGCAGAAGCTTGGAAGGAGTGTAGAAAAGCAGCCTGAGGATCCAGCTCTGCCAGCTGCCACAGAAATTCTTGTTGTCCTCTGCTGATAGTTGGACAGAAGTGTGTTTGTGTGATCTCTGTCAGTCTGTAGGACTACTCAGGAGTTGTTTGTCCCTGAGAAGACACTTTGGTGCAGCCTGGAATGCTCCAAATAAATTACCCAGGTTAATTTAAGGAGGAGTAGGGATCTCCTGGGGAATCAGGACAGTGCTTGGTCTTCAGACAGCCTGTGGACAGGAGAGGAATGAAAACTACATGGGGAAGGAGGGGTTGCTCAGGGCTGCATGGATGCCCTCAGCCAGCAAAGTTCAATCCGGTGCCTGCTGTGCTAGTGCCTGCTGTGCTACATGAGGGCTGCTGGGCAAAAGCATCTCTGCTCCTTTAGTGCCCAGCTGTACCCTCTGCAGGCACATTGCTGCTGCAGGGCCTTGCCCCCCTGCTGCAGCACAGAGATTGCTTGGTGGCCGTCCCTGTGGTGCAGCCTTGGGGAAGGGGAAAGCTCTCTAGATCCTCTCAGCTGAGCCACAGCTGGACAAAGCACCTTGCAGCCAGAGCCCCGCATTCAGTGTTTATCAGCACGTAGCTGTGATACCCGTGGCTCCGGGTTTGTAGGCACCTTGGGCTGTGCTCCTCTTTATATCAGTGTGCAGGGGTATTCTGCAATGCACGAGTTTTCTTCACAGCCGGGTCTAAGCCACTTGCTTTGTAGGCTGGAAATGTGCAAATGGCAGCCATGTGTCCCCTGCAGGAGAGGAAGCCCCAGAGCCTGCTTTGCAGTTGCAGAATTCTCCAAGCAAGGCTGTAAAGCATCTGTCTAGTATCTAGATTCAGAAATGTCTCTGAGGATGGTTCTTCCACCAGAGGCAAAACTGGGGCAAAAAGAAACGTGTGAGCAGTTTCTCAGTTTCAAAGCACAGCTGAGCAGGACACCCAGGTGTCCTACTTTCCCACTTGCCCTCTGCCCACAGGGCATGGGCAGATAAATCATCTGGGTAGGTGGCTTGAAGCCCCTGGACCTTTGTGTTTTGTGACCCTCACATTGCCCTCTGTTCCACTCTTTTTGGTAGCGTACCCTGTCATGTGCCTGCTGCCCAGTGCCCACGGCCCCTGCACCAACTGGACCACTCGCTGGTACTTTGTGGGAGTTGTTGGCAAGTGCAACCGGTTTTGGTACGGCGGCTGTCACGGCAATAAAAACAGCTTTGCCTCGGAGGAGGAGTGCATGAGAGTGTGCCACCACTCTGTGGGGGTCAGTCATCTGGAGCTCCAGCCCTCTCCTGGCACAGGAGCCCTGCAACACCAGCAGACTGGCTCCAATTCTCACACAGGACGTGCTCAGGATCAGCAGCAATCACCGGCAAGAGAGACTGCAAGTCACAGCCAAGAAGGAAGAACCTATGGGGCTTCACTGCCCACGCAAGACAGCCACAGCTGGAGGAGGGATGTGCTGCCAGAGGCATTGCCAAGGACTGGTGTGCTGGAGAGCCAGCGCTGGGACACCCAGCGAAGCAGACCGGACAGCCTGGGCCAGCTGCGCTCCTGGGAAACAGCCGTGCCTGGGCCCTCGGACAGGCAGAGCAGCAGTGGCCAGCAGGTGCTGCCCCGGGAAGGCAAGCAGTGGCCTGAAGCTTTCGGAGCAGATGTTTCTGTGACAGAGGGATTTGGGCACCAGGAGTCTGCAGACTTGTTCCCAGCACAAGCTCTGCACAGGTGATGATTTCCACCCACCCCTCCCCCCTGTTCTGCCAGCTCATTGTGAAACATCAGTGCAGCTTTCTCTGGAATGAAAATGTTGCCCCAGCTGGGACCAGCTAACTGGGAATACCATGTGATGGATTAGCTTACACACGTGTTGTCTTGGTAAATCAAGTCACTGTTATTCAGGCCCTGGCATTACCTGCTGTATCTTTCCTCACACACTCTCTGGTCTCTGACAGCACTGAAGTATCATGTGTGAAAAGACTGCAGAATCTTGGGGTCTCTGTCTGGGAGGCCTTCTTACACTGTAAATGAGAATCCATAGGTGTTTTTCTTGCTCTGACCAACAAATTTAGCTGACTCTCTGACTTCAGAGCCTTTATCTCAGCACTGCATGGAGCAGCAGTGTGTTGTTCTAGGGAAGATTTTTAAGATGCAGACTTTGGGTCAAGATCTGGACAGTGTTACCCTGAAAATCAGGAGTGTGTAGAGCTAGATCTAAACATGTCTGCACTGGATCTGTGTCTGTCTGCTGAGCTCTACCTTGTTCCTTCAGCAGAGAGGGGTTATAGCGCTTTCTTCCAGGAGATATTGTAGCATTCAGTCTTTGCTGTATAGGAGAGGGCTCCCCATGTTGCCCAGTGCATCTGCTCAAAGCTGAATGGGCAGCTGGTCCTGCTTTGCCTTGTGGTTGTAACTCATCCAGAATCATATGAGAGGACACAGAGGTGAGGAGGGCAGCAGAAGTGCCAGTGGAATAATTTTCTCTTTCAGAACAATCCTGGAGGAAGCCAAGCCCTCTCTTGTGACAGCAGTTGTGGGACAAAACATCCAGCTGGTCTGCAAGACAGGCGTGTCCCCACTCTCCAGAGTGGAGTGGCTGAAGAACAGCCGACCAGTCTCCTCTGACAGGTGAGCTCAGATCCCTTCATTGCAGAGCAGATGGGCTCCTTGCTGGGCAGAGTGCCAAATATGCAGTCCCAAAAGGACTGTCATGGTTTCATCCCAGCTGGCAACTTAGCCCCACAGAGCTGCTCACTCACCCCTGGTGGGATGGTAGAGAGAATCAGAAGGGTAAAACTGAGAAAATCCATGGACTGAGATAAAGACAGTTTAAAAGATAAAACAAAAGCCGTGGGTGCAGGCAAAGCAAAACAAGGGATTCATTCATCACTTCCCACGGGCAGGCAGGTGTTCAGCTGCCTCCAGAAGAGCAGGGCCCCATCACACATAACAGTGACTTGGGAAGACAAACGCCATCACTCCGAACTCCCCCCCGCTCCTCCTCCTTTCCCCAGCTTTACATGCTGAGCATGATGCCATATGGTATGGAATATCCCTGTGGTCTGTCAGGGTCAGCTGTCCCAGCTGTGTCCCCTCCCAGCTTCTTGTGCACCCGCAGCCCACTGGCGGGTGGGGTGAGAAATAGAAAAGGCCTTGACTTGGTGTAAACACTTCTCAGCAGTAGCGAAAACATCAACAGTGTTTTCAGCATAAATCCAAAACACAGCCACATACCAGCTACTGTGAAGAAAATTACCACTAAACCAGCCACAACCAGCACACCTTTTTTTTTTCAAGAAACAAAGAAGCCCCCATATTCATCCAAGGGCATGAACTGTCCACCATAGCAGAAACAAGTAGAGTCTGCACCAATAGTGAGGTGCTATCCAGAGTTATGGGGCAGAGCAAGTGCTGACCCATAACACTGTGGTGGAAGGCACGGGTGTAAGCTGACGTGGGTACTGATGCAGAAAAATACTCCTTCTCTTGGGTTCATCTTGCAGCAGCACTAAGCCAATAGCTGGGGGTGAAACTTGCAGCCTAATAACCCAGAGTTCCTCTGGCTGGAAATCTCTGGCACAATTTTTTTTAAACTACTTTCAAACCTGTTTTTCCTGGGAAGTCTGTTTCCAGCAAGAGTCTGGAGCCAGTCAGTCCCTTTGTGTTATGAAAATCACATTTGAGAAAAGCCCAGTTATGCTTTTCTGTTTGCAGTTGACTGCTGGGACTCAAGCTCCCCCCTGGGAGGGCAGTTTGCCTCCTCACGGGCGAGCGTTACTGAAAGCAGTTCCCTGTTTTCCATCTCAGTTTTTCCTCTCTGTTCCTGACCTCTTTTCTGCTGCAGTTATTCCCCCTGCCTGTGACCCATCTGTGGTCAGCAGGGTTTTGTTTTTTCTGAGCCAGGGAGGGCACTCCATGGGGATGGTTTGCGTAACACCCGCCGCAGGGCCGCTGTGCCCTGGCGGGTGGCTGTGGGTGGCCAGGCCAGGCAGCGCTCCCCAACGTGTTGCAGGCACACCTACCAGTCCGACAGCTCCCTGGTGATCAGCCACGTCCAGCCCGAGGACGCCGGCACCTACACGTGCCTCACTTCTGACGGGAGGACAGAGAGCCGACAGATTCAGCTGCAGATCACAGGTGAATTATCTTCTGCTCAGGAGAGGTAACTCAGGGCTCCTCATTAATGGTTTACTGACCATAGGCTCAATAAAGCCAGCTGCAGGAGCAAACTTCCTCTGCTGCCAAGAGGGTGTGTGGAGGCAGCAGGGCCTCTTTTGGTGTTGCCTCATGATAAAGCCTTAGCCCTAAAATACTTTCTTCCCTGCAGTGCCACCCCTTGTGTGGAATTGTGGCTTACCTGCAGCCCACCCTGTTTCTATCACAGCAAGCATGTCTTCCTCGCTGAGAGGCATCAGCTGCCTCCTGATCCAAAACATAACTGCTGATGCATTTATGTTTTGTGTTTTGCCCAAACAGGTCCTGCTGGGTAACAAATAATTCCCTGTTTTGAAAAATGGGCCTTATTTCAGAAACAAAATGAAAAAAATTAAAGACTAGTCTCAAAAGATGGGCCAGAAGCCTGTAGCCTTCAATCTCTGAAGTGTGCTTTGTCACAGCAATGGCACATGGGGCAGAAGGCACTGTGACCTAGGGGATGTTGAAAGTGTTCACTGACAGAGGAGAAAAAGGAGTCTAAAATTGCTTGCCTGCAGGTCTGTGACTCTCATTAGTAGACAGTGCAGGTTTACTGCACTAGTCAGCCAAAAAGCAGATGGCTGAAGGGCTCTTTGGCTCCAGTTCAGCAAGCTCTCCCGAGCTCACAGAAACCCTATGCAAGGGGTACAGTAAGAAGTGTCCTTTTATTCACATATGGCATTTTGTTTTGAATAGAGTACCAGAGCACTGTTCTGGCAGAGGGTGAGAGAGGTTGGGTCCTTCAGGAGGCAAGTCAGCAGCGCCGAGGGTTATCCAGAGGCAGGCAGCCTGTGCAGGCAGCCGGCTCCTCTGTGCGTCAGCAGCTCACATACAGGTGGGTTCACCTACAGCAACAGTTTGTCCACCATGCCCAGATGATGAACCATATGGCATCTCTTCACGTAGAAAAGCCAAAGACTGGAAAGGTCCTGGGTCAGCTGTTCCAGAGCACAGTTGGGAAGCATGCAGTACTGAACTGCTGACAGCGGGAACAGGAGAAGATCCCAGTCTCAAGCTGTCTTCTGTCCTCCCCAAGGATCTCTTGAAAGAAGGATACTCTGAGCAAAGATGCACAGGGAAGCTGGCAGCAAAGGAACTGGGTTCAAACAAAAGAAGTCTTGAGGCAGCATCCTTAGCTGTTCATGTTAGTGCAGGCAGAAAGAGAAACCTGTTCTGAAAAAAAAGCAAATAGGAGCTGCCTAACTAGCACAAAATAGACATATGTATATTTAAAAAAACTTCAGTTCCTTTAGCCTCCACTAATTAATTTTAAATATTTTGTGAACAAACCAGTTTGACCCAAAACTGTCTCCTCATATACTGGCTTCTTGTGTGGTTTTTTATTGCTTCTAGACCCCACAGAAATAAAGGGGGACAAATTATTTTTGCCTTAAATGAAGCACGTTGGGATTCCAGATTAAATAGGGCCATGATCCTGATCACTCTCTTTTTTTGAGTTTACAGCCTAAAACCCAGCCAATTTGCTGAACTCTGCAGCAATCTCCTTAGCTGCTTCTGCCTAAAAGCAGTAAAAAGTGATTCATTGAATTAAGAACATTGAATTAAGGCTCTTTGGTTTTATTTTTTGAGATCAAGAATTCAGGTCATAGAATGGGGGTAGGGTAGATGACGTTTTATTTAACTGTGGGAACATCAAGGTTTAGTTCCCTTCTGAGACAGTCTTTAGCTGTAGTTATAAGAGAGCAAAGAACATGAGGAGACGAGTGTTGTAAGGACATGACCTCAACCTTTCTGCTGCATGAAGCGTACGACCAGCTCCTGGACCTTGTGTGCAGTCAGGTGATTGCAATAGGCTCTTCCCACCCTAAAAAGGCTCATTTTTTGTGCCAGATAAGCACCTAAGGGGAAGCTTGCTCAGTGCCCTGTTTAGGACTTTGTACTGTTTGCCATGTGTTCACATTGTTAATGCTCCCTCAGCTGTTATCTAGAGGGTTGTTATAAGAACCAGGGTTGCTGTCTGTAAGTTAAGCTGGCTGACAGGAGTGCAGCACCAAGCTGTGCTGAACTGGAGCAGGATTTTATAGGGCTTGCTCTTTTCTGAATGTTGGGAGTGAATGTTGGTAGTGGCAAGCATCAGGTCTCATGGGAGAGACCTCCCTTTGCCACTGGAGGCAAAAAATAAGGCCTTGTGATTGATAAAGCCTTGTGCTGAAGGTCAAGTGCTGAGCAAGGAAGTTTCTGCATCTTTTCCTGTGCTTGTGAACTTTGCAGGTTGAAAATGGATAAGAGTGAGCCCACAGTAGTGGAGGCCAATGTTGGGGAGAGAGTCAGACTGCCCTGCACAGTGGAAGCATCACCAGCTCTCACCATTGAGTGGCAGAAAGATGGGCAGCCCCTCTCCTCTCCCAGGTGAGCTCCCAGGCGGCTCCAACCATTCAGGAGAAGAGCCTCCTCCTTGCTTTTCCTTCCCTGTCTCCTCTCTGAAAGAACAGAGCTGTTGGCCATGCAGCAAGGCCTGTCTGGCTTTATGCTCTCCAGCTTCCTCCATCAGGGCCAGGCCATACTGCTGGCCTGCCCTGTCCTCCCTCCCTCACAGATGGAAGTATGAATGTTGAACCCTTGAGGGAACAGCTGTGACACAGGGTCTGCAAGTGAGCCAGGGCTCAAATTTATTCAGCTACAAGGTTAGCAGAAAAAGAACACATGGCTAGCAAATTTGCCAAAAACCAGCAGGTCAGTGAGCAAGGGCAGAGGTTCACAGCAGAGAGAGATCATGGCATCTGCAGTGAACTTCCACAGCTACTGGTGCTGCTCTCCCGTCTCTCTGCTCCCAGAAATCTGCTCTAGCAGCAAGTTTTTCCAGAGTCTTATAGCATCAGTGCTGGGATTTGAGAGCTAAGGGTTGCATTACAACCCCTGCAGCATTTGAGCTGCTAAACATTTGCTCAGTGGTACTACAAAGTTGTGCACAAGGCTTAGCTTCATCTCTGTTGGCTGGAGTCCCATCCTGACCCAAGCACAGGCTGAGGGACGTTCTGGCTTTGTTCCCCAGGCACAGGCAGCAGTCGGACGGGGCCCTGGTGCTCAGCCGGGTCAGCCCTGAAGACATCGGCTTCTTCACCTGCATTGCCTCCAATGGACGTGACCGCGCCCAGCGCCAGGTCCTGCTCCGACCTCTAGGTACTGGGTGGGTGGAAGCACACACGGCTTGTGAGCACAGGAGTGGCAAACAGGGAAGGCTGTGCAGGGCCAGCGTGGGTTCCTTCGCTGGCCATGCCTCTTTGCTTCACACCTAGAGTTTAACAGGCATCCTGAGGGCAAGGGAAGGATGAGTTGTTTTACCCAGTGGTCATCTGCATGTGTCCAGTATATCATGGTGCTTCGGGCAGCTGGGAAAAGGGATTGATAGCACAGTAAGAGTGACTCTCAGGGCCTTGTTTCTGGGACACTGGTGTGGGATGAGTATAAGAGCAAGAGAAACTAAGGGAGATGGTTCTTCTGTGCATGTGACATGCATGTGTCCAGCTGGAGGAAAAAGCTCTCTGAGACCTCTGTTACTTGTTCTTTCTTGGGCCAAAGTCCTAGGAAATCCACATTCCCCATAGCAGCAATGGCACAGCCTCAGTCATGCTGTTTCAAGGCCCAGGGGTTTATAGCTCATTTTGGGATGTGTTGGACTTTTCCCATGAGGGAATGCTCCTACTCCCAGGGGGAGTGTGGCATTGTCTCCCTGCTAGTGATGATTTCCCTTCTGGTCTAGGAGAGCTGAGGATCACTGGTCTTCTGCCAAGCATCACAGTACCTGAGGGAGGGACTGCTCAGCTTCATTGTACAGTGACTGGCAACAATGTGAATATAAGGTGGTCAAGGTGAGCAAACTTCCCTTTCCTTCTCTTCCCAAACCTCATCATTTACCCTCCAAATACTAATGCAGGGTGCCTGCCAGAGACCACAGTTATTAGCCCCAACTAGTATCACCTACCCTTTCTTAAAACAACTTGAATGTTACCCAAAAATCCTGGGCAAGATCCCTGTGCAGTGTGGGGGTCATCAAGTTCATGTTTCAGCCAAATAAGGAGAAAATCAGACATTAAACTACGATTTCATGGAGTTCAGAAGGGCTCTGTGCTGGAAAACTAGTGACATGAAAATAGCAAGAACTAAAAAGAATAATCAGAGGAAAAGCTTTAGTTGCTTTTTAAAATACCCTCTCTGCCTAATTGTGACATTTTAGGCCCTCTTCTCCCAGCTTCCTGTTGCAACAGTTCTCTCCATTTACTGTCAATGGGAGCAAAGGAGATTTAGAAGCATTTTAAAGTGAAAAACTCTGTCCTCTTATCTTGATAGTTTACCAGGAAACTCTGGCTTTGTGCGAGTGTTTAGTGAGGGTTGTTTTTCCTGTTTGAAAATAATCAGTTCTGCTTTGGAGCCTTCTTCCAAACTATCCACAGAGATGGACTGGTAAATGTTGAAATTCCAAGGGTTAGGACTGAAGTGTGCCATCTCACGCACAGTGCTTTTCTTCTATACATAGGTTTGGTATTTGAGCTCACAAAATGATGCGTGTTTCAGAGTTGGAATGAAACCCTTTTCAGTGAAACAAATTTCATTTAGTTGTCAACTAGGAGTTTGCAATTCAGACAGCTTTCCTGCTGGGCACAGATTATTCCAGGAGGAACTGAATAGACACAATTTTGCTGGTTTTTTAAAACAAACTTTTAAAGGGAGAGGAAAGAGGGCGCATTGTTCACTACCCCATATGCTCATCTAGCAATATGTGCTGCTATCAATGCCAGCCAAACAAGTACTGCCAGACCACAACCTGGAGAGAGGGAAAAGCACATTGGATCTTCTCTTAGTTCCTCAAACCTCAAGAATGTGTGCTAGCAGAAAGGGCAATGTCTTTGCACAGAGCACACAGACACAGCTACCTCCCACACAGACTCTGGGCAACGGATGCAGGCTCACTCAGGCTCATGTTACCACCCAACTGCAGGGCCAGGTTGTGCAAAAGATTTCTTCCTGCCTGCTGAACTTGTAAAAATTCACCCCTTTCACAGAACATCATTTTCCAAAGAGCACAGGGAGCTCCTTTAGCACCCATGGGTGGCAATAGTGAAATATTTTGTTTTTCACCACAGGAACGGAGTTCCTATGCGGGGGGATGGCCACCACATCCACCTGTCCCAGGACGGAAGCCTGACTATAAGCAACGTCCAAGCGGCTGACGAGGGATCCTACACATGCAGCGCCTACAGCAGCAGCAGCTCGGTCAGTGCCAGCTCCGAGGTGAAGGTGCTGAGGAGACAGCCCAGCAGTGAGTACAGCCCAGCAGTGAGTACAGCCTAGCGCTGAGTACAGCCCAGCCTAGCACTGTGTACAGCCCAGCCTAGCACTGTGTACAGCCCAGCCCAGCAGTGAGTACAGCCCAGCCCAGCACTGTGTACAGTCCAGCGCTGAGTACAGCCCAGCCTAAGTGAGTACAGCACAGCCCAGCACTGAGTACAGCCTAGCGCTGAGTACAGCCCAGCCCACACTGAGTACAGCCCAGCAGTGAGTACAGCCCAGCCCAGCCTAGCACTGAGTACAGCCCAGCCTAAGTGAGTACAGCACAGCCCAGCAGTGAGTACAGCCCAGCCTTCCTGTTTCTCCCGGCACAGTGCCTGGCCCCTGGCCGCTATCACACCCATTGTGTGCGCCAGTCCAGCACCAGCCTCGGGCTTTGGGTAGCAGCAGGAGCCTCTAGGTTGTGCTGTCTCAGGAGCCCTGCTTTCCATGGTCAGAAAAGCAGGATGCTGGAAACACCCCCTGACCAGGGCACTGGGAGCCTAATTAACTTCCTGATGCCAAAATGCCACAGTTGGTTGACCAAATAGTTGGTTGCATGATTTGTAGTTGGACTTTGGACACCATCCAGCTATCTTTACATAGAGGGTAGGTAGAGTAGTCTCTCCTCTCCCTGAAAACTGCGTTTTCCTCCTGTATCTCACCAGAGGTGTCTGTTTCATCTTGAAATTCATCATCTCCTTCTTGATGTTGGACTAAATTTAGAACTGGTGGGGTGGAGGAAGCAGGAGGAAGCAGGAATTGGGGGTGGGAATAGCAATCTGAGGATAAATTTACAGCTGGTTCATCCTTTGCTTGGCTGCAGCTACTGTGAGTCACACTGTGGACCTGAGCAGAGAGTGCATGGACCAGCCCCACCTTGCCAACTGTGACCTAATCCTGCAGGCCCAGCTCTGTGGTAACGAGTACTATTCCAGCTTCTGCTGTGCCAGCTGCGCTCGCCACCGCCCCCAGGGCAGCCCCCCACACCCCCGCGGGTGACAGCCACCACCACGGCCATGCTGACCGATGACAAGACTGGAGGTCTCAACTCTGTTCTTTTACTGCATGGGACACTTCTAGGAACTCTGCCCTGCTGGAAAACTCAAGAGGGTGAATTGAACAGCGTGTAGTGAGTGTAAATGCTCAAAGGTGGGGGACACACCTCAGGTTTATTGTAAACTCCTTTTCCCCTGTATGCCTTGCTGTACCTAATCCATCTCTTAAGAGTAGTTGCTGTTATTCACAGAAACCAGACAATAGTAGGGATGTAAGGATGATGTGACTAGAGAAGGCAGATGACCAGCATGAAAGAGGGAGAGACCAATTCTTCATACGAGCAAGAGAGAAGTGCTCTTAAAAACATAATCTCTGAAGTGTTTGAAGATGGGCCTGAACCATTCCAACCGAAGCACTAATGAGCCATGAACATTTGTTCTCCAATGAGCATTGCTGAACAACTGCTCCTGGGGAGCACTTTCCATCTAAATGCAAAGGACTTGGGCCACAAGAAACAGCTTGATGCATATAAAATTAGTGTTCAGGTCCTAGGAGATTACTGGCTCTTGGGATGCAGCTGTAATGTCATGTTACTGTAGCTGTTTTATTCCAGCAGACCTTAGACAAATTTCTAGTAGGGTCAGTTTGGTTTCTACTTGACTGCAATCAGCTTTGGAGTGAAATGCAGAAGCAATGCTTCACAGAAAGCTTAAGACAAAATAGAAAACTACTTTTAGCCCTCCCTGAATGCTAGGGGTAATTTAGATGAATATGCCAACACCATTGCCTGTTGTGAGATGCTGCAGTTTAAATAGCACTCATTCTAGGAAGGCTCAGCAGGTCATCTTTCTCCCCTGAGCCAGAACTGTGCTGTTCTGATGCTGTGCTGAGTTTGGGCAGGGGCTAATAATAAACACATAGAAGTACAAGTGCAGGGGCATTTCACTTGCCAGAACAAACCTCCTAAGCATCTGCTCTAGTCTCAGTTAAATTCAGGAAAGCCTGGCTCTGCATGTGGCCTGGGCTGATGCCTACTGCTACAGGCTAAGTTAGGACTTCCAGATGCAGAGCAGCTGTAGCTGAAATGCATCCTTCATTTCAAGACCAACATGGAGTGGCAGCAAGTGTGCATCTGGGACTCTGAAAATCTCAGGCATTAGGGGTGGGGAGGTGAGATTATATTATGATTGTATCATGTTAAACCAGGAAAGGCCTTGGGTATCTTCAATATCTCAAAATGGAATTACTATTGAGCAAAAGGATTCTTTTACAGCCTCCACACTACTGTTCTACCCTAGCATCAGCCCTGACGGTCCCCTTCTTCCTCATTTTAAACTTGGATGGGTTGATCATAATTATTAGCAAAATTACCCATGTATTATTTGCATAGATGTAGGTACAAACCAGTGTGTAGATGTTGATATTTTGGCTGGGGGGATGGAGGATTGGGTTTTTGTACTTTTGTCTTCTACTTGTGTTACTTTAAGGCTTTTAAGAAATGCAGCTAATTCAGCACTGTGCTCACACCACCCTCCTCTCCTTCAGTCCTGACTCAGGACCCATCAGGGCAGCAGCAAAACATTGCAGGTGTAAATTGCCAGGATTGACAGCCTAGAGCTGGTTTGTACTCTAAACCCAGTAAATCAGTTCACATGGACCTAAAAATAAGAATCACTGACCTAATGGCTGCACTCTCACCAGCACAGGTATGGTTCAGGACTGGACACACTGCTCTAGGATGTGAACAAACGGTGAAGCCTACAAGCAATCCAGTACAGGAGAGACAGGTGACAGTCACAATTGTTCGGGGCTGGGTCCTTCTGTGGTCTGATAGATTCTGTTTGCTAGGAAAGACAACAATACTTATTTTGTATTTAAAACCCTTTAATTTGATTAGGGAAGGTTTCCTCTGCTGGAATGCAGGGCAGGCATTACAGTATAAGGTTTGAAGTGGAAATCATTGTTTCTTTAAGAACAATGAGATGGTCCTGAAAACATCCACTTGCGTTTGTACATATTTTTCTATTTAATATCTCAGACCAGCACCTTTTTCCCTGTGTGTGTACAGGATATTTTACCATTTTAGTATATGATACGATTTTTGCCTTTTGAGACCAGGGACTAATCAGAGACTCTGTAAATTCCAGTCATTTTGAAGCCCTCTCTGTTCCATGTGTGCATTAAGGGGTAGTCAGGCTCTGCTCAGGAGCATGGTTAGAAGTGGATTGTGGATGTATCAGACCCTTTTGTCCCAGAGTAAGTAGCCAGTTCTATAAAATCTCTTTCTAAGCTGTCAGAGGCTCTATTTTTAGAATATTTAAATATTCTGTGCAGTCAGCTGTCATTTAAACTCTGTGGTTATATAAGATGGGGCCAGGAAGTGCTTTCTCCAGACTCCTGAAGGCTGTAACAGCCCCCTGCCTGCTGATGATGGGCAGGGCTTTAACACTGGAAGTGCTCTGGCTAGTAGAGAGTTTGTGCTGACCTCCTTTCAGCTGCACAGCCATGGCAGTAAGGGTGGGATTGACAGGCATGCAGCTCCCTGCTGTAAATCCATGCCATCAAGTTAACTAAAGGATCTTTACATTTCTTCTGACAAGATCAGCTTCTCCCTCTCTGTAGTACCACTTAATCACCTACTCAATGTTACTTGTTTTATGTGAGAATCAAGATGTTCATTTTCTTCCCTAAACAATGGGTTGTAGGAAGTGCTTATCTCCATGGCAGGAGAAGGGTGTAGCTATATTGGGCTATTTTCAGCTTGATACTGGGGCCCTTATTGTGAAAGATACATAACTAACTGCTTTCTTTCCTACTATAAGTGTCTATAAATATTTGTTTGCTTTTTGAAAGCTGAAAAAAGCATTGACGCCAACTCAAATCCCACAGAGTGTGTGTTTGCTTTACTATTCATACCATACTGAACACAGGTAAGAATCTGTAATGTCAGAAGTAGTTTTCTAGACTGTCACTGTAAGACTCACTGTACTTGCCTGGAAATGGAAACTACTGGCAAGCTCAAATCTAAGGGCTAACAAAGGGAGTGTTTCTTCCCCTTCAGGTTATGGAGTCTGACTTTTTTCCTTGTGTCTAAACTGACGTGGTGCCCATAAGAATGTGGTAAGAACCAGTCACACTAACAGGGTAGCTATCAACTCAATGGAAGAACAGAAAAGAGTGAAAATACATCATCATCATCATCTGCTATGGCTCTTTTTAATAGTAGGGGAAAGAAAGAGTTTTCCTTTTTGCCATTACTGAATGTCACTGTCCTCATCTTCGTCTCTTTGTAAATATTCAGTGATAGAAAATACAGCCCTGCAAACCCAGAATCAGATGTTTTCAGTAAAGGCCTCTATTTTAGAGCTTTAAGTGTTTATGTGCCACAAGGATATTTTGAAATTCAGTTTTAAAGTTCAATGCAACCTAACAGGTTGTAGAAAATGAGAGATGCTAAGATATTATTCTTAAGCTGCTAGATCAGCCAGCAGTGCTTATCCACATTCACCTTACAAGACAGAAGAGACCCAGAAGGGCAAATGCTGAAACTGAATTAGGGTGGGAAATAAATCTCTCACAGACACTGCTTCTACCACCAACATTTATTTCTGTTAAAGCAGATTATAAATCATCAGTACAAATATATATAACTTACATTTGCTTGTAAGGCCAAAGTTTAAAAGTAAAGTTAAAATGAGATGGTTTTCACAAGTCACCAGAGGCAGAACCTGGACCAGCTGCAGCCTTAACCACAAAGTTTCACAAATCAGTGGGAAAAAATAAAACCAAAGTTAAAAACCTCTAAGAACTATTGACAGACAAACATAAAATGGTTTCCCAGGCAGCCCCAGGATGTAGATATGATGACAGTAAGTTGTCACAGTAGTGTTAGAACCAATAGATTAAGACAAAGAAACTGCAGCAATATATGAAAGGAAAAAATCCATACTATATAGAATATGTAGATTGATTCCAATAAAAAACAGTAAATTCTCCCCATGGTTTTCAAACCATGACAATACTGTTCTTTAATTTTCTTTATTTAAAACTATGATATAATGACATATTGGTTGTGATTGTTGTTGCAATATGCTACTTACAATGAACAGATACAAGAACAAGCTAGAGCCCCTTTTTCCACCCCCCCAATATTACTTACTATAAGAATCAGCGATAAATCAATCTTATGTACAATTTCTTACATCCAACCCCCTTGTTTTTTAACCTTTGGCAAGATTACTTACAACTCATACAGCTTTTAATATCCAACTATTTAAAATATTCTAAATGCATAAAAATAAAGATTTTGGCTTTACTTTATTCTTTACATATAATATTCACTTTGTTACTCAAAATGGAAGCTCAACTTTTTCCACAAACCTAGCTTTTGCTAAGGTGACAACATCCCACCCATATCCACCCCCCACCCTACCCAATTTTTCCCTGAGGGGGAACATCCAGGGCTTGCAGGGCATCAGGAGGACACAGGTACAAACATCTGCCTTCCTTTCTGTGAGATGATTGATGTTTCTGCAGAACAGGCTTTGGGACTGGGTGCCTTCCTTCGTTCCATTTGACTTCCAGCTTTCCAAGAGAGGAGGGAATGCAGACTGGGGTGGCTCCAGGACTCGTTTTAAGAACTGCACATTAAATTTTCCGTGCGTTTCCATCCTCCCATAATTGCTCCCTCTTTCTAACCCATTTTTGTTTGACGGGACCTTTGGGATTATCAAAGCAAACCGATCAGAAACAGTCCCCTCTGCTCCCTTTATCCCTCTAGCCTAATGTACAATTTCTCCGCCCCCGCAGGACCGCTCAAAGTTCGATCTCGAATGTCTTCTGCAGGTCACTGGAGAAGGGGTTGGTGGGGGAGGGGTTGCTGCGCTGCTTTGCCTTGCCCTCCAGCGCTGCCCACTGCGCCTCGAAGGGGTCGACCTGCGGGGCGGGCGCGGGGGGCTGCGAATGCTTGTCCTCGGCAGCCCACTTGCCGCCCTCCACGCCGTTGAAGGCGGCAGAGCCGTTGTGCTGCGCGGGCGGGTGGAAGAAGGGGCTGGCAGTGGCGCTGCTGCTGCCGCTGTCGTACTGAGGGACCGGCTGCTGCTGCTTCACCAGGCTCGGGGACTGGTGCGGGTGGGCCGCTGGAGTGTGGCTGGCAGTACCAAAGACGTTGGCCACCATCTGGGAAGGTGTGATCCCAACCACAGGGACGCTTGGGGCTGCATAGGTCATCCCGTTTGCTACGGCATAGGGCTGAGCTGGAATAAATGCTGGCTGCATGGGCGGTACCACGCCCACCGGCACAGGCTGAGGCGCAATGAAGGTGCTGACTGGGAAGGCTGGTGCTGTCTGGGAGGCTGGAGCTGCTGGAGGAGGCTGGAGCAGTGGCTGTGGGGCTGGGGCTGGGGCTGAGGTTGGCTGCTGTTGGGCTCTGACAGTCTTTGAGACCTCTTCCAACCAGCGGTCTGCCTCTGAGGGAGTACGTCTGTGATTTCCTTGGAAGAGACTTGGTGAGGCCGCACCTGAGGAGGTGCTGCTCCATTCCGTGCCTGGGAAGGAAAGCATGGGCAAGTCACTAATATTTCCACTCCTCATCCTGTTACTGGTTAGAAAGACTGGAGGTTGCACACAAGAACACACAGGCCTCCTCCTGACATGACTGAAAGATGCTCCCAACATTAGAAGCATCTTTATGCATCCACTGTACTGTTCTGTTCTAGGAAGACATTCGTCAAGATGAGGTAGGTAAGAGCTTCTTCGCTAAAGTGCAAATTTATGGGGTTTTTTCTCCATAGCGGACATCTAAGACTTTAAGGTACGTAGGAGAGCTGCTGCCTGCACTCATAACTTGGTGGCAATGATCTAGTCTGTAATCACTAATCCCCTTAACTTGGGAGTATCAGTTTCTGAATGCACAGCTCAGGACTGGTGGACTTGGAACACAAAGGTGTAAGAAACTGTTTTAAAGTCTGGCACTCTTACAAGGCCAAGCAGAACCTACTATTTCACTAGCGAAGTTTCTCTTGTGGAGTGGTGCTTACACCATGAAATGAAGTAACTCAGAGTGCAGCCTTCTAGCACATGTGCCCACGTGGGTGACAGCTATTTCACCTTACACAGTGCAGACAAGGCTTGGAGGGACAGACTAAACTTACTAAACAGAAGAAATCAACCTCTAAGCCTTTAAGCAACCAACTTAACCCCTCCTTATGTACGTTAGTGAAAAGAACAGACAAAAATTATTTTGGGTACACACAGGTTCTTTCCCTTTTATACACACAAACTCACATACAACAACTTCATTACTTCCTTTTTAAGCACTGATTTTATAAAATGCTGCCAAAATAAGAATCAGTCCAGGTTACAGACCTAGAACCAGCAAGTTCATCGCTTCCCTCCATCCACTCGTGCAAAACGCTACTACTTCCGGCTTTTGTTCCTGTTCCTTCCACTTGCCATTAAGTGGCACTGACAATTGTCTCAGGGGCTCAATTATGCTTTTGATCCAAGTTCTTATAGCAATGCACCGGATCTACTTCCAATCTTACCAGCAACCACGGCTGCAGCTCCAGTATTAGCAGCAGGAGCATGAGCCCAAGGATTGGTTTCACGAACTGGCATAGCTGTGGACACTACAGCAGCTTGGGATGGTTTAGCAGCAAGCACACAGAAGGCAGAGGCAGTGCCATTAACTAAAATGGGAGCAGACAACATCAGTGCGATTAATTCATGCAAGGCATGCACGTGACTGGAGTATTAGTGGGCCAGGTCATACCTATCAACATACAACACTTTTAGACACTTCCACATGACAGGAGTTTGTGTAATTAGCCAAACTGGACTGACAATAAAGGTAGTAAATTTCATTTCACCAAGCCAACACTTGTTAAGAGAATCATGGGATGGTGGATTTTGATGTCCTTTAGGAGGCCTTGAGTTCTGATGACTGACTGAAGTTAAATTTGTTGTTTCTATAAGGAAGAGATATGGCTCACCAGTAGATATTGCACAGTTAATTTTGGATTCAAGAGAAGCACACTTTGTAGATACAAAGTAACAATAACTACATTTAACATGGAGAGGTTCTTTTTTCATGCAACTTCTATAAAAGCATAGCAGTGAAATTAATACTAATGACTGCTATGAGTTCTATAGCTGGCATTTTTCCACACCTTATCTAAGAATTTGTAAAAAACAGTAATTGTGGTGGCACAAAATCCCTTCCTTTGCAGGATTTGATTCCTGTGACACACTCCTATGCAATTCAGGAGGCAGAATGATAAAATAGCCATTACCTCAAAGCCAGTCCCTTTTATAGGTAACTATCGTGTGGTAGGTGCATGATTTGTTTTTATTGTTAAAAAAAAACCACAGAAAAATTAAACAGACAAGATGAATAAAGCAGGATGCATTCACCCAAAATACTGGTAACAGGACTTGCACAAGAAATTAAGACCATGTGTTACTAGAGAGCAACATTATGTGCATTCAAGCCTCATCCAGCACCCAAAGAAATCACAAACCTTGAAAGGCAGGAGACTGTGGTGCAACTACTGTCACTGGTTTTGTCATGGGGGCCGAAGAGAAAGGATCTTCTGATGGTGTGCTGAAAGCACTGGTGATCTGAGAGCACAGGGCACTAATGCTGTCTGTTTCCCCTTCTACCTCTGGGACTAAAATGTAAACAGAATTCATTAAATTGAAAGTTTAAAGGATACAGAAACAATTTACAACTACCAATGTGAAATTGAAATATAATTAGTTCCCTCATGTCCTACATGTTCTTGCTACTGATTTGCATGACAGCATTTTCTTTTTACATTAGTGTTGAAGATCTGGCCTGAAATAGAACACCACATTAATGTATTTTGTGATTAAGTCAAGAGGGCAAGGAGATTACTGTTCCAGATTTAAAGGATGCTCCTATCAGAAAATAAAAAGGGTTTTCTACAGTTTAAGTAGAGATCTAAATCTTCCAGTATTAAAGTGCTAAACTTCTCAAGGGTTTGGCTCTAAGATTTGGCATTCTGTGAAATAAAAATACTTATGCTAGACTTAAGTGTTCCAACAACATACTTGTACAGTAACTAGATGAACTTTAAATGTACTGACAGCAATACACAGGGGCAAGTCCAGCCTAGAGTTAGTGTTGATTGTTCCAGTTCAGTGGTAGCTGAAATCCCCAGATCCTGTGCTAGAATCATAAAAGCAAAAGCTGGATGCTCAGTTTTAAATGAAGCATCAGTATCATGTGGATAATGGAACATCTGGAGTAAAGCTGCCAGCTTACCAGATGTTCTCATTATTACTAATGGCAGTGTTTTCCAAAAGTACTGATCATCAGTACGTCATTGCACAGAACTGACATGAGCAGGCATAATCAAGCACAAAATAGTGTAAGAAACATAAAATGTCTGAACACAACATGCACCAGATCTAAAATTCAGGGGGAAGCATGCCCAAAAATTGATTCTTTGAGGGATATTCCAATACAGTGCATGCAGCGGGACAGTAAGCAGCACTGGCAGTGGCATATATGGGAACATGCATCAGAAATGTTCTGACTCATGAAAAATTGAGATTGTGGTGTGCTCAGTGACTATCACAACTGAGCAGTGCACTATTACTGTAAAACTGATTGGCTCAGTGCTGGTCTTAAAGCACAGGTCACTAAACAAGGATTATGAAAGAAGTCAGACTAAGTATTTTTTGTTGGGTTTGCCTTTGCCACAGTAATTTTTACTTCAAAGCTTAGAACCCTAAAACCAGCTCTGTTGCCAACTGAGAGTACAGCTGGCCTGAAGGATAACACCGAGCTAAGGGAATTCAAGGACATTATGCAAGGTAATGAGCACCCCAGGAGCTTATGTTGGGATGACTTTTAGAAAATCCCACTAGCATCCTGTGAAAACTGTACCACGTAATACTGATACAGCCAGCTGTACCACCTAAACAGGTAGGTTCTCTTAATGTAATGTGAAAAGCAATCTCATTACTCTCAAAAAGAATTCACACAGGCAGAAGGACAGACTGCAGAAGAGCATCACATGATCCTAAGACAAGTGGTTAAGGCCTTGAAGGGATTTGTGTCTCAGGATGCCCTGACAGTAAGTGCAAGAACCGGTTTGGTGACTCACAGGGAAGAGCCAAAACCTACTAATTCACCAACACCCATTCCTGGAACACTTCAAGCTGTACTCCAGTACTTCAGATAGCAATCAGAACTGTCTTCTGCATGTGAACCCCACATTTGAAATTCTTGCCTATTCCCAAAGCAGAAATTTTCTGACATGGTGATGTTTGTTCATGAAAAATGATCAACATGAGGCAGGAAGAAGGATTTACTAGAAAGTAAGGAGTTACTTGAAGCCACAGAGAGAGAAAGGAGGAAGAGACAATTTAAGGCAATGTTTCACTGGAACCATTTGGTTTTACCTGAGTTTTTCATGGGGAAATCAGTCTTCCTTTGCACTGTTGAAGGCAGCTCATTTATTCGCAAAGACAACTGGCGTTTAAAAGGAGACATCTTTTGGCTAAGGGCAGGGAAGCCCCTGAAAGAGCCTTGCCTGGCAAGCTGCTCTATAGGGGCGTGCCGCCGTGGGATAGCGTGGGGGTTGCTCATTTCTTTATCCAGAGAGGCAGCAACTTCAGCAGTAGGAGAGGTTGGTGAGCCAGAAGAGGGGGCAGTATTGTTTGGTGCAGCACCTGGTGCTGCTGTTTTCACTTCTGTTTCAACTGCTGGAGGAAACAGGGTGAGGTTAGAAGAGTAAAGCAAAGTACTGTTCAGCTGCCTACCTGTACCCCATTTGTTTTGAAAAGAGAAATTGCAGGAATTTGCATAACTAGTACCCTTGCAAATGAGTTTCTAATAGTGCAGCAGAAATGCAATTTCTGTATACCTTCATTGCCTTCACCACATCACCTGACACATACCCAAGCCCCACAGCTTTCTAAGGCAAGCCATTTCCCAGAAAGGATGGCCTTACATTTGTATTCTTTGTAGCTGTTCCTGAGATCCCAGCTCTAGAAATACTTGGAATTCATTTATGGTTAAGACTGAAAAATGTATTGTGTATTTGAGACCTTTCCTTTGCCTCACACAGAACCATGGGCAAAATATTACTACCAACTGTATTAAGTGACTTAGGGCAGCACAGCTTAGCAGCAGCAGGGGACAGAACACAGCTCCAGGACCCTCTTTTAAAAACCACCCTCCCAGCCCTGCAGAATCAGCAGCAGCAGCCAAACACACTGCACAAGCTTTAGCAGGCCAAAATTAGCAGCAGCACTACAGGCTGGGCTGCAGCTCCCAGCTCCTCCAGGAAATACATTACAGGAATGTGCTGCAAGGCAGATTCAGCCTCTGAGCTGACAGGCCTTGCTAACACCAGACACATCTGCAAGGAGCTCCTGTGTCACTTCTGTACTGAATTTATCTGCAACGTTACTACCCAATCATGAGTTAGTTGCAGTGGAAGCTCCTCCAACTTAACGTCAGCTGCTTCATTTTGCAGGGCTTTGCATAGCACCACAATGCTCCTGTCAGACAGGCCTAAGGGCAGAAATGTAGGATTAAGATTTGTTTAAATCATGACACTTATGATTAGAATTGCAATGGGGAGATTTTTCCACCTCTAGGAATACTCTTTCTCGCTCATAAATGAATTGGCTTTGGGGGCAACAAACACAGCTTATCAACACAGAAGGACAAAAGGAAAACTCACTATCCTGGTATGAACTCTCATTTTACCTATACTGTTTTCCAAATATTTCAGAAAAAGCAATGACTTTTTTTTTGATACATCAGCAGAATAACTAAAAGTCTGGTAAAGAGAGGAGTCACACTAGAGATTTCTGAGGAGCTGGAATGGTAGGAGGAACTAATTATGTTGTCTTGCAAGCTTCAGTACCCATGAGTTGCAGCTGCTCATTCAAGTGAAACTTTTCTAATCAGTCTTTCTTGGAAAGGATTTCACACACCTTCATTGAGTCAAGACTTTGACTCATGCCCTCAAGTAACAAAGGCCTTGTGTTTAAGCTTCATTTAGCACATTCTAAAACTAACGTATGGAAACAAGCAGATGGATGATGAAAACAAAGATTAAAGTTTTGCAATCAAGGGGCAGCATAAAACTTGCTGTGAAATCCTCTGAAACAAAAGTCTGACTTCACTTTTGAAGCAGGTTATAAACAGTATTTATAATACTTTTTTTTTGTTAGTTAGTAGAACTCCAGGCTTTGTAATAAAACTTGAGTTAGAAGTTCTACTTTCACTTTATTTCAGAACACGTTATCTCCTCTCAAATCCATTAGTCACTAATTTTGAATGTAATTAATAGTCAAACACTTGTGGGTTTTATGGGGAGGGAGTGGTTATTCTGGATTTTTTTTGGAAAGCACTCTGTGATTGATCTGTTCTTCCCTCATGCAGTATAGCTCTACACATAAACTTTGTAACCTGCCTTAAAAATCAAATAAAAATACATTCTTTTCTAGGAAAAATGCATATAATTTTCAGTTCATTTACCATAAGCATTAGACAACATAAATGATTACTTTGTGTCTGGCAAGCTTGTTGTATTTTTTTAGCAATTTTCTAATAAGGCCTTTTAGTGTGGTACCTATGATGTTCTCTGGCATAAAGCAGCCTGAAAAAACAAAGCAGAAGCAGCTAGAAGACATAGGAAAATGCTGAGTGAATTTGGGAGGGTTTTTTATCTAGTGAACTGACCAGGGTCTGGGAATATGATTTGAACATAGTAAGGTTCAAGAGAGGGAATGCTGTAAGGACATTGTTAAGCTCCAGTCCTCGCAGAGGCCTCAGTGCTGGTTCTGCTCGCTGCAGACGATTGTTTAAATTGCATCCCGTACCTTTAGCATCCGGCATCTGCCTCATAATTTCCTCCCTCTCTGCTTGTTCAGTAGCTGTAGTGACCCTGAATGACCCCTCTCTAGTGAATGTGGTTCTGCTGGCATCAAAGGTGGCAGTCACTCCACACTCCTTCTCTCGCTTCTGCTTTCGCTCCAGGCATGCTGCAAATGCACAGCCCACGGCGTGACTCAACCTTTCCCCCTGCACAAGACAACATTGCATCACACGGTGACTGAACAGAAACATACATGTGCTTCAAGCATCACACACTGAAAACCTGCCTTTACAGGACAAATCTAATTAATGCATTAAAGAAAACTGTTCTAATTGTATTTCAGCCTTAAACCTGGTACATAAAGACTCCCAGCTGCTAATGCACAAGCCATGTTCAAGAAGGCCACCCAGGAATGAATGAGATTGTTGGATGATCTGTTTAGTTCAACTGCTACTAAGATGCCAGTGCGATAACGTGCCTGCACTGATCCCTTGCCTCTAGATACATCTGTGCACAAAGAAATTCTCATGAAGCCATCTTAAGGTGTAAGTCCTAAAGCACAGGTAACTGCTGTTCTTGGAGAAAGTTTACAGAGGGCTCAGGGAAACACTACCCTTGTGTGCACCTGTGAAAGTTAAAAGTACAGTGATGACTATTCACACCTCTTAATGGTCCTGACCAAATGCACAGGTTAAGATTTAAGAGTGCCTAATGAAAAGCACTTCCGTTATTCACCAGGTCAAAATAATCCACTACCCAGTTAGTGTAAAAAGGAAATTCAAGTCTAAGGAAGTCCAGCAACCCAGATGATACAGCTGCTACAGTTGAATCAGAAGCATTATTGCTACCAGTAGCTCAACTCATCATCATCATCAGTAAGTGAACTGACCTGTTATTCATAGATGAAAACAGAAATGTTCCAGCTTAATGTAAGTTTTACTGGGAATTTCTGACTTCATTATTTAAAGAAAAATGATAAATTATCAAGCACCATTGCTCTGAACATGCAGCTCTTGGGAGTTCACACAGTGAATTTGCATGAGGTTTCAAGCACTTTGTATAATATAGGCGGGATTCAACAAATAGCAGAGAGAAGAAACGGTCAGACCACGGACTTAAATAACTTACCTAAGTCTACACAGCTAGAAACTGATTTTAAACCTACTCAAAATATTGTTGTCACTCAGAAGCAAATAGAATGCTAATTTAATTCAGTTTAGCTCCATCTCCTAACATTCAGATGACTTTTCATTCAAGATAACACTCATGTACAAGACACTGCATTCATAACCAGTCTGTATTTACTCACTATGATTTTATCCTGGAAAAACTGTCATTGCCGTTTCAGTTTTTGGCTGTAAACATTTTCAGATGAGAAAATTTTCTGTCTATTCTTAGAAGAGTAATTCCCTTCTGCTGGAGATTATCTGAGGCTGACTGCACTCCTTTTACACACAGGCTGGGCAGCATTTCTCTCCATAAGACGGCACCACAGAGGGATGGCAAATATTTCAGATACAGGGAATTAGAATTAAAATCATTTACAAGGACTAAGTAATATCTCAACTGGAGTCAAAACATACTGCACTACTTCAGGTACTCAGATTTTCTGCCCTTTACTTCTAGCTAAGAGCTGGGAGAGCTGGCCACACACCATATTCAACTTACCGTGTCCTTCACAGCCATGAAGCAGTGGCAGATCCAGCGTCTCGTTGTGCCGTCTCGGCAGATGTATGAGAACGCCCGGTCAAAGTTCCTGTCTGGTGCGCAGAAAGAAACCTTCTCTATTGTCTGATCAACTATAAGATCCTAGAGGGAAAAAATCCCCCCCACAATAAAAGAAATGTGAGGAAATATGGCCAAGCACTTGAACAAATCATTGTCAGGAGTAAGTGCACAAAAATTAGTTATGGTAAAAAGGGGATAACCTGATGTGACTGTAATTATCTGTCATCAGTCATCATTCAGAATCTGTTCCCAGTATGAAACAAAAAGAAGAGATGACATTCTTCACCACCCATCTTTGGGAGAGGCGTGCCAAGGCACCACGAAAGAATTTAGGGACCCAGTGAATTCCTATGACCACTCCTCTAGACTACAGAGGTACACGTTATTTTCTTTTTACAGCAGCTCCATAGTCTTGCAAGCAGAAAGTCTCCACTGTGGTTAAACACATCCCTGAAACTTAGGGGAGAGGTCTGGAGGTGTGAAAAGGTCTTGCAGCTGCTACACAAAGAGCAAAACTCATCTCCCAGTCAGCTAAGCAGGGATGCAAGAGAAAAGCAGCACTGGTAGCACCAAATGCTCCTCATTTAATCCCATAGATGGGAGAAGTGTTTCTAAAAAGGAGATAGTGCAGTTTAAGATTATGCCATCCTCATTAAAAATTAGTTTTTAATTTTTTTTTCCCCAAATTATTTCATTTGATTGGTGACTAGTACTTGGTACCTCTGCTGATGTATTCAACCACCAGGAGGCAATAGTTTATTTTCTTTTTAAATCCTATACTTTAAATTACCTCCAGAGTCTGCACAACTTATTAAAAATAAATTTGAAAATATTACATATATGCAGCAACATTTCTAAAAATAATACATGTATTATTACTTTTACATGAGGCAATCAGTAGACTGAATTCATTCACATCAGTATGTTTGCATTAGAAAGAGAATTCTTCAGAGACTTTAGCTCTGATGAGCCATAGCACTACTGGAGCATATATAGCAACCCTGGAGAAGTCTAACCTAACAAGCAGATATTTGACAGGCAGTTGCACTCCAGTAGGATATGAATTACCTCTGCCTGTCAGTGTTGCCTTAGAGAAATCATCTTTTAGGTTGACAAAAGTACGTGTCAATTGATATGAACATAAATCAAACTATTTCAGATTGACAAGAGTTAAAACTGTTCTCATAGCCATGTCATCTTTAAAAGTTCTAGTGCACTTGTGGTGGTAAGCCTAAAGCTCTTATTTCTAATTGCCTACATCTACATAAAACCAAGAATCATTTGCTTTTACTTAGACACATATGCCTTGGTGGTACACCATGTGCTAATTCATAATAAAAAATTGTAATTTCACAATTAAAAAACTGTAAAACAATCTAGAATCATGCCACAAATATATTAGTTTTCCACTTCAGACCAACATCTTCGATATCAAAGATTATTAAATTTGATATATGCAGTTACTATTTAGTTTGAGTCTGAAGCTACAGTGTCCCTATTTAATTTACTCTCTTCATTGCATTTTTGGAAGCTCTTGTTCATTTAGATCCATTCTAGGATTTGGATGCACTGAAAATGATAGTGATTAATATATATGTGACTTTGCCTATGGATTACTATTGCCACCTTTTGCAGTGGTGCAGAACCAAGTCCAGGGACTCTTCAAGTTCACTGCCAACTGAACTTATCAGGAAAACAAACGCTTGTTGCGGTAAATGCAACAAAAATTATTCCAAGCTTGTGCTACACCTGCCACATTTTACAAAATGTGTCTTGAGAGTAGTACGGAATTAACTGGAAAAAAAATTAGCAGGTGTACATATGTTTACAAAACAAGAAATTATTAAACTAAACTACACACTTCAGTCTTCCTTTCAAATACCAACATTTGCGGTAACATAAAGATTGGTGTCCATTTAAAGATATAGCACATACATTATTATAAAAGATTTAAAACTTTTGCCCAGGGAAATCTAACCTTTGTTTTCTCATCTACAACTCTGAGTCCATCCGCCGAAACCCACAGGACTGCTTTGACGGCTTTCTTCCCAGACTTTCAAGAAAAGAAAAGAAAAAAAAAAAGGAAACAAAACAAAACAGTTTTATGCCAACAGCCAATTGCCTCCCGCTTCCCCTCTCCAAGAACTATCACATTAAGTGTAGATGAAGTCCATGGTCAGTAGGGTGCCCAAAGCTCAATCCAAGTTGCAAAACATTAAGAGAACCAAGCCAAAGCCAGTATTTCAGAAACAGCACGTTGTGGGGATGGGGAGAGGGCACAGGACAAGTGAGGCAGAAATAAGGTGTACATCCACTGACAGTAAAGAATTCAAGACTGACCAAGTGGGTGAAGAATTCCACTGGAGTCAGAAGACACTCATTCATAAGGAGTTACACCACAGGTAGCTTCTTCAGCACAAGTTTAAATATAGGAAAATTCTTACCTGATATTTCTACCAGCCCCACCCTCTGCCCCAATAGTCCCATGGCAGAATCATGGCATCACCTTAAACCGGTGTTAAAAGCAGCCCAAAATCATCAGTTACTGTGTAGCTAATTAAGCTCATAAGCTTAATACTAAGATCAATCACCCAAATATGTTTCACTAATTTATTAAGACCTAAATGTCTTATCTTGGGAGAGAGGTAAAAAATAGGATTTCTTAACCCTTTGGTGTGTATCTGGAAAAAGCAGTGGTGTGTGGCAGGCAGCGCAGCAGAGCGGTCTGGCTTCTATCCAAAACCTGACTGTGGGAACTTTCAGCTGCTGCAAGCTGAGGCTAAGTAAAAGTGGGAAACACAGGAAGGCTTCAGGAGCCATTTAAACTACAGATTCTTTCCAGGCTGTTTACTTTTCAAGGGAAAGTTACAGAAAACAGTACAAACACAATATTCTTCTGAAGCTAATTCATTGAAAAGAAAATAGGTCAATGTAATTTTACTGGTTCTTACAGAGAACTACTACTAAAAAACTAATACAGTTTCTTTTAGCATGTCACTTTAATTCACAATCCCCCTCCTTTAGCCAGTTATTAAAATATTCTCTTCATGTGTTTTGAAGCACTGGGTTTACACAGTTTGTGGCTGCTAATGGCACCCACCAGAAACCACTGCAGGAAGTGAAGAAAGCAACAACAGGGGGGAAAAGAAAGATGAAGGGGTTTCAGCTAGTGGCTTCAAACTAGAATTGCAACTATTTTATCATTTTTTAATAGTTTATTGCAGATGTGTATCATAGATACTTTATATTCTTACAGCAATTAATGGAACAAGAATATGTTCTGGCATAAGCTACTGCATGTTCCAAGTCTGCAACACCAATTTTAACACTGTAAGAATGAAATATCTTGGAGTGAAAACTCTCCAATTATATCACATTGGTTTCATTCTCAGAGAAAGCAGCAAGTGTGAAGAAAAAGGTGCTGGCAGAACTTCTGTTTGTTTTTTGGGGAGGAACTATCTGTCCCAATTTCGGAAGCAGCAATGACATCCTGAGCATTTTCAAAAAGCTTGGTAAGAACAGAGAATGGCACTGACTTGCACAGAAGAGCATTTAAAGAAAAAAAGAGAGAAAATAAGCATAGCATGAAAGCAAGCTACAGAGAAGTGCTTGCAGAAGCAAGTTTCTAAATGACCATCCAGCCTGTTGGATACCCCAGAGAATGTTTAATTTAGATTCTGGAATGCCTAATGGAAAGACTGCAATTCACAACAGAAGATACACTTAAATTTACCATCATATGTGTTAGAAAATATTGCAGCATATAAAAGTCACTTCTAATATTTTGTTTTAAAAGGTAGTATCAATACCCACAAAATATAGTCTGTATTTTCAATGCTCAGCTAGCTTCCACAGCCTGAAAGTCCCTATTAATTCCAAAACAAATGGTCTGTCTCCTTCAACTGTTTCAAAGAGTATGTGTTGTTTATAAGCCATAAGTCTTAAAAAATCTTTATTTCAAACAAATACAAGCAATGAAGAGAAGATAATGCCTGCAGGTAACTGTTTAGTTTAGACTGCCATCATTGGATTAAGAGATAAACATCTTTCCCCAGCAAACAATAAAAACCTTGTCCCTACAGAAACTGTGAACAGTTCCTGGAGTTTGTATTAAAGCCAAGGGTAACTGAGCTGGGTATTTTATAAAGCAATGCTGATCTTCAGCAGAGCTACTCCTCACTTGCTATTTTACCAAATGAGGATTTAGAAATAGCTAACAGATGAACTTCATTTTCCTCAGAATAAAATGAGAAGGCTGAAGAGCTTCCTAAGCCCTCTTTTCCCACTGAAACATTAGGTTCCACATGCAAGATAACCAAAGATGGGTTTGCTACACTAAGAGAAAAAGAAAACTCACTTTAATCTCCCAATTCCTTCTCCTGTATTTATGGTGGATGCAGTGCTTTGAAAGGGCTTATTCTTATAGTCTATACTGCAAACCCACTGCTACTACTACTGGACAATTAATGATTTTTTACATTTACTGAACTCCCAGCTTATCTGTGCCTACCAGTGATGTATAAAGGAACATACTCCTCCAATTCAGTTTCCATTGGAGTCCATTGGACATACAAATCAAAGCACTACTCCATTCTGGGCGGGATATTGCCAAGTAAACTGTGATTACAGAGCAGATAGGAGCATTTGCACTATTGGCACATACTGGACAAAGATCAGCCCAGCTGCAAGACACTGCCTGGGAAGTGAACTCCAGCACAGGATCGCAGCTTGTGTAACAAATGCTGGGAGGTACAGGCAACTCCAAACAGAACTATTTAAAGCAAGCAGTCAACATCCACTGGAATAGGATGCTCTGAAATGTTGCTACCAAGGGACTCATCTAGACATCCAGATCAGTAACTCGTCTTCATGTTCTAGAGCTTTTAGATGACAGCACTGCCTGAGGAGAGCCACATGTGGCATCGACTCCCGGGAGCCTGCTTTGTCAGTGCTGAGTCAGCACCGACAGAAACCTCACTGCTCAGCCCTTCTGGGCAGGTCACTTATCTGCTCCAGCACGAGATTCATTATCTGGACTCATTTCAGAGTCCTCAGATGTCTCCAGGAGGGCTGCTTTGATACTTTGCTATACTGTAAGGTGGAAAAAAAGTATTAAGGATGCCAGAACAAGAGTTGCCCAATAATGCATTTTAAAAATACTTACTTTCTAGTTTTTCTGCCTATTATATTTTATCCTATCCTGGGACTTGGACACAGCTCTAAGATATACCTGGAGCCTGGGGTATATATAAAGAAAAATTTTCATTTGAGACTCTGTATAAAAAAACATTGTGTGATGAGAAATACACACACTCCGTGGAGGTAAAACATGACAAAGATCACCAAATCTGTACTACTACTCATTACAACAGAAAAGTTTTAGTTTTAAAAGGAGCTGCCTAAAAAGGCAGCTTATTTGATAACCACAAAAGCCTAACCTGGAGCTACCAACAGACATCTCATTTCTATTTAAAGTTGGAAAAAAGCATTTTCAATACTAACCACTTGAACATTTCCAGACACAAATCCCTCGTATTTACCTTTTACAAGGAGGAAAATATGGACAGGGAAAGTGGCAAACATGTCAAGACTGACTATCTGAAAGCTGCTGGTGTGTTTTAAATAGCTCTGCAGTTTGGAATATTATATTAATCCCAATGCAAGGCACTTGGGGAGAAATTATAGATGAGACAGCCAAAAGATATTAGAGTTATTAGTATTTCTCAATTATTAATAAGAGAACAGCTGCCCCTTTTTCTGCAGATTTCCCTGGACAGGGGCTCCTGTTGCAGGCCAAAGCTGTCATAAAGGTACTGCCACACTGCTGCTGTGGGGCTATCTAAACACTATGGATTTAAGTGGTTTCAGTGCTAATTAATGAAATTCACAGGCTGAAGTAGAAGTAGGTCCTTCTTTGTCAAAATATTATATAATACAAGAGAAAGGAAATCTAAAATGCTGTGGTAAAGTACCGGACTTCATTAAATATCAACCAAGATGTAACAGGGAAGATGGCATATTTAATAATTTAAAAAGTCAAAGAAAGATTTTTACCTAAGTGCTATGCAAATACCTTTCCTTTTACATCTTTGCTTTCTTATGTACCCTAATGTAAGTTAGTACCAACAAGCAGAGAGAAAACTAACATACCTAATCAGGCTGAGGTGGGGGGCTTTCTGTTTGCTTCCAATTTAGCACTTTGGGTCTGGTCTTTCTAGATTCCAGCTCTGGGATTTGATTTGCACACAGGACTGTTCTCAAGAATCTGACAGATCTGCCATCTTCTGTATTTTAGCCACTCACCACCATCACTACACTTTAGATGTGTGCTTTCCTAGATCATAGGAAGAAACCAGAATGGGAGAAACAGACATCCCTGTGACATCCATCTCTATCTGAGTGAATGGTGAAAAAGGATCAGCTGAAAAAATCTTACTTACTCCCCAAGTAAAGCCCAAACCAATTCATGACCAGAGAATAATCTGCTTCAAAAGACTTCAGCATATATGAACATTACAAACCTGTTAGTTTCTATTTTAAAAAAGTTTCACTTTATAACAAAATACTTCAGAAGCCATTATCTTAGATTAACTCCATATGAAAGCTGGATTGAAAGGTTTTAAAGGAATTTTAAACACAGAGGTGGGAAACAGATGAGAGGTAAAAGACAGCGTGGTCCTTCTGGCTTGCAGAAATGTAGGCAGCAGGAACAAAACCACCCAGCCACCAGTGCAGCACATTCTTAACAAGGACAAAGAATTGCTTCCCTTCTTATCTAAGACATTGTCCTTGTGAAAACAAGAGCAATGATAGAAACTGGAGATTGAGCTGAAATTAGGAAAACATAGGTAAATGCCTGATCTCATCTTCATACATCTTTGAATTAGGACTGTGTTCAAAAAAGGAAGGTTTCAGAGATGGCACACTGCTTTCTCCCAGTGCTAACATTTGGGGATCAACTCATGCTGCCAGGCAGCTGAGCATGAAGCACTTACACAGCACAGACCTCAACTGCTCTGTAGGTATTTGCCCAGGTGATGTAGGTTGGCACAAGTTTAAGGGTTAAAAAAGAAAACTTTATTTTTTTCAGGAACACCAAATCACTTCAGAACACTGGATTTCTGATACAGTCCACAGATATTTAAGTTTCTGTTTCAGGTTACTTTTGAAACCACATTCTTTGATCAAAGTATTTCCAAGTCTGTTTCAGAAGCATATATTCTGAAATGCATTAAGGAACTCTCAACATCCTGATTTTAGGCAGTGCTATACCAGGGATGTAACTCCTTATAGTGCAAGCACAAACAAGGCATTAAACTTACTTTTCCAAAGAAGCCTTTGAAGAACTTCCTTTCCTGGAGGAACAGGGGGGACAAGTCGAGCGCTATTACTGTAGGTAGCTAAAATGTCCCAGGGTTTTCAAACCAACAAGCACACACAAGAATAGGGTTTGGAGGGAAAGGAAGGGGTTTTTAGAGTTATCCATGAGAAGGTGCGACAGGCAAATGTGAAAATAATCCTATGAAAATGCAGATCAAAGGGCACACACACAATTCTAATAAGCTACTGCCCTGAAATTGGTGGAAAGAAGAAAACCTCAGCCCCAATTTCATGCAAAGTGGTTACTTTATTTTCACTTTCCCTTGTTTAGTCCCTTTTGGTTAGGTTATAAACCAAACTTGGCAGCAGCCATGGCGGTTAAACAAGTAAAATACTGTACAGGCTCTTGTGAAATGCAAAGTTCTAACTCCAGAATTGCAGTCTAGTTTGCTCTGTATTGATCACTCTTCCCCAAACTAATGTTCTGTATGTTGGAGAAGCATGTATGGCTGATATAAAGCAGGGGTAAGTACTGCTGCATTTTATTCCATTTGTTTGTTGCTCTGGCTTACATGCTACTCTTATGCTTCATATCTTACACAGTCTTCTCTGAAGAGCAAGGAATTTCATCGTAACCTTGTGGTAAAACTCAAATACAAATGAGACCCTTTTCTCTTTCTCTAAAGCCTTACAAGGCTTTATGCAATATTTATACAAATACTAGTTATTCATTCTACATCTCTGAGTTGATAGGTTGAACAGCCTTTAAAATCAGCTCAGGCAGGCAGAGACAGTTAGGCAAGTGCAAAGATACCATAGGCTGAACTACCATTTCCTAAATTTCTTCAGGAAAGCAATTATACCGATTGCCCAATCCACATTAAGAAAAAGCCAGCACACAATTTTAAGCATATTTGCATGCAGTTTAGTTTACTAGCTTTATTTTGTTACCAGACTGTGAAAAGTAAACTACATGAGAGAACACTTGACCAGGCCTGGTGCTGTGCGAGCACAGCCACGTGCTGCTCCGCGTGTGAGGGAAGCCAACGTGAAGCACAGAGCTGTTCCTGCTGTCTTTCCAAATTACTTCACTTGTAAGAAAGCTCTGGTATAGCAGCAATGAGGAGGAGAATTGCAGAAGAGACAGGGAGTGTCTCTGTGACAGCCCCTGACCTCACATTTACACTGTGCAATTCCAACCTGGTTATCACTGATACTACTATATTAAAAGTATTGCCACAAACATCCTGAGGCAGTGTCTGAAGAACTGATTGATAAACAAGGTTATATTTAAATCAAAGCTATGGTTCTGATGCAAGGCAACAAAAGCCAGGAAACACCAAGTTAAGGAAGGAGTGTCCATCTCAATTTTGCATTTCCTGGCCCTGCTGGTGTGTCCCTCTCTGCCCAATGTCCTTCCACAGAACATTTTACCAAGTATCTGTAACATATTTACATCAACTCAGACACTGTATAAAGAACATCTCCAAGCTCAGTCAGCTGAAAAGCTTAAGCACTTTTGGAGGCAGGAACAGTTATGTATTTGGACAGGATATGCTGAACACTAGGAGGGGGACTAATGGATTAATCACAATGTAGTGTACATAATGAGAAGGGGTTGGATGCTGCTGCCAAGTTGAGCGATGACTATTGCATTACGCTAAGTAACAGCTTTTTAAAGATAGCAAAAGCTAAAGAGATTCACCAGAAGCTACCTCATTTTTAGGTGATGGTTAATTTTGCTCTCAGAAAAAAGCTTGTTAAACAAGATTATTTTTTAAAATAAACTAGACAAGGTTAATGGAAAAGGCATCATGCAAAATGGATTTTAAACAACACTAAGTTAATGTAGTTTAGAGATAACTAATGCATTTTTAAAAAATATTAAATTATGTCTCTTTACCTGCTAAAACAAGAACATATATTAAAACAAATGCATAATTTAAAACAAAAAGTGGCAAGTTAGAAACCAATACTACAAGCTAAAGCTGATTTAAAATCAAAATATGACATGAGAGAGTACACTTTTGTCTTTACATGATGTTCCCACACCTGAGTCAAGTACACTTAACAAGGCCCTCAAAGTTACTTTCCAGTTGGCACTAAATATTTTAAATTCAGTGAAATGGTTCTGAAGAAACCATTTAGAACTTCATGTCCATCTACAAGAATCTTATCAGATAGTAAATGTATACAAAGCTAGCAATATATCTCTACTTAGGGAATAATGTAAGCTACATTGGTAATACTCTATTAAGGAAAAATGCAAGTTCTGTTGATAAAATAAACCCATGTAAATAATAGACTAATAGTTAAATATGGGGGGGTTTGATCTATTAATGAGACTATGATGCCACTTCATCAGACAGAAAATTACAGTATGGTTGGTGCGCAGTTTCAGAGCTATAAACCTGTAACAACAGAGGACAGCGTAGATGAGGGATTCTTGAGCTAAAAGTGGCTTCTTGTACTCGGCTGTCAATTAAGCAGTGTCTGAATAAAATGCTCACCATCACTTGTTTGCAAGTTCTGCAAGATGCAGTACTTAAAACAATTACACCCATTAAAGAAGCAGGTAATAAAAAAATCCCTGAAAGGTTATTTCCCACAATAAAGAGACAGAGATATTTGTTTGCATCTTTTCTTTCAAAAAGCAAAGCAGTAATTAAACTATTCCTAAAGTCAAGATTAACATTGTTCTATAGTCTTCTTAGCAAATCCCACAGAATCTTTTAAAACCCAGTAGTCAGTACTACAAAAGAACAGTCTTCAGTTCCCCAAATGAACTGCCAACTGTTGTACATCAAGAATTAAGAGGCGAAAATATATCTATTAGAATAAGAAAAGACGGACAGAACTTAATTTTTGGAAGCTACAGAATACAAATATTTCAGCAATTCTTATTTTTATTGACTGGATTTGTAAAACCTACACCTTACCTGCAGAGAATAAAGTTTAAAAATAGCACACATACATTTCAATGTCATTTAACCACATTAAAAGTGAAGTCTAATTTCCCTTAAGCTAGTCTTTCAGTTTGAGCACTGCAGCTCAAATTTGTAATTCTTTCAAAACCAAGAGAAAACCCATCAAAATAACTAAGTAAT
This sequence comes from Leptocoma aspasia, assembly GCA_013399835.1. Taxonomy (NCBI): domain Eukaryota; kingdom Metazoa; phylum Chordata; class Aves; order Passeriformes; family Nectariniidae; genus Leptocoma; species Leptocoma aspasia. The sequence continues at coordinate 217,423 of VXAX01003674.1, read as the reverse complement.
GTGAAAGCAAGGGACTACCAGAAGAACAAACTGTTTTCTCATCACATTCCTCACATGCTGAAATATCACCCAGTCTTTGGTTTCTGCAAAATTAAGAGTGTCTTGTACAGAACAGAGCTTTCAGTAATGGTGATGTCCTAAAGAAATGCCCCTGGTTCAAAACCCATACAGTGGGGGTGAGGGGCAGGGCTTTAATTGCAATGAGCAGCTCCAAATGGACCTTGCATCTGATAGAGTCTAACAACTAAAGCACACAAAGTAATTCCAGTAATCTGAATCTTCCTCTTGGGGCACAAAGAGAATTTCACCTCTAACTTCTCAACTTCCAACACTGAAAAAGGAGTCAAATAGCAATTGTAAGAGATGCACCCTTGTATTTGGTGTACACATAGACATTAAACAGCAGGAAAAATCAAAACTATCTGAAGAAAAATGTTAATTTAAGAGAATGGGTAAATCCGTGCCATCCACAATTTGGAATAATGACCTAACATGGATTAGGGAAATTTAACTGTTTACTTTCAGAAAATGCTGACTAACTGTAAAGTTAGATATCCATGTCTGATGTTTGAATCAATAATTCATGTGATCAAAAATCACAATCCTAGAAATCCAGATTCCAGAAGAAACTGGGTGCTATGCTTTTACTATGTCTCAATTATAAGCTTAGCTACACTTAGCTGGCTCGTGGACTTTAAAGATTTTTTATAAACTAGAGAACAGCTACTTCACAGCATAGCTCCCCAGGGAAGAGAATGAAATAAGTTGCACAAAGTAGATACTGCAGTGCTTTTTGGTGTGCTAACAGAAAGTATTCTGAGAGAATAAAAGTCAGAAAGAGACAAAAACGGATGTAATTGATTATGTGGTCAGTACTTGCACTTTTAGGTACATAAACGAAATCCACAGAACAAAGAAACTCATTTATATTTTGTGTGGCCCTTTTTAATAAAAATCAATCACTAATCACTGCAGACTGAATGGGAACAGATGGGATGTGGCTTTAACAGGTTACTTTACATTAGCCGAGAAAGAAAAGAATGAAAAGACTTGATTTTAATCAGAGCATTAAACCAATTCACAAACTTTACAGCACAACAGAAGACAGAAAAGATAACCTATAATCCTCTGCTGTGTGCTAAGAAGAAGGGAAAAACAAGCTTAGATGGAAACCATTTGGGCTCTCAGACTTGGTGAGGAAACGAAAGGGATGTCCAGTGGTACGTATTTTAAACCAGTAGAAGTGGAATAGAAGGGTCTGATGGACTTATTTGATGATTTTGTTGAGTTGCAAGGATACAAGGGTTTCTTCTACTGAATGCATACCGAAGAATGTATGTAGATAAAACATATAAGAGAAGTGATGACAGGGACTGCAGTTCTCTATCTCTATTAAAAATTCAAATTTTCCATGTCCTTTCTCCTGTTCTTTTCAATGATGTTAAAGCCGCAGTTCCCTGACAGACTGATCACTGCCTTTCTGGAGTTTGCTATTTCCGCAGGATTTTGTGGTATTATTACTGCAGGAAAGAGATGACAAGACCTCTTCAAATGAGCCACAGAAATACAAAGAACTTTGAACGAGTGCCATTTACAGGAGCAAACGTTCACAGAAGCCAAACTAAGAGCAGCCCACTTCATAACATATCAGAATTAGGCAGCCTTCAGGCCACTTTGAGCAGATGCAAGCCAGATTATTTCATGCATGACTACAATGCTGCAGTGCATTAGAAAAAAAAGCATCCTAAAACAAGTAATACTTTGAATAATAATGGTGAATTAAGTTACTATTAAAGTGGCAGGCAACAGAGGGAAAGAGAGAGGGGGAAAAGAAAAGAGAGAGAGGGAGAAGCTGTTAAAAAACAATGGTTGAAGTCCCATGTGGGTACCAACTTAGCCTGAAAGGTCACAGAGAATTTTTACACATTTGTTTTGCAAATAGTTTCTGCAAGTGGAAAGAAAAGTTGTAACTCTCCCTCTCATCATCAGATTAGCACGTCCCCCCAAGAGGAGCAGTGCTCTCAAACCTGCCAACTGTTCTCCTAACATGGGTCAAAAGTTCAGTCTTTAGCTGGAGCACTGCTCCGAACAGACCTTTACCAGTAACGCTTACAGCCCCAAAGCCAAGGTTTTCATCAAACAAATATACATACAGATTTCAGCCTCTTCACAGCATCTTCACAGATATGCATTCCTCTGGATTCGTCCACTTCCACGTGTCCCAAGTACTGCAGGAAAGAGTGTGGGCAGAAAAGGTTAACAGCAGATCCTAAACTCCTTAAATCTGATGAATCCAAGCTCTGAATTCATCTCAGTGCAGCTGAAGCGACAGACACTACCAGCACTTTGCTAGCCTTCTTTTAAACCTGCATTTGGAAGTTTGACTGTGTGTATCTATGGGGGCACCAACATCAGCAGAAAAGTATAATACAACTAGAAATTTGGAAGGAAAGACAGACTTTCCTTACTCAGGGAAAAATATATAATTGAAAAGTATTGAAAACTCTGCTTTCCTGCTTATTCATCATGAGCTTTAGTAATTTTTTTTTACTAGCATAGCATGAAAACCTTACATCAATATAGAGATGATGGTGAATATTTTTGAATAATGATAAATATATTTAGTATTGAAAACCGAATTACACTACACAGTAAGATGACCAAATATTTTTGCATGGTAATGTCCAAATATGAGAAATTTGCCCACCCCCTTTTTTAAAATTGTAAACCAAAATTGTTTATTTCCATTACAACAACAGGCTGTTATGTGGACACTGAGACATTCATCATTCTTACAAAGAGGGGTTAAATCAAAGCTTTTAAATTTATAACCCAGAATAATATTAGTCTGCAGAGAAACCAGTTGCAAGAAATATGTCAAGAGTGTAGTATTCAGGGTACCATGGATAGTTTAATTTTACACTCGAACATTTAGCTTGAATTTTTCTAATTTCCCTGCCTTTTCCAATCATAGTTTTTTTTGATAGTGAAAGGAAGTGTTCTCTCAGAAAAATTCATACCCTTATTCAAAGTACTTAACTCTTGAAGAAAACCAGAGAAACTATCAAAACATTTCTGAAGTTTTGTAGTAAGAGCTATAGGTGAAAGAAACTTTCCCCCATTTACTTGCCATTGTAAGAGTTGTATGCAATTCAGCATTTAGATTCCAGGCTAGCTAGAGAGTGAAAAAGTGGTTTTAAAATATGACACAAGAATCAATGCTTGTGTCACTTAATGCAGTAGTAAACACAAGTTTAATAACCTATTAAGAAGTTGCACTGTATAACAGACTATTTTTTCATACGTTTTTGAAATATCCTAGATTTTCTTTCATTAATTAGGATACTAGACTTGGACAAAAAAACATTTCACTCACAGTACCATACTGAAGCACCCTCAGATTGAGAGATTCAACAATATGGACAAAAGCAAGATTGTTTCAAAGATTTAACAGAAATTGGAAAGTTGAGGTTTTTTTCATGCAAGGCAAAATGCTCAAGAAGAGGAGGCTCTGTATACCATTACACTGCTGAAAGATTTACAATATCTTAAGTGACAGAGCTTTAGCATTAAATCTCACTATGTGGCTTTTTTTTTAAACAGAGTTAAATGTGGATGGAACAATTCTGGAAAAATTTCATTTAAATCAGCCCTCACAGCTGGAGAACAGCTTGAAAAATAAATTGCACTGAAATTAGAAGGTAAATAAAAGAGATCTGACTCCTTAGAGCTTTTTCAAAATGAGCTCTGTGAGACTGAAGCATTATAATTGAATGCTGGAGCTGCCAAAACAGCAACTGTACTCCCTCAGTTGAGCTTGCTGAACACTTGCGCAAGATCTTCATTTCTCCAGAACACGAAGTAGAACATTTTAATCCTAAAAATACACAAACAGTAACAACTAAAGATGCAATTACTGTGTGTCTGGAAGTACATATGGACATCATCCACTACTCGTTGTGCCATGACTTCTCTGGGAGAAGTTCCAGAGATGCAGAAATTCTGTTGTACATTTGTCATGAGAAAGTTTTGGGTTTAGTAACTTCTCTTTAAGAAGAGAGTGATACAGACAGGAACAAGCCTGAGGTTTATACTAGACAGAAAAAAAAATACGTGTAAGGAATGAACCATCTGGTTTGCATGACCATTTGTATCATCCATATAGAGGGCAAGTTTCAGATTTCCTGACCTATCTGCACATCTCATTTACTTCAGTGTAGCCAGAATGTTTCCAACTGAAGATTCAAACCATTCAGCCCCTGTACTTGGCAACCTGCCTTTTGCCTGGAAAAGGGAGAAACGGAGCAGGGTAAATATTGCCTCATGTCACACTGAAAAACAGACAACCATTCTCTCCTGTGTTGCCAAACCTCTATTCAAGTCCCATGTTCCAACTTTCAGCAATCAGTCATGCCACTGCTGCTGGAGACAGCAAGTTTAGCTGCAGTTTTCAATACTGCTTCCACTTCTGTGAATGGAGACATTATTACACATATCAAGTGCATCTATCCACACCAAAGGGGTACAATCCACAGACCTCATTGAGCATCAATCAATTCTAAATTATAAAATAAATTACACTGTCACACAATACTTCTTTATGATATAGAGGACAAAAGGTACTTTGTTTGCATTTACATGTTACATTTCTAGCTCTTCATAGAAAGAGAAAAAAACATGTTCTTGCCTTTGCAGAAGCCAAAAGCTCATCATTAGCACTGGTGTTGAACACCTTACAGCAATTTCAAAATTCTTCTTGCTTTGGTTTTTAATTTTCCTGGGATGGAGTGATGGTGTGTTAACTGCTTCTAAGTGCCAATATACTTCTCTTTCTTGTGAAAAAACGTAATTCTATAACCAGAATGCTGTGACCCTCTTCTTTTCATAGCCAAATGCCCTTTAAGCAGCAGGGCCCCTTCCAAGTCTTCAGGCTTTTTCATCAGTCTGAGAGTAGATACACACAGCTCCTGTATTTAACCAGTGCTACAACATTTATCTGGCTTTTAATGAATTGTAATCAAAGACAAAAATATATCCTCAAGAAGACTGGCAAAAAACTCTGTCAAAACTGAAACCTCTTCTAGTGTTTATATTTTAAACAGAAGTGCTAAATTGTAAATCTATCTCAGCCTTAAATTTGAAATATTGGCTCAACTTACTAGTGCAGCAGCATTTTATGAGTGACATTTCAGAATTTAATAAAGGAAATGCAGCTACTAGTTAGAGTCTGAAATCAAAGATAAACACCAGAATTCAGGACTTCAGAAAAATAAACTATTGTTAAACTCTGTTGTTACATCACCAGAAAAGGATTACATGGAAACCACTTTAAAGCAGATACACAAATCCCACATTTCTATACACAACATTTCAGGATCTTTGAAAGGAACTTCCCTTTCAAACTAAAGGAGAAGAAACATACTGTTGAAGTGCCTGGGCAGCAACTGTCCTATGTAAGTAAAATCTCATGCAAATCCATGACAACACACTGTCACAAACACACTCAAGGACTGGGACATATAAGTACTGGGTACCCAGAATTCCACGTCAACTGCCAAAGCCATACTGTGGTGGATGATGACTTTGAGAACAGCAAGGAAAGGAGTACCCTTGACATATTTGCAAAGAGCATTTCTTGTCACAGGGATTGTTGCAGCTAGCATTCCTGAAGAAAGTGAGTACTTTTCCATCAGGTAAATGCACATAGGAGGAATGCAGTATTAATATTGAATGCACTCCTACTTAATTTCCATAGCAACCGGTGAATGATAGTCATGACATCAGCAATTCTCGGACATAAGTTGTTCTGTAAGAGATTTAATCGTTACACCAGAAATTAACCACCAGTGCTTTTACAGAAAGCTAAAATCTATGTGGGCAGAGTCCACGTACAGAGTAACATGACAGAAAAGCTCTAATCCAAATAAAATACTTTCAGGAGCTGCTGGAGAAAAGTCCTCAATGCAAGCATTATTAAATAGAAGCACTGCTTATATTATAATTTTTAGCAAAAAGAAGATGAGATTATGGTACAGCAAATTAAACAGAAAACAAAAAACTTTCCCTATTCATCACTGATTTTTATGTTCTCTTTCACTGAAGGTGGTGTTTGATACCAATCTCAAACCAAACATAAAGCAATCAACACAGGAACAAGTTAAACTGGCACACAGCAAAGCATCCTTAGAATTTGAAAAGTGCTTGAGAAAATGTATTCTGTTTCAACATTTTAAACTTTTTCCAAGTTCATTTAAAAACCAACCACCCAAGTTACCATATGAAGTGTTTCTGGTGAAGTTTTCCTACTGTCTTCTCACAAATACATGCTATTGAAATTGCTCCCACTAAAAATCAAGGGCTGATATACCAGGTCACAAACAAAACACCATCTGTGTCCTAGTACAAGCAATATTGCCCTGATCTTCTTTGTTTTAATTTCTCTTTCAAATACTTGGCTGACTCAGTTTTGAAAATTTCAAAGTTCAACAATAACAGCTGGCAAAAAGAAGATCCTTCACCAGAGCTCCTTCAACCTGGACAACTCACTCAAGCCAGTTCTGTTTGTTCAAGTCTGGTAATATGCTTTTATAGTCTTTCCTTGAAACAGACTCAACTATCCAAATAACTGAAGTTCCTTCTGTATCAGCAAATGTTCACATGCACTGTTTTATTTGCAGTAACAGATCAGGTTCTTTGGATTACGTTTGAAACTAGATGGACACAGGAAATGAGCTTACTTGAAGTCTTGGCCAAGGTGTCCTGTGCTGGGAAGTCAGCTGCCATAAAGAGAAGCAACCAGCATTTCTTGGTATTTTTCCTAGAGCAACAACATTCCTCTTTCTTCCTCAGTGGAAGTTCTGGGGTATTATTTGCAACAGTAAGACTGACTACTTGACATCTGCATGTGCAGACAGACATGCTTCTAGAATTGGCACTATTCAAGAATTAAGGCCTGAGCACTGAAGTTTCAAAGTGAAATGCTGTCTTGCAAGTAGACATAAGCTTAAATCCAGAAATCCTGGATACGCCTTAAAGCTGAGCTACTTCTCCACTGACTTCTAAGATTTACATTCCAATGTTCAATATTTTATTTCTCTCCTCTTACACTCATGTTCCTGCTTTCTAAATTTAAATTTGAAACAGATGTTTGCTCAGACAAAGCTATAGAAGCACAGACAATATAAACTCTATTGATTAAGCACCAACAAAGTTTAATTTTGCTTAGTCAAAGCTATAGGTTAGTTAGGATGCTACACATGTCACCAGAAATCAAAATGTCTCACCAACCTGTTAAATTCCCCAAAACAGGAGCTGTAGCAGCCTATGACTGCTAAATGTCTCCGAATAATGAGGATCAAAAGAATCTAAAGCAGTATCTAAATCAGTAGTTGTCCCTATTTTTTACATCACACCCACCTAAGAGCCACACTCTGCATTTCACGTACTGGTTCTCACACAACCTTTATCACTGTCAACAGAAACACTGTGAGTCAGGAATATTGAAGATGCAATAAAGAAGCTCAGTACAGGATTCACAAATGCTATATTCTTCATTTTCTTACAAATCCCTAAAGTGAGGCAGAGAAGGAACTCAGAAGGTTATGTAGGACAGCACTTGCTTCAGGGCAGGATCTACTTCTACGTCTACATCAGAGAAGTCAGCCTTGAAGTATTATGACATTTCTGTAACGAGATCAATGGGCTAGACCTTCTACCCTGTAGTTTACATGTCTCACTGTAGAAAGGGATGTTATTTTGCTGAGTTGTTACTGCTAATGCATATCCTAAATTTCCCTTGATGCAGCCAAACACACTATTTCTCATAGTCCCTTCACAGCTTCACATATCTGCTGTCAGACTTTGGTTTTCAACTGTATGCTCTGATGTGCAATTCCTATTTTTCCAGGAATTCAGAACTATTTAATAAATTTAAAACTTTCTTTTTAAAAAGAAAAGATAATATAAAGGAAAATCAAGTGTTGATAGCACAAAGTTTTATATACACACAGCACAGGTGCACACTGTACGTTTTCTTCAACTTCTGCACAAAGTTCGGTTTCTATGTACGACACTGAGGATCTCCTAATTTTAAAAAACAGAATTAAAAAGTATAATCCAATGAGAACTTTTTGATTTCCAACACCTAAATTACATTTAAAATAAATATTTCTGAAAAGCGATCCAAACCATTTTAATTGTCATATCTTTAAAACAACTGAAGTTTATAAAACTATTTAAGAATTTTATCTTTGCCAAAGACAGAAGGTTTTTAAAAGTCAGCAAGAAGCTTCATTTAAAACTTCTTGTTTACTAGGCCATTCAAACAAAACCAAGTGTTGGACATTAGGGTAAAAAGCTTAAAGATTAGGGATTGCCTTACATTCCTTTTAGCCATGACAAAAATGCATAGGAATATATTGGAGGTAAGCTTCACACCTTCCATTATAATCACCATCTTTTATAATTAGCTGTCTTCCAGCCTTTTTCCTGTGATTTTAAATGCTGCAGGATTTTTAAAATGTACCATTGCTTGCTGAGGGTTAGCATTCAATAGGAATGATTGCTGTTCATTGCTAACATCAGTTCATGCCTTCAGAGGTAGAGATTTCTAGTGTTTAATGTGTAAGGCTGTACAACATTTCAGAAATCAGCAGATTTGTCACATTAACTTCTTAAAAATACTTAACATAGTTTCCAAAGACTATTCAAGTACCTCAGGCTTTCACATTGAAAAATATCACATGCTTAACTTAAAGGCACTTCAGCGTCACGCTGGTAAATTCTTTCACAGCTATTATTTCAAACTAGAAGTGCATTTAAGACATAAAATAAAAGCTACAGTCAGCTGTGCTGGTACCAGTCTTTCTGACCTGGAGAAACAGAATGCAACCTGTATTTATAAACTTATTAAATATAAGAAGTTATTTTTAATATGAGATTTATACATTTGACATTAAGCAATAAAGTTCAATATGCAAATTCCAAAACTAAACAGGACACCTGGGCAGCCACGAGTGGTGTGAGATCACAAAGCAAAGTGACCAAATTGGCCTAGCTCCTCCTGATGGTGGTTTCAGCAGTGCCACGTACAGCTCAACAACCTAAACACAGGGACCCCGGGGATGAGAACTGACATTCACAGGTCCCAGTGAGGATACTCTACAGGGCTTGTTCCCTTTCCTTCTGCCTCTTCTTGAACACTAAGCATTACAGTGTCTTCCAAACATCTCCCATCAAAGCAAGGGTTAGATAGGAAACAGTTCAAGAGTACTTGTTCTGAAAAGTCAATTCTTTTATACATGAAAGTACAGCTGTATCCATACAATTGTTATTTGCCAACACTAACACAGAAATCAAATTCAGTGGAAAGGCTAATTCCAATGATACCAGGTACTCAGCAGCAAACCCTGGAAGCCAGAGACAGAAATTTGGTTTGTTACTCTTCCAGACCAGCTTTTTCACCAACATCTTTAGTGTTCCAGGTTGAATAAAAAAATGCAATGAACCTGCAGCTGATATACAACAGTAGCCTTAGATGCCTTAAGGTCAAAAAAGACCACCAAGAACCTGGAAGTGACAGAACAAAACTAATTAAATTGTCCAAGATGCAACAGTTGTGTGTATCTTCTAGAACACCAGGTAGTAACCAGCTGTTAATATTCTGTTTAACATATCCTTTTGGTCATAACCACCAAGAATTTGCAAATGTTTTGTTTGTTTAGTTCTCTTAGGTAGAAGGAAATGACCTAATTTTTCTGATATAAATTTCACAGGCCAGTTACTCCAAAGAGCATTTGTATGAATGAAAACCACTTACCCAGAGGGACACTCGAAAAGGCTTTTCACACAAAAGAAGTTCTAGTGTCAAATATTTTAGTCATTATACCACAGAACAGCTGCATGTTTTCAGTGAGGTAGTGTCTGGAGCAAGAAAGCAAGTTTGAAAATGTGTATGTCAATGAACTTCATTTGTTGCAATTCTAATGTATAACATTTTGTATAAATAAATTATAGCACTGATAAGAACAGCTGTAATGTCTGTTAGAATATTCAACTTCTCAGTAATTTTAAATAAAATCTCTTTATCTAACACCCCTATAAAGTGCATGTATCTGGTACTGTTTTTCTCTCAGAGGAAGGATTCACTACTGAAACACAGTATTTACCTTTCAGTTTTTTAGAACAGTAGAAAAGAATTTATTCCTGAAAACAGACTTCTGAACAGACTGCAACAGATGTACCAGTGCCACATTTAATAATGGGGCAACTCTTGCTGAACACCTATAAAAGCTGCAAGGTATTATGCCTCCACACCACCAAAGTTAGGAGAGCAACATCATTTAAGTTCCCAATGGAACAGCAAAAGTCTACAAGTCACTTTCCTAAACACAAGTTTAACATCCTTTTCATACCTTTGCTGACAGACAGGACCTGTCTCTCCTCGGCTCTTCTTTCAGTCTAACTTCAGCAGATTCAAAGCAGTTTACACAGAAGAGCACTACAGGAAATTCAGTAGCCATTGCACAGCCCTATCTTTGAGTGTCAGGTTACCACCTCAGGTGTGGTTATATTTCCAGCACAGGGAAGAACTATCTGTAATTACATCTACACACACTAAGATGACTGAGAAAATATGATCAATACCTGGCTACCTGCAACACAGCCCCAACAACTAGCAGAAAAACACAGATGGTTAACAAAAAGGAATGCTATTGACTAAAAGGAATAGTATTCATTCATGATTATCACCACCTCCACATTTATGACTGGAGCACTGGAGAGAACCAACTGTGGATCAAATCTACTACCCTGAATTTTAAAGCAACATAAAGGAACATAACAGGAATTTTGCCTGTACTTTCCACAGAGCATCTTCTCTCCCAAAGGGAAGATGATCCATAGATGGATCAGATTTGCTCAAAATCCAATAGACACTTAAGGACTTTAACAATAAGGATCAGCTGTGGACATAGCACAGGAAGAGCTTCAAGAAACATGCCAATATAGAAAACCTTTCAGTAACATTAAATCTGTTTGCAGTACAGCATCCTCCAAGCACAATGAATAAGCAGCTACTGGAGTCCCTGTCCAACACTAACAGAGTGAAGCCTGAAGGCAGGATGAAATCCTATTTGCAACATGACTTTCAAAGTGCTTCCACATGCTCTGTAATGTCTAAAAAAGGATAAATCTGTGGTAGCACTCTACAAACACCCTAGCTCTGGGTAAAATATAAATGCCCAAAGGCAAGAAGTTAAAAACCGAACCAATTTAAGAGATTTTTTTTTTAAGAAGAGAAACCAAGAACAAACGTTCCCTTACATGTTTGCACTAGTCTCTTGTCTCTATCTTAAAAAAAAATAATATTAGTCTCTTACCTATATAAAATAGGTAAAATGTCAACAGAAGTAACAAAGCCCACAACTTGGCTGCTACCATACTAGTCTCATGTATTCTACTTTCAAACAGAAAATCCTACAGACAGCTGCAGCAACATTTAGAATTCTCAGGTCTTCAGAGCACAGACGTACTTCAGAGTACAGACGAAGTCTTCACCACCCCTGAAAAAGTCAGATTCTGGTCTTGCTCCTCAGTTATGCTCTGAGCTCCAAAGAATTACAGACAATTTTTAAAGAGCAGGCAAAGCAGATCATAATAAGTAAGAACAGGCTAATCCTGGGCTGCCCCCAGCTCCCCCAAGATATTCACGTGTGGTTGAGCAGCTATACTACAGACAACGGACCACTCTGGAATTCCTACTGCAAAACTTAAAGAAAATTCAGATATATTCACCATCTTTCAGATTTGAATGCATTCCTATTCATTAACCATTCTTCCCAAAATATCTCACTTTGTCCTGCTCCACTGAGGAGCATCAGGAAGAAAAGTCACCCCTTCAGATATTTAAGGACATAGGAGACTGCATACTTTTCCTGGAATGTACGAATTCCCAAAAAATACCCAAGAGAGGCGTTAACAGGATACTCTCCTTCAATAGCACAAAGTTCTATTCTTTCTGTGAGCAAAATACAGTACCACCCACTAAAGCGATGACTCTACATCTGGTTTATCTTGTTCCCTCACAATGGCATACTTCCTGTCTCTATCTATTAAACACCAGTTAACACCCACTCTGCATCTCAAGCCTTATAAAAATTTCCACTTTGTCCATATCAAGGCACACTATATTGGACAATAAATTCGAATCAAGTAAGATAAAATGCCTCTTAATATCAAATTGTTCTGAATTTAAGTTTTCACCTAATTGCAACTTCTTTAGATATTAATACTCTACCATTCTGACCGAATCAAGAAATGTCCCTTATATTTACCTTAAAAGCATTTTTTTTCCAAAGAACAAATTAAATTAATTCAGTGAATTCCAATTAAAAGCAGACTAATGCGTGCACATAAGTCCCATTTTGATGACAGGATGCAAAGATTCATCCATTTCTACTCCTTTTCAGCACAGAATAGGCCAAAACCTTTTTTGACTTTGGGTACATGTGCCCAGAATAGATGAATGCTTCATTTAAATACAGGAAGCACTTGTCATTAGAAGTGCAAGTCCTGACTGAGAGTTCAAAAAAAGTCAGTCTTTTAACAGTGTGAAGTGGTTCACACCCTTTGTGTTCAGCAAAGGATTGAGAAAGTTTGAATAAAACTGAATGCCTAGAAATTGAGCATTCTGCTTTTCAGCCTGTGTAATGCCTAAGTTATGAAAAAAATCACCATCCTCAAACTTACACGTTCTCTCATAGGCAGTGTTAAACCTTAATCTAAGTTTGAGCTTTCACAGGGCAATTACTTTCAAAGCTTTGGCAAAACACCATCTCTGTTCAGTACTGAATTACAGTTCCTTCCTCTTAGCAGAAAAATAACTCGAGACAAAAATATGCAAGCAGCCATGAACTAGAAATGTTGTATACACTTGAGGATATGCAAAAGCACACAAGCAACTCTAGTAGGGTAAAGCAGGACATTAACCTTGTGTGAAAGTTATCTCATACCTACACCAATCCACAACTTCACAACTGTGCAACAGTCAGTTTAAAGAATTCCACCTAGCAACATCACATGTTTAACTATCAGACAGAATTACTTTAAGCATAGCACAGAGAAAAACTAATGAAAGGTCTGTAGGTGTCAGAACCATAGACTGTGTTCCTTGTACATAGATATTTAACCCATTCGTTTTCCTCAAGTGCCATCTGCTTCCAACCTATTGTAGATGTACTATTAGAGTACCTTGAGGAAGAAAGGGGAGCATATGCAACAAGCCACCCTAAATTTTATATTTATTTTTACTCTTGTATTTATTAAGTATTAATATTAAATACTATTCTAAAGTATTAAATTATTGTTTCTTAAATAAAGAGGAAGGAGAATTGGACACAAAAAAGAAAATACCTATTTATAATACTCTGATAATCTAGAATGAGTTACCAGAATTTTAAAAAGTAATTTCAGTTTCATATGCATTAATAGTCTGTAATATACACACACAAGATCATAGGACAGAGGCATTCTCAGAAGTTAGCAAGTGCTTCTAACCTCACGCACTGGTTGAAATCCCAGGTGTTACTTGAAAATATTTTCAGTTATCAAGAGGGAGGAAGGATTGCTTTCCAAGCACAGCCCACTTACCTTACAAGTCAAACTATAACCACAACTACACTTTTAACAGAGAGAACTGAGTACCTTTCCATGCAATCCAAAAGGTCTATCATTTCTGATCTTCCAGAAAAACGAAGACAAATATTGTATTACTCCTGTACCAAGCTACATGATTTATTTCAACTAGATAATACTGTAGGATATCTCAGACAAGGCATTTGTTACATGAGCCATCTGGGTTTAAAAGAAAAGCCACATCCTCTGAAACGAGAGCGAACTGTAAAATAGGTCAGTGTGTAATGAAGCATGTCTCTGGTTTATGCTTGCCAAAAAAACCCCAAATAATAATTCATAGCAAGAGTACCCCATGGATATCCAAAAGAAAGGCAGAAACTCTTACCTTAACAGGAAAGCTACACTTGCCAGTACGAACGCCTTCTTCATCAGTCTGCCACTGATGAGGCCTGCTGGCCTCTGGGACATAGACATCTTTCTTTCTCCTAAAGCTTTGCCGTAATTTGTTCATTTCTCAGATTTTCACGTCCTAGAAGAAGAAAAAAAGAATATTGCCAATAGGCACCAAACACACATTTAGCCACTTTGCGTCAACCACTATCATGACAAATGATAGTTGTTGACCCAAAGGCTGTGGAACACCTGAGCATTCGCAAAGATGAATGGAAGGGCCTGTGAGAGGAAAATATTTTGGACACAGATTCAGAGGAAGATGGGTATTCACTTCAAAACAGAAAACACAAATCCACATTACTCATTTAACATCTTTCTACAGCAACTGAAGCATTAGACCCAGGAATAACTATTACTGGGAGCACACAGTTACCTAAAATAGCTGACAGAGAAGCTCTGAAGAGTGATGTACGTGAAATCCTGCCTCCCCAAATTTAAACACTTACCTAAAGCAACCAAGCAGGACACCAACAGCAAAAGCTTGCAAGGCACTCATGCAAGGCAAGGATTCATAGCTCTAAAACTGCTCCTAAAATCAGGTGCTTGTGCTATTCATTAAGTACAAGAGATAGGTTCACGCTCTTACTGAGGGGACCAGTCCAGCCCTTGCTTAGTCTACTGGGAGAATTCTTATGGTTAAATGAGAAATGCACTTCTTCAAAAGGGGAAGACAGTGCTGCAAATACACTTCTGAAGCCTAGAATTCAAAACTTGGTATACACTATGCCTTTAGGTATCAATTTCTATATACAACCCAATCTACACTTTAGACTTGCCCACCTTTACTAGATTCAAACTACAATTAGACAAGAAGCTATCAGAGAAATTACTACTAATAAAAAGACTTGATATTCACCTAAAAAAGTAAAATCATATGGGATACAAAGTGGAGAATATTGGAGACATACTGAAAGGCTTCTTGAGATTTGGTCATCATCACTGAAAAAGAAGTCTTCTCACAACCATGGTATCTTATTTTGATTGAAAAAAAAGATGCTGCAGAATACAAGGCAGCAAAATCTAATTGGATTACATATGCTTATTTCCCATTAGATTGAATAAGCTACAGAATATAGATATTTAAAAGGTGTCAATAGCTGGCCTTTGAACGAAAGCTGCTTTAAAAGCAGTTGGAACACATTTCAAACCTTGAAAAGAACTAGTACCTTCCAGTCAAAACAATACGACATAGGTTAGAAAAATCAACACATTCCTGTTTGTGGTATCTGACATTTAGGAAGTTTAAAGTGAAAATGCAACTATTTCAAAACTAAGCAAAAGTCAGAAATTAAAAGCATTACAGAAAATCATTGCCTCCCACTAATTACAAATACTAAATTGTTTTGTATCTCATGGTGCACGTTAGCCATTGTTAATAACAAAAAGGTGTGTGTTTTCTTAGTGACTCCCTAAAACTTCCTTCAGCAAATTTCTTCCTCAAGCAGCAGACAATTAAACAAGTCAGTTCCCACTGTATCTTAGTGGCATGATACTGGCTAATTTCTCTAGACTCTTCCACCTTTCCATCCTCTACTAAAAGAAATATTGTAAGATAAGTAAAAATTCAAAGATATACCCATGGATAAAGAAAACACCACTATATCTCTGGGGGTAATTTAAGTGTGCTGATGTTAATTGTTTAAGTGCAAATAAGCACTATAGTCACACGCACAAGTTCAGTGGCATTTGAATTCCATTATTCCTGGGTCTTGCAGTATTCTGAGCATTCTTTCAGCATACAGGATAATTTCTGAAGTATTTCCACATTAGAAAACAGCCACACCAAACACCACTTTTACAGCAAACACCATGCTCAAAGTTGCTTGATGAGCATTAGAAAGCAACAAGGTGTGAGACTCCAAGCAACCCAAATCCAAATGCACATTAAGGCTGGGATGTATGCCAAAGGCTATAGGCAGCTGTCCCTAGCAGTCACCTAGAATAGCCAGGAGGTCTAACAAGCAGTATAAGTGCAGGGATTGGAAGTTGCTGAAGGATTCTCAATCACAATTATCTAGTTATAAAGAAGTGTTGACTTCATTCCTTTATAGCTACAAAATGCTTGTCATAACCAGGAACATAAAATATTTTCTTGAATTTACTTGAGTGGATTTAGAGATTAGAACATACGTGCAAAACAAAAAACATGCACAGTTCTTACCACTGAACAAGCTGAAGCAGCTCTGTTCTGCTTTCAGCTAGGACAGAGGTAATTTTCTTCCCAGTAGCTGATACAATGCCGTGTTTTGGATTTAGGCTGAGAAAAATGTTGATAACACGTTGGTTTAGTTGGTGCTAAGGAGTGTTGACACTAAACCAAGGTCTTTTCTGCTTCTCACCCCACCCTACCATTGAGCTGGCTGCAGGGCACAAAAAGTTGTGAGGGGACACAGCTGGGAGCAGTGAGCCCAACTGAACACAGGGATGTCCCACAGCCCATGGCACCACGCTCAGCATGTAAAGCCATGGCAACAAGAAGGAGGGA
>VXAX01003674.1:0-196857 GCA_013399835.1 Leptocoma aspasia | reverse complement strand
ATAAACCCTAGCCTTCACAAAGGCTATTTAATCTGCATTCAATTACCTGTTATCTTTTCTGTTTGCAATGAAAAAGGATAAAAACGGGTATTAAGTCTTCAGTCAGTTTTTTTAAACCATTCGGCAGGTTTGGGATTACTATCCGTTTTCTTTCAGAATTTAATACCGTTTCCTATTTACCAATTTAGAAAAAAACAAAGTCATGGGTCAAACAAGGGCAGCCTGTAACAAATGCAGAGTACCTGGGGGCAGGAGGGAACACACCCCCACCCCACACACACCCACCCACTGCAGGAGCCATCCTCCTGATTTGTAGTACAAAGTCCTCCTACAAGCGTGAACCACAAGGAGCAGTACTGACACAAACAAAATTCCTAGAAGTAAGCACTTCAAACACCAGGGAAATACAGTTTTAAGAGCAATGTGTTATAGGGATAATTCTAAAATTTACAACTCTCCATATAAAACAAATTCAATGAAGTTGATACTATCAGGTTAAGTAATTTAAAAGGAAAAAAAAAGGTCTCATTTGTACCAGTATTGCCTGCTGGCCACACACAGGTGAGGGCTAAGCAGCTGCACAACCATCTGCTCCCTTATGTGCTCTTCCCCAGGTGAAATACACCTAATACTGCTGAAGGGCCAAGCCAAAAAGAGTCTGAAACCCAGAGCAAAAACCTCATCCACCTCTAATATGTTTTTCTCGCATTTCTTGACATCAAAACTTTCTGAATCAGAATGCATTCTTCCTGCCAAAGCTACCTGATATTTCAGACCTAAGAGGAAATGCAAATAATCTTAATCTCATTGAAAAAAAAAGTGTTTGCCTAACCTACTTACTAGGAAAACACTCCAGAGACATTCCTCCACATGGCTGTGAAGATCTGTATCCTTAGAAAGCTCAGTGGCTCTGAGTTCTTGTGCAAGTACAACCTGGTCACACCTATCCACACTGATGTTTAATAGCTCTCTTTTGAGCATTATGAAAACCTGAATCATACTATGAAATGCACCAGGAAATGTGAACAGCCCACACTTCCATATTCCAGAAGAATATTCCCCATTGGTTTTTCCAATAAAATACAGTTCACTGCTGCCACTTCAACAACATTGTAAATCTTGGCCAGGACACAAAGACATCAGTGAGGAAAAATCCTTGTTTCAAGTCATTCTCTTGGGATGAGGTTTGGGTTTGGCAGGTTTACCTGCAGTACAAACACAAATAGAAGCAGTTCAAAACATTTATATCTCTTATGCTCTCTAATGTACAATTTGAGTCCCTAAATTTAAGATGACAATGTAAGAACATTTCATTTATAAAAGAAGAGGCAAGCTAGGAAAGCAAGTTGATTGCTGCCAAGGTAAATAGTCTGTCCCTGTCTATTATGAAGCTGCCAGGATGGAGTTTTACTTCTCTGAAAAATCCTTATTAAGCAGTGCTGCTAAGCAAACGCTCTCCCCTCCTCTCCCACTTACACAGTACAAAAACATGCAATGTCCTATCTCTCCAAGCCTACTGTAAAGGTTAGCCAAAACTTGCTGCAATTGCCCTGCAACAGCTTCTCTGCAATTATTCACCAGCACAAGCACACAGAGTACCCTTATCTTCTAAGGAAGAAAAGGTCACACCATGTGTCAGATTCTGAATGCAGAACTTTGAGCCTTTTTGTAAGTTTAGATCCCATAAAATCTAATTAAACCCAGCACTGTCACACTGAAGCAAATGAAGGCAAGGAACCGTATGAGCATGCTCACTAAAACGTTAACAGCCCTATTTCGCAATACAGGCTGACTAACCACATTATCCACCACATGGCTTTCCAGCACATCCACCCTTTCATTACCCAATTAACATCTAATAATACAATACTACAAGTAAGCATTCTATCAAAATATGCATAAAGGTGAAGCATTTCTTCATTTGTTCAGCCAGCAAACACATTTTGTTGTTGTTATTATTATAATTATTATTATTATTTAGAGTTCCAACTAAGGGGATTTTCCTTGTTGAAGATAAATTATTGGACACATAACTAAAAGTCTACTGAAGCAAGCATATCAGCTGTAGAAAACTCACCTTTCAGCAGTGAAAATGTTTAGATCATACTTTGAAAATACAGCAGAAATGGCAACCTCAAACTCTTTATGTAAGACCAAAGAGATCAGAGCTGGGACAATAATGTCCCTGACAGCATTCTTCGAAATCATGATGCAGTTATCATATTATGTGAAGTACAAGACACCCTCAAACCCATTAGATTTCTTGCTGTCTTATACCTGAACTAAGGTACCATGTGAGCACTCCACAACTCTTTCCAGAGCACTTGACAATTTTATCTGCATCACAGATGAGGGTAGAAGAAGGGGAAAAAACAATGTTATGACAGCAACATTTTACTGGCAAAAGCCAGACTTAAACAAGAATTGCAAACAGCTTATGAAACATCAGGAAATAAAATAATGAACTGTACTCCAACACACTGTTAACAATTATGTGGCTAAAACGTTCAGCTACCAGAGGGCCTGTCCTAAAGCTTATGATTTTGTAAAATACACTTTTCAGACATAAATACCCCCAGACTGCAGCAATTAAACACAGGAGTCAGTATTCCACAATGTTACGTAACAGAAGTATCACCAAAGTAAACATTCAGACTCTTAAACTGTCACAAAAATACAAGTTTGATCACTGCAAGGCAAACGTTATTCCTAAAGGTATGCAATGCCCCTTCTAGCAGACGTAAGATAAATCATTTGCCTCTCACAAACCTGTGAAATTCAGTAAATAAAAGAAAGCAAGCCTCATTTGCTCCATCAATAACTATTATAAAGCAAATGTCCCAATTCATCAGACACCACAGCAACTGCAAACTCTGACTGTGGTCCTAAACAATATGCTAAGAGGTTTAAGAGCAGAGATATAAGGCAGTAATCCCCTTGTTTTGTAGGCTCACTCTAAAAATACCCTGCAGACTGTCAGTCACTGGTGGAAAGCAGGTCTCCTAAACACTTGATGAGATACAAAGTGAGTTCAATTATATTATTTATAATAACTGAAAATAAGCAGAAGTTTAGTAAAGAAACACTAGCTATGCACCTTGTGGAAAGCAGTTCAAGTAATTCTGCTTTGCTGCTCATCTGTACACACGTGATTGATTTTAACCAACCAAGCCATGTCATTTCCAAGTGAATCATTTACATTTAGGGCAGCTAAATATCAGACAACTCAACAGTTTTCAAACATTAACATCTCGGTTTAAAAGGTATCTTTACAAATACATTATGAATTTCAAAATGAAATTAGATATAAAAGAAAGTACAAAAAGGGCTGAAACAGCCAAAAAGTATGTTCTTTAATCACCCAATTCCACGAACTGCAGCTTGAAGCTATGTATGTCAAATCACATGAAAATAAATGCATTTTCAAAATTTAAAAAAGAATCTTTTACTGGTAGATCAAACACAAATATTAGGTTTTTACACTGGACTCACTTCCGTAGGACCTATGAGTATTTTATAAGCAAATAATCAGTGTTGACTAAACAAGGCCAAACATCTGCTGCTTGGTAACAGACAGGGTCGAATATAAATCAGTCAATCATACCTTTGTGCTGTTGACCTGATCACTCCCTACTTACTGGGAGCTCAGAAACATCCAACACACACTGTAATTTTGGTTCCACCTCTCAGGTGAGAGCAGACAAAATGAGCTACAGATCCAGAGCACATGTTGCAGGAACTAACTGCATTCTAAACCAGACTACCAGGAGGATATATTTTAGCAAGATATTTAAAAATACTCATAGTGAAGCTTTACCCTTGGTTCATATACAATGTTTCCCAAAAGCAAAAGCAACTGCATTTTGGCCAAATGCTCCTGCAACATTGCTCTACAGGAGCCCAACAATCCACCCAGCCCACGTTCTGGGAACATTTGGAACAACAAACCATGAATTTGTATCAGCTTTATGAGAAGCCTTCAGGGGGAATGAAGAGTAGCGCTGCTGAGTCTGTCAGCAAGTAGGATTCAGGTACAGAGAAACTAGGTAAATCCACATGAGTAGTAGATATGAGTGCTCAGACACAAAACAGGGAGGTAAAGAGGGCTCTCCACCACAACCAGCAATGTTTCATTCATTCATGTATGCTCTCAAAAGAAAGTGGTTCAACAACTTTTTATGGGTGATGCAAAATGTTCCAGAGTAGATTTAACTGATTTTAGAAATACAAGATCACCTCACAAGAAGAAATTATTCTGTAATAAAAACAGCAGAGAAAAGCACAAGGAAGATGGGTAAAAACGCCACTGTAATTATAAATAGCAATGAATATTAATTCAGCTATTACTACTGTCTAGGAGAAGTCGTAACTCATGTTTAGTCCTCTAAAAATTTAATTGTCAAATAAGCAAAGAGTAGTAAGAATTATTATGATATTATGAAATTATTTATATTTTAAAATTAATTATTATTAAATTATTATTATTGTTATGAAAGGAACAGAGCAAAGGCAACAGGATGCCACAGCATAAGACCACACTCCACTCAGCTTCAATACCATATAGTTCTTGTAGTTAATACACCCTCCCTGAAATGAAAGGATAAGAAGGATAGCAAGGACTACTTAACACCTTCAGCTCAAGGACAGATTAGATACATCAAAGGTCTTCACCTCAGAAAAGCAATTTTCTAGTGGGGAAAGCTACAACAATTACAGTATCATAATGTTAGAAAATAAAAAGGGAATGATGATTTTCCAATTCTTATGTTGTAGGAACTGTGAAAAAGCAATAGAATCCTCCAGCAGTCCAGGTTTTAATAAAAGCGTATTTTCTTCATTACACAAAATCAAGCAGGACAATTCCTGTCTCTGGGAAAGCTTAAAAACTAAAAATAGAAAGAAATTTTTAAAAAATCCCCAAACCACCCAGATTAATTATTTGATCGAAACTTCTGAAACTTATTGGAACCTATGGCGGTGGTGGTGCAGCCTTTCATTTAGGAAATCACCCAGTCCAATCTGACCAGCTGGGAAGTCTTGCTCCATGTCTTAATCTTCTGTTCTTCCCAGGATCCAACACGGACTGTATCAAAGAGAATTACCGTGCTATGGAGCCTTTGTTGTGAAGCAGCACAACTCCCAGGCTGGTGTCCCTTCAGGGCCAGTCCAGCTGGCCACACCTCCGTGCTGCAGCTGTCACAGCACCACAGCAGAGCTGCTCACACCAGCACCACCGAGACCTGCCTCACTGCTGTCTGAGGATCTCCCTCTCCCAAACACACAGAAGCAGGAGTTTCTGTAGCTCAAGACATTTAAATGAAATGAATTTGAATATTCCAGATAGCTCACAAAATTTGAATTATTGTGGCAACAAGCCGTGGGTGCACTAGTCAATCTCAATTACAAAATGAAAATTAGCTCAAACTGCCACGAGGTGTGTCATTCACAGGGTGACAGATGACTCCTGGTTACACCATGACTGCGCTGGCCCCAGCACTCCCCCCAGCCACTGCCTGGCAGCTGCTACATGGCAGCTCAAGACACTTCAGTCGCTCCCATCCTCCACAGCTAAATTTAATTAAGGCCCTGTTATCTGTGGGTTTTCTTCAGCTTGTTCACGCTAAATCAGCCACACTTTTGACTGCAGCCAATGCAAAGAAGGAGGAGGGCGAGTGACACAAAAGGCATTTTTAATATTAATTTAGAACTCAAAGTGAAATTGTGAAGCTTTGCACCATGCTTTTGTGAAAAAGTGGCAGGTTTTAATAATAAAAATGAGCCCAGAGAAAAGATACAGTAATTTTTTTCCAGCTACCAAAATATCAGAAAATCATTTGATCATCCCTCATTAAGCCTAAGAACAGAAGAAGTTCACTTTCACGTAAAAGATAAGCAGAATGTTTTTAGGAATTCACTCTGGTGTCCAGCATTGCAATGTATACATTTGTACACCTCTCCAGTGCAAGTTTTGAGGTTTTCCATAACATTTTTCTCATAACTCTTTACAAAGCACTACAAGGAACTAACAGAATTTTCCCAAATCCATTTGCTTTACACAAATGTAATCAAATCAGAAGCTAGCTTAAAGTCAGACACAAGCTATAAGTACTTTTAAGCACACAGAATGCAATGCTTTCTTAACTCCCTCACCAGTTAAATACCTTCAAAAATATTTTGCATCCTCTCTAGAGCCTAATACAAGGCACGTGTTTCATCACCCACAGAACTCACAAAACATTTAAGGAATCTGTCACCATACTCCCTGTGAGAGGTGTCTAAACAGAGAATTCAACACAATTCCAGCTTTCTGGTACCATTTTGTATACAGACAACAAGCATTCCTTATGGTGACACAGCACATACAACCTCACTTCGTGCCTGATGTTTCCCATGTCCCCTTACTGCAAAGCCTTAAGATCTAAGCACGACTTCAGCAAGTTTGAAAACTATATAGAGCAACATAACTAAAGAAATATCTGTTATAAGCATTTACCTTCATCAAATCCTGATGTATGTAATTTTGGGAAAAAAATATTTCCCAAACCCAAGTGTAGTAGAATCAGTTACCAGAACAACGTTCATATGACAGCAGCAAGAATATGTTCACTTGGTGACTTTCTTTTTTTTCCCCTCAGATTCTGCTATAGTACTTTTCTTTAAAATCTCTCTCTCTCTCAGCTATAACCATGACTCCACGGATATCTAAAAAAAAAAAAAGAGGAATCTATGGGCTGAAATAAAGAGGAGATGATAAAATGATAAAGCCAATTCCAGTACAGGCTATAAAAGGTTTCATCTGGGAACTTACGTTTTTTTCCTTCCTGTACCTCACAATACAATGTTTTTTTAAGATAATTTCAAGTGTTTCTTTTAAAGAATAACCCTACAATCTGGATTTATTACACCATTATACCAATTTGCCACCACTCCAGTCAAGGCTGGATTTTTCTTTATTCATGGCAACAGACCTGAAGCTTTTCAGACCTATGCCAAAACCTTTCATCTTACTAATTTCAGTGTTTGCATATTTTCTTTAGGGGTAAGAGGGGAGAGGAGGGAAGGGCTGAACTCTATGGAATTAAGTGATAAAAGGATATACCGATCAGTCTGCATTTAATGTTTGAGGTTTTATGGAAGAACTCCAAGTAAAGCTTTTCATATCTGCTCTTATAAACTGATGCATACTTCCCTCCCCCACTCCCTTTTCCTATCACTTGGCATTTAAAGCCTTTTGCTTGTAAGGATAGTAATGTTGGTCTTCATGGAGGCTGTAGACAGGAATTCAACTGCTATTGCTACAAAATCTCACAGGCTGCTTTTTTAAACACTGATAATAATCTCTCAGACATTTCCTTCCACAGAAGTTACCAGATTTCATGATGGTCATTAAAATTAGTAACACATTATTTTTGACCAGCAATAATATATTATGAATCCACAACTACATGCTCAGTGAGAATTATCACATAAAGCTTCTGACATCAGCAAATCCCAGGGTTCCTCTCCACATTGGTTTTTTTTTTACTCCCATTAAACTCAGTAAAGAGAAAAGAAAGTTCACTTTAAGTATACCTAACAATGAAAATGTATTTCTCTAAATAGATAACTCTGCATACATCCAAAGAGATGGTTTCTACCCTTCTCACCTAAAATCAAGTTAATGATTACAAAATTCCTTCATGATAATGAAGTTTTTAATGAAAGCTTTAATTAAGAAATGGAAGCAATATGTTCATTTCTCTAAGAATCTAGTCAAAATATTTGGTCTTTCCAAGACCACAACAGGATTTTAATTCCAGCCTGTAAACAATATTTAAACTAGTTCATCTAATATAACATTTGCAGGGGGGAAGGTATATATGTGAATTTCATGTCACTACCTGAGACAGACTGCTCCAAACCTGTAAAACTGCTTTACCTACTAAACAAACTGCAAGAATTCATATCAGCATTTTACCTTCTAGTCAAAATTAAGTTTATGGTAATTCAGAAGGTCAAGTCTTAGAATATAATGGATTCAGACTTACTGTACACCCTTCCTGGTGATAAAATATTGGGATCTTAGTTCAACCGTTTTCTTTTAGCTTTCTCTTCCCCATATTAATTCTGTTAGCATACAGATTTTATCTCTTTCAAGATCAGCACAGAATTTCTGCTACAAAAAACAAACATACATTAAAAGCCAAGAACGAGCCTTTGCATGTGTGCGTTCTTCACAAGCTATACTCACATCTCAGAATGATTATTAAGAAAAGGCCAGAACGCGCATTCTAACACAAATAGTTTAAAATAATCTTCACATAATAATGAAAAGCCTCCACTGAAATTGTCTGTAGAATCTGGAAATTAAGATCAACATTTTTCCCATACTCTTAGTGCAGTAAGACACAGAACACTTAGTGAGATGAAGTTAAACCTACCACTTTAAAAGTTAACCAATCATACATTAAAAGACAAAGTTAAGATATGCATCTCAAAATGCCAGTGCTGCCTTTCAGAGTCCCAGTTTACCTATACAGGGAGCTAAGACTATCACCCTTTCCATGAATACCAAAATCCCATAAATATCCACAAAACCTCCACATTCCTCATTATAAATATCCACATTCCTCATTAACAGTTCTCTCATCTAACTGATTCTAAGCTATTGTGTTTATTTTAGCCCCAATCTGGAAATAAATGGTCAATTTAATATTATGAGCATGAAAAGATCATGAAAAGGTGTTGTTATTTCAGAAGCTTCAAATGAAGATATAATTACAAGCAATATACGCTGAATTAAGTCAGAAATATCTCAAGCCATCAGTAAAACATTCTGTCAGCTAAAGGTGATAAGAACTACAGAAATAGTCCATATTGCACCCATTAACCCTCTTTATAAATATATAAAATAAGCTGCCAGCTGAGACATGGACAAAACGACAAAGATGTTAGTTATTCAAACAAATTGAGCTTTTGACCATCATGTTACAGTTGTTCAAACGCAGGGAAAAAGTTCAATATTAACATCACCCTGAACTAGAGAGGTATGTAGTTTTGTTCCTGGTATAGCAGTTACGTTCCTCATCCCCATCATGATCTTAAGCAAAGCAGGATGCTGTCTATCATATGTGGGATCACACTTCCATCTCCTTCAGAAGGTGAAATGAATTCCACAGCTGCATGGCAGGTCATGTTCTCCCAGAGGGAGATCAGGCTGCCCACAAGTCCGTACAGGACTACAGGCAGGGCTGCCAGCAGCAGTGGCAATTCAGCAGCTCCAGTGATGCTAAACAGTCTTCACAAACACACCAGTGTGACTGAATGACCTCAGCTAGGCTAGAGCTGTGAAACCCACAGATGTCTCTCACCTTTCTAAATCAAGTGTTGCTCACAGTAAAACAGCTACAATGATCTGCTGCAACACACAGAGATTGGTGGCAGAAAGAGAGAGCCCCAGAAAGTGCACTGCCCATAAGTAACACATGCTGGAAAACCACACGGCTGCAATGGCCTCTTGAATCATACACCACCTGTCATCTTCCCAGCTTTACACTGCTTGGCAAAAGAACAAGAAAAATCATAAAGGAAATAATGAGGAAAATTTGTCTTCATTCTCAAGTCCATCAGAGCAATCAATGAAGCTTCAAGCTCAGCATATCACCTGATGACCCTGAAATCCTGCACCCAAATGCAGCCTTTCCACATCTGCAGCACAGTGCACTTCTACAAGTCACTGCTCAAACACCAGACACAGTACAGAGCAAGTGGCAGAAGGTAACCAAGGCATCACTCACACCTATTCCCCCTGAATAAATCAGATTCTACCATTGCCATATTCTGCACTGCCTGCTGATGGATGCCCACAGTGGCAAGCAACAAATTTCACTCCTGGTATGAGCGAGTTTGACATAAAAGCAGTATGAGCTCTACAGCTGGGGCTAGTAGGAAACTGTGCTGCTGCCCAGGCTGACAGATGAAATCATGTGCCTTGAGCTGCCATCTTGGTATGGAGAACATCACCCTACTTTCATAAAAGACAGCTGCTTACTGGGGTGGCAACTGAGCTGGGCAACAGAAGACAGGATGAAGAGGAAGGCAGTCTAAAAATGCCTGCAATGGGACAGCTGGCACGCGGCATCAAGGCAGGCACGACAGGGACTCAGTGAAAAGGACACTGGATATTGTGCTGCCAGATTCACACAACCACAACAGTCACAGCTGTGTTATCTTCATGACAACCAGTCACAGAGCCCACTGATTTGAGCAGCACCTCCATTATTCTGGCAGGTGACTGTAGCACAACTACTCCGTTCATATATCACCATTCTTAGCAGTATGCCCTGCCTTCCCTTTCTAAGTCCAAAAAATTTTAAAGTAAATCCTTCAGAATGTGCAGTTTTCTCTAATACAATAGGCAGCATATAGGACACTGGCAATATAGATAACACCATTTAGAATGCCATTCAAATTAGGTGGGAGACAACACCACCTTCCTTCACAAGGAATTAATTACACATTCCTTAATTACAATTCCTCTACATATATCAAACTTTGCCTTATTTACTACATGCACAGGAATCGAAGTTACAAACAGGGGATGCAAATAGTGACTTCGTGACATAGGTACTGAACTGAGGTAGAAAGTGAGCTTATTCTACTCTAGGAAAATCAGATCTCCTAAGAAGTTGGCATACTGTGCCACTGAGATGAGCTTGGTTGGTTGGAGCACAGTACTAATAATGCCAAGGCTGTGGGTTCAAATCCCATATGGGCCATTCACTTAAGAGCTGGTCTTGATGATCCTTGTGGGTTCCTTTTAACTGAGAATCTTGTGATAATCCCTTCTTGCTGGCCAGTTCTCGAAGAGTCCATCTTGACCACAACCCCTGGAGGACCAAGTATCACCTTATGTCACTTTGAGATTACCAAAGGCACACATTTCACTTGGCCAGAAAACATCAGTGCACATGGCAGAACATAGAAAGTCCACTCAAACTGCACCATTCTTCCAGCAGCCTTAGCAATCTTCACACCTGGTTAACTAATGACAAGTGGTGTCTTGCAAAAATACATCAACAAGGCTATAGCAAGCCAAAGGTTGTCTACAGCAGAAAGGCTAAGGTCTCCCTACTCGCATTATCGAGCACTTGCTCATACCTCACATTCATTCCCAAAGGTCAGATTTCATTCCAAAGGCTAACTGTCCATCAGGTGCACTGCCATTATCTATATTACAGAGCCACCTTTCTATTCTGCTTATGGTTTGCATTGCATCCTCCCAGCTCAAACTCCACCTCCTGAGATCATTATACAACAGCATCTTACCTGCAGCTCTCTGAAGCTGCACATGGCACCAAACAAACAGCACATCTAAAGGCAGTGGTCTCCTCCAGTGGTATTATTTCTGGAAAAGGAAGGAGTTCTCAGACAAGGACTACAAAACTCATCTCTCTATAAGAGATTTTTTCCAGCATCATAGCAGTCTAACCACTGTAGGTAAGAGATGCTGAAAGCTTTTATATAAAGCCTTGCTACAAGCTTAAATACAGCTTTGCCAGCACTGAGACTTGAGAAGCTGGATTCCTACATCACAGAACTGCTATGAAGTGGGAGTAGAAAAAGCCAAGTAGCTATTACATATGTTTCTCTGACCGATTTAGTCTCATGACAGTAAAATTATGCAAGAGTCTACAGGCATTTGAATCACATGCCTCAAAAAGTGCTGTTGCAAGCCACAAACCACTTTTTCTCAAATTTCACACTAACCAGATTTAAGAGTAACGCCAAATTGATATTTTGCAGTGGTCAGGCAAAGTTGATGAACTCACAAGTATCACCCAAAAAGAACAATCATCAGTGCAATAACATGTTCTTCAGTTATTTACACTCAGTATTTTACATAAAGAAGGCTTCTTCAATGAAATCTATCAATTTGCAAATGTAATAACTATTTTCAAGGGCAGCCTACTTAAGTCACTCCTTTTTAATTCAGGATAAATTAAGTATTTAACGAATTCAGAGTTCTTATATTTGTTCCCTCACTGTCTGTAAGAAAATACAAAGGGAGGGGCAAAAATCATGTTCTCCTTTTGCACCTCTCTCTATTGTGAAATACACCCACTGAAGTTGACCACCAGCACTGTTTACACAGGGATTATATAGAAACATCTTTGTAAAGCACACAGTCTCTGACTACACAAACTGACAGAACTTCCTCAGCCCTTCCAAGTCTCGAGTCTGAGTGATGACAACACCATTAAGTGACAACAGTTTCCAGGACACTCATATTCACATTGCCTATTGGAAGTTCCTTATCACCAGAAAGGGTTGCACTCCATGCATCATGTCTGACAGCCACAGTGGGTTTTTCCATGTTCAGTTTCTTTCCTGTACTTGGTCCTTCTGCTTTCAAGTTTGACTCAAGGCTGAGTCCTTTCTTGGTCCATCAACTTGAATTTTAGAAGTTTCTTAAGATTAAAACATTACAGTCATTCTGACTGGAAGTAGACTTACTGGTGGTACAAAATGAAACCTCCTGAACCCTGAAACTACTGTAGAAAGAACAGGATGAAATTCAGCATGCCCTGGATTCTAAACCCCAAAGCTGACAGGCAATCACAACTACATAAATTTTTATTCCCAATATTTTGAAATATCAAGTTAGTGATCTGCACAGGCCTTCTTTATTCCTCATAGAACTTCTCTCTCCCTGAATTCTTACAAAAAAGAAGAACTAAAGATGAAGGTGACAGAGTAACTTCAGAGTCTGGAACTGAATGCTTTTCGTAGCCTCTAACACGAACTTCTAAAATGCAACAGGCTGCTGTAACAAAGCCAAGATAACTGAGGTTATCTTGGATTGTCCTACAACCACACCCAGGAATGCAATGCATGCCAGAACTCCACAGTTGGTCACAGACATGGGCAGGAGGAATCACAGTGTGCACTGAGTCAGTTTCTCACCGCTGGAATAATGCATTTAGGCGGGCTTGCTATAAATATCCAGTGCTGGAGATACAGGAGGAGATTGGAGCCATATGTGGGAGACCCAAACACTAATTACACACCCAGCAAAGTTCCTGCAACACAAAATTAAGGAATAAGAAGAGATTCAGGAAATGGCCTACTTTAAGGCATACAGTCTGCATGTTCTGAACTCTCACAGAAACAGAGCAACCAAGAAATAAGGCTGGGAAAGAAATCAGAAGTTTGGGCTACAGAAAAATCCCCCTTGTATATTACACACCAATGCATACAATCCTGTTATTGAATTTATGTTTTCTACATAAAACAAGTAAAATTTGTGTGAAAAACCAGATGACCTAGTAAGGCAAAAAATCCCAAAAGATGTGACTGACCACATATGGTAACTTCACAGAACGTACCTAAAGTTTGCTGAAGCTTAAGATCATATTCATAGCTGAACATACATGTGATCTGCTCAAGTTTTTGCAGTTAAATCATCTTACCCCCTTTTTTTGTTGTCTGTTTAATGGGGAGGGGAGGATGTTTTTCTACTAAGAATATTTTTACTTTTCAGAATATTCTCTATAGGTAAGTGTCTTTTCTACTAAAAGGGATTTTTAAAGTTTTGTTACTGCTACATACCTCTTTAGAAGCCACCTTGGACTTACAAAACTATGAATATCTGAATAGAAGTTTTACAATTGTCTTACATTTCACAAGAGTGAAGACACCTAAAGCAAACTCGTAAATTTTTTTCCTAAAGGAGTAGAGGGGTGTGGGTGGTGCAGAACAGGACTATTTGACATACTTATTTCCTTGATACTGGAAAGAAGGTTAGAGAGCATTCCTAAAATATTTGATAGTCTTGAGTTTCACAGTAGGAGACTCTATTTCCTGCTGGATAATAGTATTACATTACACATAAAAACGACTATGTCAGTAAAATTAAAACAGCTACAACACGTGAAGCTCTCAGCAGAGCTCCCCTTCTGCTTGAAGGGAGACTCCAGAAGGGACCAAGGGACTTGCAACACACCAGCAGGAGGGATGACTGAACACCTCTGTAAAACCGAAGTATCCCACGTTGATGACCATTGTGTGAAGTTAATCTGTGCTCACTCTGGTACAAAATCAAAACCTAGACCTCTGACTGATTCTCCTTTATAAAATTATTTTGGGAATGGGAAAGGAAAAAAATGTGCTTTTTGTAGATATAGTTACCCAGAGATTATGGGAGGAGGCAATGCATGTCAGTATTACTGACTAAGCATTATGTCCCAGGTCTGAGAAGAAAACAATTAAAGAAACAACAACTAAAACATGAACAAAAAGGCATCACTGGCATAGCTATTGCTAAGTGACATCTTATCTAGCTTTTATAGTGTCTAATTATTGACTGGCATCACAGAAAAAACAGATTTTGAGTAGAAGTCTGAATATTGATAACATTGGCTCTTAACGAGTATGATGTTTAAAACCAAATCCACGCAAGACTCAAGTCTTCAAACTAGAGAAACATTTAAATTTATCTACTAAACACACCAGTGTTTACACATTATATTACTTTTCAAAGGTTCAAACTTTCAACATATCAGTAACTAGTAACCTTTTCTGAATCTATTTTAAGTGGTTAAAGATTCTCCCTATGCAAACAATTAGAGGGACTTTTTAAAGATCTCACTGAAGTTAAAGGTCTAGGTTGAGATGAGCTCCGAGAACATGAAAAGCACTTCTACACAATGTTCTCAGTTATAGTAGGATACCCATTTTAAAAAGGAATAAATGTGAGGATGCCCCATAATTTACTTATAATCTTTCATAGAATCTCTCAAATTCTAAAGCTCACAAAATCTTAAGAGAAAATGATGTGGCATTCAGTTTTTAAGAAATTATGGAGAAATTCAAAAGCTTAGTTCAGGGAATAAACAGATTGCACAACCAGTCAAAGAAAGGAGAACTGACAGAGTACATTTTTGTACTAATTCAAACAAGTGCTAACAAACACCTCCTTCAATAATTTGAATCCAGTCCACCCGGGATTTGAAAACTACAAGACATTCACTTTTACCTATAGTATTAAGTCGTTGGTTTCCATAGCACTTTACTTACCATTCGGGGAAAAAAAAAGTCTGTTGTTTTAAGGACTCCACACATTACTACCCACACAGACTTGGTCAGTTACACTACAGACAAATACAGACGGTAACAATTCCCCAAAATTCAGAGCATGGAAAGGTAAAGCTCTGCAAGAGAGAGAAGGTGAGGCAAGAATGTAGATGTGACACAGGCTTTACTGAACAGGCTGCCCTGAGACACTCCCTGCAAATTCTCTTCACCACCCACACCCCCTCACATTAGGCATCCAGATATGACATTCAGCAGGAAGGGCCTGGAGAGCCCTCATTATGGGTCAGATACCCTGGAACACTTTGGGAAACCTAAACCAACTGCACATGGCCTCACAGGCTACAGCCCAGGTACCTAACTCGGATCTGGGAAACACTGCGGTGTACACAAACCAAAGCCACCTTCAGCTGCCTTGTTTGGCACACCTTCTGGTAGTGCCTGCATCACGACTGAGACTCCAAAGCAAACATTTGCTAACAAACTACTACAGTCATAATACCTTAGGACAACTCAATCAGAAGAAATAGCTATATCCTACTATAGAAGGCAGCACAGCTTACTGTGACTGTCACATCTCACATTCCACCCTGCAGTTAAGGTGCTGGATGAAGTCCATCCTTCTGTGACAGAGAATGAAAACCAGCGAGTTTTAGGAGGCAACAACAGTCCTCCACTTGGGTACAACAACTTCAGTGAAACCTTCAGCAACACCCTGCCTTTTCTGCAAAGCCTGAGCAATTGCATCAGTGGGACGGGCCACTGGAGATGCCTCATTTCCTCTGCATCGTCAAGGCTTATGCAAGGCTTTACCAGCTCCAGCTGCGCTCACTGATAACACAAGGAAGCTTGTAAAAAACATCTGAGAAGGAGCAGGGTAAGGGCCAGAGTGAAACATTTGGGTATATATAACATATAGTATGTTTAGTTCTATAAACTGAATTTCGTGTTATTCACGAATCCTGCTTTCACTCATTCAGGTTTGTCTTTATGACTGGCAGAGCTACTTTACTCTTCAGTGCACACCTATAAAAATAACTGTGCAGACAGGATCCCAAGTGTACTAATAAGACAGTTACAAGCCTAGACAGCAGGAAGTTTCAGCCTATTCCAAAGGAGCTTAATACTTAATGGAAGCATAGAGGCCTACAATTACACAGCTAAGTCCCAATATATGTTTATTACAAGATTAGAGCTGGAAAAATTCACCTGTCCTGAGAAGGCAAGAAGCCAAAAGGCAGAAGAGGAAGGCAGCCAGGAAGAGATTTCCAGAATTTCTCCCTTCAACCTTGAGTTACAGAAGTCACTGGTGGTCTTTACACCTCTTGAGCTTCCACAATATATTCAGTCAACATGGTTTACCTTGTCAGTAAACACTAGAGCAAATATGCAGAATAAGTATCTCTGGAAAGGGGGTCTACAAATACTCAGAAACACTTTTTTTTTAAAAATGTCAGAAAATATAACACACCCCCCCACCCCCCCACCCCCATTTGGTTATACATACCATGGTTGTTTGGTAGTTATATATGTTAACTTCTGCATTTTTGTCTATTTCTCTCAAACAAACTTACTTATTTCTATCATGCCAAGTACAAACTAATGCATGCACACGGGACTAAAAGCAGAGAACCATCACTCCCATTTAGAAAATAGAAGGGAACTTGATTAACCCAAAAAGACGCAGTCGGAATCCCAACCTGAAATATACTGCAAAATTTACATAGATGGCAACTGTGGTGGCCAAGGGCAGAGAGGGAGAGAAGTACTGAGTATTCTTTCATTTGAGAATCCAAAATTCTTGTAGTTACAGAATTTTAGTCAACACTGCCTGACCACTTCCCAAAACTTCGGGCAGCAGAGGTAGTGACTTCAAGATGATGTATTTATAGCACACAGAACCCACATACAGCCACTAATTCTATAATTAAACACTCAAACAAGATGCTATTATGAACACAATGTCTCTGGCAACGTACCACATTCAGATGAACACTGAAATATCCTTCAGATAATTGAACTCGATCTAATCTGAGTTGGTATTTCCTGGCCAATGACGACTAACTCTTCTAAACCATCATTAAGTATCAGGAAATACCCACCCCCCAACATCAATCACTATCTAAACATACACCAAATTATCATGTTTTGAACATCTTCACTCACAGATAAATATCATATAGGCAAAAGTGAGGGGAAGAAAAACCCTTTCCACCAGTCTTCAAGTAACCAAAATACAAAATCAAGTCCTAATATTAATAACAAAATGTTAGTTAGGGCCAGACTTCCAGCTCACTTGTAGAGTTTCACAAGATAACAGTGGGCTCTTCCACAGTTACCTCACTCCCTTCATTCATACATTAAAATGCTACCAGAATTAAACTGATCCAACCAATTAAACTGATCCAAACCACTGCTGTGGGATGGTGGGTTAGAGAAGAGCTTGCACTAGTACTGTGTGTACTTTGTGTGGTGAGCACACTGGTCTTGCACACTCTGCTGTGCCCTTCCCTCTCAGCCTCCCAGGTGCACTGTCCTGCTGCCCCGACCAATCCCAGTCCTCAGCAACCCACGCAAAGAAAAGAAACAGACCAAAGAGCCTCTGTGCAAACTCCAGCCTAAAGGAGAAGCCATGCCTTTTCATCTCCATTTTCTGTTCCATTAAAAACAGCAGAGGAAAGAAAGCACTTCTTAGCAAAAACAAACAAAGAAAGAAAAAGAACCCATGGTAAGTGAAAGACAACATCACATTTATATTCAGGAAGGCTCAGGAGTGGACAATTGTCCTCTTCATTCCTGTAGAGACCAAAATTAAAGGCTCTCAGTAGGAAAGTCACAGCTCTAATCCCCTCTTCCCCATCTCCCTGAAGGTACTAATAGAAAGTTTTCATCACAGCAGTCAACACATCACTATGTTGTGAATATTAAGTCTAACCCAAAGAGACTGCCATGGTTTCCTCTCCTATCCTTTTTCCATCTTTTTTTTTCCCTTTAAAGGCAAAAGATTTTTTTACTTTACTTTACAACTTTTACTTTACAACTGCCATAAGTGCACTATAGCTACTTCTAATAATTTCATCCCTGATGAAATTGCTAGTTGATATTAATTACGCTACTACTCCTCTATTAGAATTCTGCAACTTATTAAGTTGGCATGTGGTTCTCTGCAAGTCAAACACTTCCTAATTAAATCCTAAAATCCTATCAAATATCAATACTTAAAACTGCTACCTTGAAGGAAATCTACAGCTTGTGTATCAAAAATGATTTTGTTTCAACAATCATTCTAGTGAGTAGAGTCTACTGCCTGAATAAAGCAGCTTTTTTTTTTTCTTTGAACATGAAAAATCAAACCTCTTATGAAAATTGGTATTCATTCCCAACCCTCCTCCCAGAAGAGCTAACCACTTATCAAACCACTACAGTAGATCTTCTGGCAGCTCTTTGAGCTGTAATCAGAGATCAGACTTACATTCAGATCTTTGGGGGAAAAACCACCACCACCACAACACAGAGCACACACACATACAGAGTCCCCTTCATAAGTTAATTTTAATTTACAGAGACGGCTCTTTTACACTCATCTGAAAACATTTTATGTGTCATCAGTAAAATGGAATTCAGCTTTTTTGGAGAACACTTTAAGGGCAGATTTTTTTGGACCAACACTCCCATAAGCAGAGTGCTACAGCTGGGAAAACACATTAAACTGCTGGTTCAGAATTCAGTTTGCAGGCAAGTGAGCAAATAAGCCCCATCGGCGTTGGCTGGCATGATACCTCTTGCACTCCTTGTGTCAAGTAGTTCCAAAATGTTACATCTATGCCACTGAAATTAAACTAATGACATTCTTCTCAAACTGGGAAGCTTACATAATGAGGAGCAATAGCACAAGTAATCTAGAAGCAGCACTCACTTAGCACCAACTCACAGCACTGTAAGGGCAGAAATGAGCTGCTACACAGAAAAAAAGTTCACAAGAAAACTTCCAGCAGCAAACTGCTTTAAAAAAAAAATCCCTATCAACCCAACCCTCTAATTCTACTATATAAAGGTGTCTAAAGTCAGCCTATATAGATGTGAAGGATGTAAATTAAGAGCCATGTTTTGGGGAAAAAATATGAACAGAAAAACAAACCGAAATGCTACCAAAAAAACCCCCAACATTTATCTTGCTATTTAAAACAGCTGTGTCACATGGAGTAAAACAGCCCACTAAACTATATCTACAATGCAAGGGCAGAGTTTTACACTAATCAGTACAAAGGTCCCCAAGAAACCGAGCTTTCATATATGATAGCTTTGCACACAGTGCAGTTTACAATGTGGACTTTGTAAAGATTTGAGGCTTTCCTAGTGACGTGCTTCTGAGTACACAACAATATGAGGAAGTGCTGTAGCTAATACCCCTCTTCTCTGCAGACAGTCACTTATCAAAGGTGCATCATTGTTTAAAATGGCTCCAGCTCCAAAGGGTGAAGATCTACTCCCTGTCCTGTCTTGACCTTAAGGGAGGGACACACAGTCCACCAAAACATCCTGTCAGGAAAGCAGTAAGAAGCGTGCAAATTTGGAGATTAGGATAATAAATACACTTTTGCTGGTTACTTATTTTGGCTTTCAAAAAAAATCTTTCAAAAAATTCTTCTTGTTGAAGAATACAGAGGCTTTTCTAACCAAGCCCTGTCCACACCAGAAATCCTGGTGAACATGGCCACTTGGCAACTGCAGGGAACTAGGAACAATGTATTTGTGAAGCTCCCTGTGTGGTAGTCTTGTGTGAAAGTTTTCGTTGTTACATCCATTCTCTTTTGAAGTTACATGTTTCCTGAAACTGGTTTAGCAGAACAAAACTGCTATCACTTATTTGCTATTTCTTTCAATATAGATATTTGGAATTTATATGAACATAGTCCAAGTCTGTTCACTAAGTAAAGTGTATGCACCTATTTAGGAAAATAAATGGGATGTTTACTGCCTTGTGATTTTTTTTTCTGTTTTCTTTTTTCAGGACTGCATTCCCAAACCTGTGAGGTCTATGTTATGAGGTTTACGTTACGGCCCATGCCATAAAGAACAAGGTCAACAAGTATTTTAATCAGGTACTTTTTCAATATTTCTTAGAACTGACACCAAGTCCTTACACTACAAGCTGTTTAGGTCAATAATAAACTTCAGGGCTCCTAAATTAATTTGTAATATTGTATCTATTTCTCTCCTAGGAAAAATTAGTGCTTTTTACTGGTCAAAAGGTCTTATTTTCTCAAGTACAAAATTAACAAAAAAAAACCCTGGCCCAGATTGCTCAAATGACTACTTTAAGTGTGGTTTTACTGTGCTTTTATTATCATACCTTTATATTTAGCTACCCATTCTCCCAAGATGAACAATGATCTCTTCATTTTACTTGAAGTTTATGCAAGTGGAGAGCACTGAGCAAATAAGCAACATTATTTCAATTTTTATAGTAAAATGTCTACTGAAAACCACACAAAAGCTGAAATTCAGGTTAGTGTTATAAACCCTAACAATGTTTACTGGAGTGAACAGTTGGACAAGCCTGCTCTCATATTTAGTTCAATCGCTAAGTGTCAGCAATTAGTTTGCATCTCTAGGTACTTGCACTTGAAACTGAGATGTGGAGGAAAATAAACCTGGCAGATGAGATCTCAAACACTTCATATTTTTTCCAGCTCAAGCTTTTCATACCTTAGATAAAATGCATTACCTCACTTTTTAACATCAGGTTAACAGCTAAGAATTTTTTTGAGAGAGAATGTAATTTTATCAAACAGCAAAGAGAATTGTGCAAGCAACACACAGCAAAACACAAAAGCCAAGTCACAGAATCAAATTTGAGCTTTTATATATTAAAACTTAGTTCAAACAGTGAAGCTCACTTTCATACTGTACTTTTTAAAACAGTGATAAAGCAAATCACACAATCCAGACTGAATAAACCAGATGTTACCATTTACAGGCTCTAATCACATTCCTTCCAAAGTATACACACCATTTTCTATAAAGTAAACTAAGATTGAGATCTCCATTTCTCAGGAACTAGAAGTATTGCTAAATTCACAAATGCCATACTAAATAATAAAGAAATATGTTAGTACATGGAAAATATCAATAAACATATTTTTTTAGAAAGGGTCACTACGTTATGAGCTGCTACTTGGGCTTTGTACGAACTTGCAGGAAAAATATATCCCTTCTTCAAAGAGTTGTTACAGAATTGTTTTGTTTTCACTGTATTTTCACTGTTCACCTTCAATTGCTCTGAGCAACCTTTAAGTGCAAAAGTTCATTTTTGAGGTCTAATTTCAAACTGAGCGAAGTCTATCAAGATTTTCATGAAGTCCTGGATTGCTTACCTGCCTGTAATGTTGTGGTCCTCACATTACACTCTGCCATAATGAACTCTATTTAAAATGAGAAACCAACTCTCTTTAAACACTTCCTGTCACTTTAAGATATTCAGCAAACTACACTGCAGTCATGCTACTGTACATCAGCGACATGACTACCATCTCTTTTAAAAAGAAAATCAACTCCATTTAATTCCTGCTTGGATCTAGACATCTGGAATCAGTATATACATGAGGAAGAACTACACAGATGCAACTGTATAAATATTTTCTTACCAATTCCCTGCCAAGAGCATCTCAAAATTATAAGATCAATTTCACAGACAAGAAATAAAACTGAGGTCACACAGGCAGAAAAGCTTTTAGAATTTGGGTACTCATATTTGGTATGAGAGGTATTCCAAGGCCAACATACAGTCTCATCTTGGATCACATTTTCCAGATTTGGTTTCTTGTGAACTTCTGGGGTGGAGCTGGTGCCTCCTTAAACTGGAGTAATGATTATCACTGATTTTATCATAAGAATTTCTGGCATCTACTTCAAATAACAATCCAGCAGACAACACACATTCCAGCCTGCATTATTAGGATTAAAACAGGAACCCCTTCTTATTGATATATTCCTTCCAACAAGGGTTATCTAAGCAGCTGCCAAACTGATTGCAGTTGATTACAGTATGATCATGCATAGACACTTAGGTATATTTGTTAGCTGAAAATACTGCAGCAAATATAAGTCTTCAGAGGTTTGATTTATAAATAAGCTTGAGAACGCTCTTTTGATATAACACAGTGCCTTGGAACCCATAAAGCATCTGGAACAGTATTTCTAGATTCAGAAGACTAGGAGAGATTATTTTTCTTGTTCACCTCCAGCCAAACAGACTGCATTCTGCCTTCTCATACAAATTCGTGATACCTGTGTGACTTTATTATCAAAATTAATACATATTAATTTATGTATTAAATAATTAAATAAATAATAATTAAATAAATTAAATGCAGTGATAGTGCATCTATCACTGATGCACTAAAAAATCAATTCTTTCCTCTGACACATCTGCTAAGCCAATGTAAGTAAAAAGTTAACCACAGAAGCCTGCAAAGGTGTTGTGTATATAGATGAACACCTACATAAAGTATCAGTGGCACCAATTCTTTGGCACTTGTTCTTTGCATAATCACATTAATCAAAGTTTGGGGCTTGGTTTGGCTTTGTACTGTGGCTAAACAACATTGAAAAATATCACCATTCCAGAGACTGCCCATATTTTAGAAACTTACGATGGCTTTTCCACTCATACACCACCATTCATTACGGAACAAAGCTATGGAAGGATGTCACAGTATCAGACCACAATAAAGACACATTGCAGCAGACCAGCTCAGACCTTAGGCAACAGAAATTGATACATTGGGCTGTTTAGCAAGGAAGAGCATAATTTGTAGCATTCAATGATTCCAAGTTCTCTTCCTGAAGTTTGTGAACTATTATGTTTCCAAGATCACACTGAGCACTGGTGCTACAAAGTTGTTGCTTTTTGCTCCTTTCAAATAACTGTAGTCACATTAGTTTCACTATATAAGGTTTATGAAAACCTGCCAGAATTTACACAGTCCTACTTACTGTGCAAGTTTGGCCATGACAATCGATAGGGGTCATCTTTGTCAAGCCCTTCTCATGGACTCCAATTTCTTGTATCAAATGCTTTATATGGCATCACACAAGATGCTTAACACCAACACTTCTATTAAAGCTATTCTGGTCACCTGTAAACACAGACAAGTTAAGAATCTGTTCCTAATCTTCATCCTGAAAGGTTTTGCCTCTTCATAACCCACTTCTTTGCAACCGTGAACGACAGCTATTGTATTTCAAAAGATGAGAACTGTGAACAAAACCTTGAAAGAGAGGTGCTTCAGCAAACAGTAATGTGAAGTGACAATATTCCTTTTGAAGACTTAAGGACAAGATGGACAAGATGTTGCACTTTCACAAAGAAATAACTTACAAATCACCTGCAACTTGTGGCAGCAGGGATGACTGTACAGACTGTGGGTTCAGCAACATAGGGCTAAACAGCAGGAACCCTGCAAATTTTCAAGGGGCAAACCACTATATAAACTGTGATTAAAATCACTTTCACATTCCTTGCCTCACTGAACTTCGACATCAAGTAGCATTTAAATAATCGTCCAGAGCTGTGAAAGTCACCTCATCAACACTTCAGCTATCCTTAAAATAAAAGCTTTAGTCTTGTTATCACAGTCTTCTCTAGGACTTCTGATAGTTCTCTCTCTGGTTTTTGCATATTTTAGTCTAATCACCACCCATAAATGACAGTATGCTGCTCAAGGCAGAGTACCAGCAGTCTGCCAGCAGCTGGCAACGGTGTGAGCAGTGAAGTACAGGGATGATGATGCTGGAATGCAGACACCCTTCCAGCAGATTTGCTCACTGAATCTTTTTAAATGTAAGATTCCTGTCAGCCCATGTCTTTAGCCTGTCAAGTTCCCTCTGAACAGCAGCACAGGCATCTGTTGTGTCATCCACTCCTCCCAATTTTGCATCATCTATGAACTTGCTGAGGGTGCACAGTGTCCCATCACTCAGGTATTAATGAAAATAAAGAGCCCAGGTCCTACTACCAACCCCTAGGGCACACCACTGCTAATTGGCCTACAGCTGGACTTTGTGTCACCACTCACACCCCTTTGAGCCCAGCATTTCAGCCAATTTGCAATCCCTTTCCCTGTCTACTTAGCTAGACCAGATGATGAGGGTGTTAAGGAAGACAATGGCAAAAGCACTGTTAAAGTCAAACAGTACAAATTTCTCTTTTCTCCTCCACCAACCCAGTCATTTTGTCATGGAGGGCTGCCAGGTTGGTCAAGCTTGATTTCCCC
This sequence comes from Leptocoma aspasia, assembly GCA_013399835.1. Lineage (NCBI taxonomy): Eukaryota > Metazoa > Chordata > Aves > Passeriformes > Nectariniidae > Leptocoma > Leptocoma aspasia. The sequence goes on along the minus strand of VXAX01003674.1, from coordinate 172,507 downwards.
TTCTTAAACCTACAATAACTATATAATCTTTGTGTCCTTCGTATGTTTGGAAATGGCTTCACAGGAGAATTTGCTCCATCATCTTCCCAGGAGTCTAGGTTAGACTGAGCAGTCTGCAAATACCCAGACCCTCCTGCCCTTCTTGGAGGCAGAAGGAACATTTCTGTTCCTACAGTCCTTAAGAAGTCTTCTATTATCTCAATCTTTCAAAAACAATTCAGAGTGATTTTGCTACGATATCAGCTCTCTGACCACTCATAGGTGCATTCTATCAGTTCCCATGGACTTTCTTGTGGCGAACTTTTAAAAACGTTCCCTTACTTGGTTCTTCTCTACTGAGGCTAAATCTTCATTGCTCCAGACTTTCCCACTAGTCTCTAAGGCCTGGGACTCCAGATGACCAATCCTACCAATAAAGACCAAGGTAAAAAAGACATCTAGTACCTCAGCTTTTTCCATGCTTTCCTTCATCTCTCTGTGGCTGGTGATATACTTGCAAAAGTCTTTGCTGTTGCCCTTCATGTCCCTAAACACCTACCTGAAAACTGAGGTCCGAAGCCAATTCCAGTCACACCTCTTCCTCATGCACACACAAGCAGGAGGTGCAGTGAAGTTCAGATTCAAAAAAGGGTAAAGTAAGGGAAAAGGCATTTCTTGAAAAACTTCCTACTGAGCCTATTCTAACTTAACCATTGTAATACAGTATACATAAAACAAGGAAACCATAGTCAACTCTAAATTGCCTCTCTATTCTGTTTAACCTTATAACACAAGTATCATGCTAATGATGGCTAAGCTTGCTCCTGCAGTCAAAAATAGAGCATGACTGACAGATGTGATGTGCACTGGAATGAGCGTGATTAGGCAGCAACACAGCTGTCTTCTCAACAATAGCACAACCTCTCTGCTCATAACTGTGATGAAAGTGAATTGTTACTTTCAGAAAATCTAAATTATGTATCCCAGTGGTTATGTATTCTGTGTTTTACATTACACAGCTCTTTCATCTTATGTATTACCTCATACCTTACAGCCTGCCCTGCATTTCTAGGGCAAGGCAACGTCATACACATGTCAAGAAGTGAAATGTTATAAGCAACAATTTAAACAACTCACTAGTTCTGGACAGTGTGCTTTAAAGATCTCTGACTGTACATGGTAAATGACTGAGCTACCAACAAGCATATACCAAAGCCAGCTTTATGCCACAGGATAGGGGATGCTGCACTCACATGCAAAGGGTGATAAAAGCAGTTCTGAGAATTGGAATAGTAGTTTAGGGCAATAGGCTGGTTTAAACAAAGTGTCCAAAACAAACAGCAGCAGTAAAAGCTGTAGAAAACCAGAGACTAGCTGATATTAACAGCCTGACATCTGTCAAGACAAAAATCACATCTTTACACTTATAAAAAGTAATGTATTCTCAAACTCCAGTGTGTTTTAAAATAATAAACTATTTCAAACTTAACTAAGGCTAGGTTAGCAGCTAAGAGGGATAAACAAAATCCAATTTTGCAGAAGTACAGATATGCTTTAGTATATCCAGCTAGAGGCATTCCAGCCATTCTACCACTGTGTGATATGAGGCAACTCTTAAAGGCACAAGGAGTCTGAACATCTGTAGAAACCCCAACAAACAAAGAAAAGCTGAGGAAACTAACAGCATGTCCTTAATCAGTTCTCTCTAAATCAGTGGCTCCCTAACTGATTGAACAGGTTTTTTAAAAAGCCTTTGAAGAAAACCTTAATTAAATCTATTCCAAAACAAGCACTCATTTTAGCTCAGTGCTCTAGGTAAAACTCCAGTGCATTTACAAGTACAATCAGTTCAGCACAGTTCTCCCTCTTTCCTCTATAAATACAGCTATTTATGTTTGACCCCAACCCAAACTAAAACTCAAACACCCAGCATGCAGCTCTTTCACCTACTTCTTTTTCACAACCTGATCAACAGTAGAATGGCAGATGAAGAAAGGTTGGGTGTGATACCTTCAGAAAACAGCCAGAAAGGGTTTTTTTTCTGTCTGAGTGTGATAGTGATCCGTCTGAGCAAGTGCTTTTACTACTGGAAATGCATCATAGCTGCACAAAAAAAATAGCATTTTCACAGAGTCATAGAACAGTTTGGGTTGGAAGAGAGCTTTTAAAGTTCATTTAGTCCAATGTCCCCCTGCAATGAGCAGGGATATCTTCAACTAGTTCAGGTTATTCAAAGCCCCACCCAACCTGACCTTGAACACTTCCAGGGATGGGGCATCTACCACCTCTCTGGGCAACCTCTTCCAGTGTTTCACCATCCTCACTGTAAAACATTTCTATCATATGTATAATTTAAATAGACTCCTTCAGCTTAAAGTCATTACCCCTTGTCCTGTTACAACAGACTTTGCTAAAATATTCATCTTTCTAACAGCCCCTTTGAGTATTGAAGGCTGCAATAAGGTCTACCCGCAGCCTTCTCCTGGCTGAACAATTCCAATTCTTTCAGCATTTCCTTACAGGAGAGGTGCTCCAGCCCTCTAATCATCTTCATGGCCCTCCTCTGGACTCACTCCAAGAGGTCCTTCCCATGCTGGGGACCCCAGAGCTGGATGCAGCACTGTGGGTGGGGCCTCAGCAGAGCAGAGGGTGTCATCAGCAAATTTGCTGAGGGTGCACCTGATCCCTTTAACTATGCCATGAATGAAGACATTAAATAGCACAGACACCTGAGAGACACCATTTGTCACCAATGTCCTTTGGGACACTGAGCTGTTGGTTGCATCCAGAGAGTAATGGTTAATGGCTCAGTGTCCCAGTGGGCATTGGTGAGAGGTGGTTTAACCCATCAGATTTAAAACTCAGTGGAGGAGGTACCAAAACAAATGAGTAAAGAAAACCAAGACACTATGAAAATTAGTGTTATTTATTTAAATTTTACTCATTTTCCAGTTACTACTCTAGTTTTATTAACATCCATCCATTCAAAAAGCAAAATGCTATATCTTCTCAATACATTAATTGAAAATCCAGGTATTAACATGAGACCTGTAACATCTCAAGCATCCCTAAAGGCCAGGACACTCAGAGCCATGTCCGTATTGACACAATTCTGACCAAGCATTTGAAAGCCTGTTTTGAAACAGTACAATGGGTCACACCACTCAGCATTTCACACATCTGAAGAGGCATCTGAGCATGGAAAGCAGAGACTGCTTGCATCTCTACAAGTTGTTTCTGCACACAGCAAGGAAAAAGCGTGATCAATTGACAAGAAGCAATTTTATTAAAAGATTTTAAAGTAATTTTTTTTTGCCCAGAAACTGATTGCATTTACTAATTAACAGATACACAGGTCTATTAGAGTCACAGTATTTAGGTTTTTATCAAAACATGCAGAAAAAAGCTTCAGCAAAGCAAAAATCTTACTAGTGATCCACAGGTCAGACACAGCACAGCAGAGAATTCCACTTGAGAGTGGACAAGACAATGGTCCTTTACTACTTGGACTTCTAAAGAAATGGAATTTACTTTAGAAAACTGAGAAACTTAGATTAACTATTATAAATTATCATTTCAATACTATGGACCATTTCAAAATATTACTTCCTTTTCATAAAGAGAATTTCTGTGATTTTCATAAGATGTCACCCTATTCAATGGCCACTGCTAACAAATCTTCAACCGAAACAGAATTTGTTGCACAATATATATCTGTTTATGCTATGTGAGTATGGGAGAGAAGGAAAAAAAAAAAAAAAAAAGAAAAAAAAACATCAAGTACCTTTAGTATGAGGACTGTTTTTCCTGCTACTGGTTTTAAATATGCTCAAAATTGAACAAAATGGCAATAGTTTCTTATTCTATTGTATAGATTTCCTTACATATAAGGAGAGAAAACATACCCTTAATAAGGAGTTTGTCTCCAGGGCTGTATCTATCATAGGTCAGTCTTCAATATGAAAGCCAGCAACCAGCTCATCAAACCCTTCCTGAGCACTGAGTGGAAAGACTAACAGTGAGCATTGCTAGGCCAAATTTCTCAAGGAATCTGCTTAGGGACATTCAGTTTCAGAAATATTGATATGACTAGGACCATGCTACTAAATATTACTATTAAAGTTTCCACCAGGTCACCTGTCTGCATTAAACTGCACCTAAGCATACTGTGACATCTGTACACATGTGCTGAGAAAACAACCAGCACTTTAACTTTCATAAAGGAAAAACCAAAATAAAAGGCCTTCAGGTGATGAATAATGAAATTTTCTGCTAGCCTTCCCAAAGCTGGTTTCCCAAATTGCTGGTTTCATTACAGTCTCAGAATTTGAAATTTCAAGATCAATATAACTGGCACACAAAAACTTAAAACAATCCTCCCAAAATACTAGCTTAGAAACTAAACTAAGAAACCATGACCCAAATACACATATTTTACATTATGCTGGTTACCACTGAACAAGAAAAACTGGTTTGCCCACATGGACAAAAGAACAGTATTACTCACCCAACTAATGTTTCCCTAATTCAACTTTACTAAAATGAGCATGCACTTCAGTCTATTCTCGAGGAAAACTCAGTGACTTTACAAAGTGGTCCTACAGTTTCATTACGAGTATGCAAAGGGCAGAAAATGGCAACAGTGGTCAGGCAGCCTATACTGAGATGGTGTATGAGCTAAAAAAGCCATAATGCCAGCGTATCCCTAAGGATTAGTACTTAACACAGATGAAAGGTTTGTGTGATAGCTGAATATTTGAAAACTTTTGACCCCACCAACATTTTTGGGAACAAGAGCTGTCAAGATGCAACACGGCACCAGTCAAAGAGAACCGCACCTTCTTAAGCATCTCTGAACTTCTGTGACAATCTCCTAGACAAGATATTTATTTAGATACTTCCCTGTAACTTTTTAAAGTATTTGCTATCACTTGAAAAGCTTTGTCTGGAAACAACCAGATGTCTTCCACTATCAAATTGCTAGCCGTTCTGGGTTTTTTTCAGAAATTTCACATAATAGTTATAATTTTGTGGTGGGCTGACCTTGGCAGGACACCAGGTGTCCATCAAAGACATTCTCATCACTCCCACTCCTCAACTGGACAGGGCAGAGAAAATACAATGCAAGGCTCCTAGGTCAAGGTAAGGACAGGATCATAACTCACCAATTACTGTCATGGGCAAAACAATCTCAACTCACAAGTCAAGTTCGTTTATAATTTAATTTATAACCAATCAAATCAGAGTAGGACAATGAGAAACAACTTTCTCCCTGCTTCAGCATGGGGTCTCTCCCATGGGAGATTATCCTCCATGAACTTCTCCAATGGGAGTCCTTCCCGTGGGCTGCAATTCACGAACCCACTGCTCCAGCATGAGTCCCATCCATAGGGTACAGTCCTTTAGAAACAGACTGCTCCAGCTAGGGTCCCCTGTGGGGTCACATGTCCTGGCAGCAGACATGCTTCAGCCTGGGCTTCTCTCTCCATGGTCCACAGGTCCTGCCAGGAGCATCCTCTAGCACAGGCTTCTCATAGGGTCACAGTCTCCTCTGGGCACCCACCTGCTTCTCTAGGGGTTCCAAGTAGGTGTCTGCTTCACCCTGGACCTCTACAGACTACAGGGACACAGCCTTCACCCATGGGTGTGGCTTCACCACAGTCTTCACCCATGAGCTTCCAGGGAATCTCTGCTCCAGCACCTGAGGCCTCTCCTAGCCCTCCTTCACTGACCTTGATGACTGCAGAGCAGCTCCTCTCATATGCTCACTCCTGTCTGTCTGCAATTGTTCCCACACACAAACATTTTTTCCCTTCCTAAATCTGTTATCCCATCACTGCACGGGCTCAGCCTTGGCCAGCAGCACCTTCACCTTGGAGCCATCTGGCACTGGCTATGTCAGACACGAGGGGAGCTGCTCACAAGCCACACCTGAGCCCTTCCTGCTACCAAAACCTTTCCATGCAAGCCTCCTATATTACTGCATAGAACTTGAAGAAGAGTCCGCTTCAGCCCCCTCTCCCCTGCCTCCTCTCTTCTAATCTCAGTAACATAATTCTTCAGCCTTAGATGTAAAACATCACAGTGATATCTTTAGAGTTAAGTATTACTAGTGTTATAAAAAATATTTATTTATATAAGTGTTAGTCCTAAACTACTTCATTACCCATTTAAAGATACTACTTTTTATAGAATTTTTATTTCAATAAATTAAATAAATAAAAAGCCGTTTGCAGATGAATCAAGCTTTTTAATTCATCTGTGTCTATATATAAACAGAGGCAGAGGGGAAGAGTTACTATCTGTTTGTTTTAGAAACAACCACACATATAGCATTCCAAGGCTGTTCATAAAAGATCTTGTGTGTGTGCAGTGTACAGAGCCACCTCTGAACCTTGCTCATGGGGCTTTGCATACAACAGGCTTAAAAGAATCCTCCAAGGTATCAACTCATGGCAATAGTTATTTTCAGGTACAGTTCATGGGACATTCAATAGGTTTGATGATGAAAAGTTCTTACCATTCTAACAAAAATATTATGGGTTGCACTGCTCTTCTCCAAATTCATCCAGCAGAGACCAAGATTTCTCAGGAAAACCACAGACCAAACTCATACTTGCTAAAAATAGAACATGACAGTAGTTGGCATCACACTATCATACACTTCTTGTGATGACAAGTGTTGGCTTTCTCTTATATCTAACTCACTGCCATCTTTGATAATAGCCTCCTCCCAAAGGAGGAAAGATGATACACAAACACACATGGAGAAGGCACGATTACCTTACACAACAGCCATTTCTCAGCTCTGCCAGGTATTAGCTACAAAAGTCAGGCTGTTAATTCCCTACTGCCTAATACTACAGTTTAACTGTTTTTGGCTTTATTTAAATAAGAAGGCAAAGGTTTTTAGCTTTTCTGTGTTTTTCTGTAATCTGAATTTATGGTAACAGTTTAGCTATATATCAAATCCAAACTTGAGTTACAGTTTCAGAGGTCTTTATGCGTACCACATTTCCTTCTTCAAAAAGCAGATAGAAAAGACAAAAGCTCTTGAGTGGGAGGAAGCAACAGAGAAAGGGAGGAATGTATCAGCTTGCCAAAAATGTGCCACAGACTCTACAATACAATGTTAATAATTCTGCCTAATGCAAATGCAATAAAGCTCAGCATTTCATATCCAGAGTCAATCCTTTTCCTATTACTGGACAAAAAATACACTATAGACTTTTTTTACGCTTTAAGAATGACTCATTTTGCTATTCCTTTAAATTGAAGGTTGCCATCTGAGGTTTCCAACAATTTTTCAGAAACTGCTTTCACATGTATTCCACAGAATACTATTTTAAAGACTCTGGATTGCTTTTCCTGGCTTTATTTCTGAAAGTTTTGACATAATTTTGCACCAAAAAAAGCAGTGAAGTACAGCAGCTTTTTTAACTTCTTCAGAAAAATGAGCATAATACAATACTAAACTCCATCTTCCTGAGTGCTACTTTGAGAGAAGTTAATCTAAACAATTTAGAATGGACTGATTTGAAGCACATTCTATGCACTATTTGGAGTGCATATAAACTAGTTCTTACCTGGTAAAGAGGAAAGGACAGGTTTTGACTTGTGCAATTCAGTCATAACCACACTGCAGAAATATTTGATTTCATACCCTGCTTTTGCCACCATAAGAACTTTTATGTTCAAAAAATAAAATAGTTTTAGAAGGAACAGTCCACACATTCTAATGTTTGCTTCATACCCTGGAAGCTCTTGCAATGTCCATACTAGATATTCAGCAAATAATGGAAAGGCTGCTAAACTCATTTAGAACCCATGGCTTGCTACATTACTAATTTGAGAATTAACCAGATCATATAACAATACAGTTATGAAATCTTTCTTTTCTCTCTACTCAGACGTCTCCAGACCTCCATAATACAACTATTTGACAAATAAAGAATGAAGTGCAATCTCACTATTTCTGTCATAAATTCTGAGCTTCTGCCCCAAGAACCACCATAATCATAAACTAACCTCTAGTATCATGGTTTCAAGGGAGTTAATAAAGGCATATAAACCCCATAAAATTTAGCTGCATAATCTTAATTTCAGTTGGGTTAAATGTTGGCCTACCTATGTGATCAATTAATTGGATTAACAGGTAAATATAAGTCCACAAGGTAAAGAAGAAGATGCTTCTACTTTCTATTTGTGTCCAGCAGAGATTAGTGTTACTCTTAACACTTCTTGTATTGTACTTATGTCTGCAAAGAAGAATATTCGACAGCATAATCTGCCAGTATCAGAGACTGACAAATTCAGAGGTAGCAATAAAGGACTAGTTATGGTGACAAATTCCTCTCAGCAGTAAATTTATTTCAATATGGATTGTGACAAGTCAAACATAAGATCATGTATACACAAAAAAGAACATAGGCTAAACTAGAGAGTATCATGGATTCTAGTTATGCTGGTAAGAAAGTGAGGACAAGGTGAGTATGTGATGCTGCAGGAGACAGAATAAATGACCTTGGAACACACAGGCAGGGAAAGCCCATTGACAGGTCTCCTTCATCCCCAACTGGTACCTACAGTTCAGGTGCCTACATTTTAAGAGAAGCTCATCCCACTCCCACATGTACGTGAAAACCGAGTTCTTATATTTTGCTTAACTGACTTCTGAAATAGAAAAGAAAGCAACAACTAGGTCATAATCTAAATGACAAAGACTTCAAACTACTTTTCATCTTTTGGTTTTTTCCTGCTAGATGAAGTACCTGGCATTTGATGTTAGATGAACATTTGTTGCTTATTCTTAGACACTTGAATAATTTTCCAAGGTATATGAGGAAATTCCAACATTTGAAGTTTAAAAAAAATGTAGAGTGTGATTTACAGTGTAAGGTATAGTTCAAATAAAACACGGACTCACTACTTTAGGTGAAATTGTATTGCATCTAATTTCTAACTATAAAATAATTTGAGTAGAAGATTTACCATTAGCCTACATTGGTGTAGTTCAAAATGGTGCACCAAAGGAAAAAACCAAGCAAAATAAGAAAAGAGATTCTCAATGTAAGCCTTACCCAAACACCAGGAAGTTAGACATGGAGAGAGTGGATATCTGCATGCCAGAGACAAGACTGGTCGCATTTTACAGCTGACACCTTTCTCTCTCATAAAAAAAGGGAGCTGCTGGGGTAGTGAGCACATGGAGAGACTCAGGCCAAGAGAGAGATACCAGTCTAATGCCTCTAAGCTCCATGAGCTCACCATGGTATGCTCTTATATAAGCTAACACACATTATCTGAAGAGAAGAATACTTTTTAAGAGGCGCTTAGAGAAAATAAAAGAGTTAGACAAAAATTTCGGTACGACTATGGGTGAAGTTAATGAATGGCATCTACCCAAACACACTTGGACTGCCCACATAAGCCCATGTTCTCAATAGGGTATCCAGAGTCCTTACCTCACACAAAGAGGGAACTTTACCATCTGGACAAGGAATTTGGTAAATGCCAACACTTGGGGTTTGCTTGGCACAAGCAAAGGCCAAACATAGCTAGCTCAGTATCTGTACTGTAAGATGAATAACAAACTATAAAGAAGGGGCTCAGTTAGACAATATTTTAACAGAACAGTATTCCAGATCCTACACTAATTTAAACAGAACTCTGCCTGTGACTCAAATCCTAGGCTAAGACACTCTTCACTAGAAGTCTAAGCATTTATCTTTGCCGCTGTTTTGGATTTTTGTCCCCCACTCATTTTTTTAGTTACTCAGAGTATACTTGGAACAGATCAATTTAGAGATGTGCTAAAACATATTTCACACCACTGAGCTTTATAGAGCTATGGGAATGAAATCTGTGTCCTGCTGATAAAGAAATATTACTCTTTTAACTGTATTAGGATGAAGAAGAGATACCATAAGGCAAAGTCGGGGTTGGTTTTCTTTTCTCCAGAGACAGGAAAAAAGTTACAGCAGCTACACTCTCTAAAAGTGGACAAGTCTAAACTTGGGACCCAATTTTGTCCCAGCTGTTTGCAGACTGAATCAATACACAGAGACAAACTCTCACTATCCAAGATAAAGGCAAGCTGAGCTATAGTGTACTTACCGTCCCCTGTAACAAAGGCTGGGACCCACCCAAGTAGAGTCATCCCAAGTCCACAACTGAAAGCCAAGGACTACAGAGCTACCTCACATCCTACCTCTTCCTCGTAGCCAGCCTGGCTGCAGCACCAGCCCCACACCAACTCCCCAGCACTGGAACCACTTTGGGAAGTGCTTCAAAGTATGGCAGCCACTAATGGTTCAACCTAGCAGACTGAGCTAACAGAAACCCATAGTTGATCTTTTCAGAAAGTACAACCTACAACCTGCAAGTTCAGCCTTTTACTCCATCTGCACCAACAACATCTTTGATAAGGCTTTTTTTTTTTTTTTTTTAAGGCTTTTTACAATTTTTCAGTGTTAACAAAACCTCTTGCACTTGGAACTTTATGGTCAAGTATAATTAAGGTACGGTAACACAACCCATTGAGAGAAGGTAAACTGCAATCTTGCCAATGAAAGCCATTGTTTCAGTGCAGCTACATACACTTTTGGGAGTAAAATAGTAAATGCTAAATTAAGTCTGTCTTTCCTTTTCTAGTTTATGACTTTATTAACACCAACAGCTTTCCCTAATACCATAGTTTTTCTTGTAGGCAGACTTCAGGGACTCAATTTAAAACACATTGCACTGATTGCTAAACTGCATTTCACAATTCCCTTTGGATTTTGGCCACATTCTCCCCCAGTTATTAAAACAAATCTTTCAAACACTTGATCCATTATACTGAGAGTGTCAAAGAAATTAATGTCTGCCTTCATTCAAATAACTAAAGAAGAAAGCAGACAAGATTGTTTCAACGCAGATGTAAGAGAACACTCATACATAACTGGAATTGGTACTTTTAATTGTTAACAATTACTAACCCTTATCTTAGTCCTACTTAATTTGAATATACATTTTTAAGAACACCAAGTTTACAAAGTGCAGGAAACATGAGAAATTCAGCCTTTTCTGTCCTGAACACCTCAGCTGCCTTCAAGTTTGAGAGCACAGTAGAAGAGATCATGACTAAATGCAACCACTTTCCCCACCTTTGTTGCCCAGTGTGTCTTGGCTACCTGTACAGATTACCTTTCTGTGAAGGACAAACTTCCTTCACAACCAGTTACTCCAAAAGGAAAACCTACTTTCCAAGTCTCCATGTTTTAGACTCAAATTCTACTGATAAATTTACTCTCTGCAGAATTTCTTTTTCCAAGAGTGCCAGCTGTAAGGATATCAAATACTAAACTGCTTCAGTATCAGTACATTACCCAGTCTCCAGACATATATATTCTTTTCACTATATAGGTGTTATTTTTAAGTTCTATTTTGTGACTGAAAGCTGCACTAAGAATAATACAGAAGACTAATACAAAGCTTATCTAAAGATGAAGACCTCATGTTTGTTTGGTAGCAGTTCTAAGACAATGACTTCTAAAATCATCTAACTCACCCAAAAAGCAAGCCCTTTTCTTAAAAGTTGATGTTACCAGTCGCTAAAAGGCCAACTCTTTCTTAGTGCTTCTAATATTCTTTTTGGGTAGCATCAGCTTGCTTTCAGCCTCCTATAGTCAGAATAGAAACAACAAATACCTTCCAGGAAAGGTCAATAGGCACTTGTGGTTCACACTGCCATCATCCCAGTAGAGTTGAGGCTCAGGGCACAAACTAGAAATGGCCGTTTTTCCATCTCTACTGCTACCAACTGACCCAAGATTCTCTCTTAGCAACCAGGATGGAACTGCCTTTAGAGGAAGGATTCCTACAAACAAGTCTTCTTATTTGAAGTCCTGTTAGTTGAAGAACATTACCTATTTTCAGTTATAGTTATTTTCCATCTTAGCCAGCATTTAAGATTATGTTGTCTGCTTCACTGGATATATCTTCACTCTCAGCAAAGCCAGTGACAGAGGATTTCTGTGTGTTTATCTACTTTAACACAAATTCTAATTGTTATATTAATCATGAACAGTACTGAATTTGTAAACGTGAAAAGCTTCAGTTGGCATGACCGAACTAATTGCAAAATGAAATTACAGACTCGTGACTTGTCGTAACTGTGAGAGCCTTCCCTCACTTTTGTATCCAGAACTGATTTTAAAAGAATCATAGTAGATGTTGTGGCTCCAGAATCCATTAAAAAAACCCCAAACAAACCAAAAAAAAACACAGAAGCTTTGCAAATCACCTTTATTTAAATAGATAGTCCTCACCACGTACTTAAAACCTCTAATTACTTAATTTTTTATATTTATTTTCTCTCCTTGAAGTATCTTTTGAACACACCCTTTTTGTCTTCAGGAACTACTGTATTTTTTAACCCCTGAAAATGAAAGAAAATAAAATTAAAAAAAAAAAAACAACAAAACAAAAAAACCCCACCAAATTTAAAATAAGACCGTGGGAGGAAGAAAAGAAGACTTGTTCTGCACCTGCCTCACCCAGGATCATTGCTTTCATGAATGTATTGTGGGACCTGAGAGCCACAAGGCAGAACCTACCTTGAACAGCAAAAGCTTTAAAGCAACCCATACCTTTGCTTATGGTCTGAGTAATTCTTAGGTGCAGACACCATTATCTCCATGCTAATAAAACAAGCCACCTTGATGGAAAAGTAACTGTGTACTGACTTCTCCAGTACTTCTGAAGGAAGATCTTCACTTGCACAGTTCAGTCAGCCTGTAGGTAAGCAATCACTCTGAAACCAGAACCTGATCTTTGAGCTACAGCAGCAAGAGGCAGCAAAGCCCTCCTGAAAACACTCAGGGGATTTAGAAGAATGGTGTTGATGTAAAGGCACAAGAACTGGAAACCATACCCAGGTAAAAGCTTCTTCTTAAGCTTTGCCTGCTTTGAGCAAGCGTGCCACATGCAGAAAGAAGCAGGAAATGTTGTTTCATCTTCTCAGTATGAAAATGTACCTTTCCAGGCTAAGATCTGTCCTTTCAAGTTTTCTACAAGTTTTAAGCCTTCCCACTTGAATAATAATGGAAAACCAGGTTTGACGAGAAGAAAATTAATTTTATTCATGATAAAGTTTTTTAAATAAGTAGAAAAAACCCTTTAAATATCAATTATAAAAAGGTGGACTTCATCCAGGCTAGTTCAGAATCAAACAAAAGCTGCTCTCCAAAAGCCTCACACAGTGTTTCCACTAATATGCATTCTCACTTTGAACTCTCAGCCTTTTTCCCATTTCAATTTCTGTTCAACTCTTCACTTTGAAGCAAACCTGTTCATATTTATAGTGAAGAGCTTCTTCTTAGGGAAGCTGCATTGTAACAGTTGCAAAGTCAGAACCTGAAATAACGGCTAGTCAGAATTCAACCACAAAACTAGCTAGACTGAAGGCAACTCACCAAAGACAATTCATTCTCAATATATAATTTAAGAAAATCAAGTGAGTTACATAAGTAATCATTTCAGAAGGGAAGATGTCAGCCAATAACTTGGATTATCAATCACCTTCATTACCCTAACACCTCCTTTGTATTAAATAGTGCTCAAAGGCATCCACTATTTACAGGTTTCCTCAAGCTCAGACTTCTCTGCAGCTCTCTTCTTAAGCTGTATCTGTAGGACTATCCCCACACCTAAGCACAAGTCTCACACTTCATTTCACCCAGGCCACTCTGACACCTGTCAGCAGCACACAGTGCCCATGTACAAGCTATTTCACAGAGATGAAGGCACCAAGGAAGTAAAAAAAAAAAATAATAAAAAATAACATGCTCAGAAAACAATGCAAGAATTGCTTGCCAAATTCAGAAGGAATTTTGATCTTAGGCCCCAGCAGAACAAGGACAAAATATCTCATTCTGCTTTGCTTAGCATAGATAAGCCTTTGATTTGAAAAATCTGAATGCCTGTCCATACATTGAGATTTATTAATTACTAGAATAATTGGTAAAGGCTCTCCCTAAGTACAGAACACCCATTTTTGAAGACACTGTAATAGAAATAACCCCTCATTTCTTTAGGCATAAAAATAAGAGTTGTCCAACCCACACACAGAGTTTGTTGGATCAGCTTTAGAACATTAACACACAGGAGACATAACAGCTCCATTTGGCAAAGAGTCAAATCCCAGCTGTGCCCCAGCAAGTAAGGTGTCAATTTAGTGTCACACACCAGAATGAAGGGGGTAGGGAGCAAAGTACACACTCATTTCTCACAATGGATTATTCCTACTACAATTTGTGCACAACTAACATCCCATTAGTGAATTACAAATACTATCAAATTTAGAGGCTTCTAAAACAAAGAGCAGAAATAGATAACAGTGTCTAAATGGCAAAAGCACCAGGTTTTATAACAGCACACAGAGTTCTGCAGCCACAATAAAAGTGAATTGACAACTGTTATGTTGGGAAGTTTGGGGCAAAATTAATTTTAATAAAATCAAACCACACATAATCCCATTAAGATTTTTCTAGATCAGATGTCCACACAGAATTAAAAGTGGGAAGCAATGCGTTTCAAACCTTGCTATTTTACTGCCTTTTTAAAGCCGGACCTGCACACAGAAAAGTTCAATCACCATTCTTTAGAGAAACAGGAGAATTTAGACTAACAGAGTCAGAAAATTCCACAGAAATGGTAAGGATAAAGTACTAAAGTATAGCTGAATAAACACAGCAGGCATCTTTACCACAAAAGCAGATCAAAGAGTACTTAATATTCCATTTCTTCTCCCAGCTTATATGGAACATGCAAGTTTACTTCAAAATAACTTTTAAAAACAGTGATTACTTGGCATTTAACATCATGGAGTATTACAGAAAGGTTGGCTGGAGCAGACTGAAATTAAACACTTCCTCCTACCCAAATAAAGTTTCCTGAGTCTATAATCATGCAGCATTTTGTTCATGGCTAAAATTCTTTAGCTCTTCCATAAATACAAGGTGTTTACCTCCCTAATAACTGGTCGACATTGATGAATTTTCCAACTTAATTAAGCTCGCTTATACTTCAAGTTTCCTTTAGAGAGGCTATTTAGAGTTATTTTTTTTTTTCTAAAAACCCTGTATTCTTGGCAAACTCTGGGGCCTAACAGCCTGATAATCAGCTACAATGCTCCCAGTACAGATGTGGGTACCTGGTACTGCTACAGCCTTTTGCTAAGAAAGTCAGTTAATGTTTGAAAGTACCAAACTGATGCTTCACTTACACAGAACACAGTAACGGAGTGACCATGTCACAGCTACTGCCTGTAACATGTTACATACAGTGAAATGATGGTTCTACATCTTTAACAAGGGAAAGATGGAATTCTACAGATTGTACTGATCAGTTGAGGCAAGTGGCTGCACCTGCACTCCCTGGAGCCTCAGGGTTTCAAGGGAAGGAATATAATGCAGCCCTTCTGAAAGCAAGAGCTGATTAAATGAAGACATTTTGGAAACTAACATATAAATGCTTATTTCCATTAGAGCATCAGTCTCAAAAAATCAATGCTCAGGACTCTCTGTAAGAGGTGGCTCCTGAAAAAACAATGTTTTGTAGGTAGACCACACAGACAAAAGCTTCTTCTTCCTTCCCCTGAGAGGCAGAAAGAGCAGTCAGCAAGGGGATGAGATGAAAACATACATTAAGGGACCACAAGTAATAACCTCCTTCCTCTCACAGCCTAAACCTTGCCATTGCTCAAGGTTCTGTGTAAGTGAAATTCTCTAATGGACCTCTTCTCATGCTAGCACGTGTTCCCTCTAATCATGGCTGTGCAGTTCACCCCTACCCACCCAACACCAACCCACTGCCATTTGACCAAGCAGCCCTCGTTTAAAGCAAAAACACAAACACCAGGAGTGTTACAGCCACACACTAAAGAGGGGAGAACAAAGTCCCCAGCTCAGTCACCACTACTTCCACCATTCTCACTTCCTTGAGAAGGGGCCCTCACAACTGGCCTAGAAGGCTATGCTTGCCCTTGGCCCAACGCTCTAGTCCAGTGCACTCTTTTTTTCTTTTTTTTTTGAATGAGGAACACCTTCAAAGTGATGCCATGAAACACTTTTCCCTCAAAAGGAAGTTGTAACACTGCACTTTTTCAAGGGTAGCTCCTTTTTTGTTTACTACTTTGTGCAACCTGCCCTCTGAAAACCCACAAACAACTTCCTTTGCTCAAAAATCATCAGCATGCTACTTCCAGATGGAAACCGAGTTAGGTTAAACTCTTTGTAAATTATTTTCCCTATTCCCTGCGCTGGAGAACTGAAATTATGACTCAGTCACACTTAAAAGCAGTTTGCAGGAGGTGGCTATACCAACCAACTGCCCAGTGCTCCCCCTAGTTCCCATTCTTCCTTAGACAGCATTTGCCAGACCACTTGGAGACAATCCAGCTCAGCACAGCAGCAGAAAATACCTTGTGCTGGTTTCATTGAATGATTATGGCTTATGAGAAAGTCAAATACAAAAGGCACAGCAGAAATACACAATGGACAGTGAGAACAGTTCTTCCAGTGGCAGCAGTTGGGTTAAGAATTCATGAGATATTCCTGGGTCACCCTTAGACATCCCCACTAGTGTCACTGCCAGGATCAAAACCACTTGTTAGTGAACAGCACTGGCTTGGGAAATACATTTCTGAGCTAACAGCTCATACCCTGTCTGTTCCTCTGAATGTCATAACCCTGTCTGGAGGCACATCTATCAGACACATGCTAGAAGGAATAACCCATTAACCACAGAAATGTTTTAAACTTCCAAAGAGGCGTACAACTATAAATCCCAAGGGTTATAAGCTAGAAAGTAAGAGGACTTGAGTCTAGACTCTGTGTCTTATTTTCTACACTGAGCAGTAAATACCTTTTCATTTCAATGAGATCCTTCCATTTCTAACTGTCCACCATACACAGGAGAACTAAAACATGATTCACTTGGAGTTTGGCATGGCTAGAACCTAAACATTAATACTGAAAAATTTAGGTCTGGAATTAACCACAAATAACCCATCAGTGAATACATCTGTAGAACAAAATAAAAATTAAGCCAGATCTCACAAGTCTGCCTTTTACTACTAGAACCTGCATCTTTTGCCTTGAAGTTTCTATGGGAAGAGATTAAGGAGAATTGAAAAATAAATTTTAAAAATATCAAAAAGGAAAAAGGAAAACAGCAGAGGATCCATGAACCACCTTCCTTCTCAATTAACCTGTGCTGCACCATGAACCATTTTAGTTTGCAAAATTAGCAATGAATTTGCAATTTTCTTCAACATGCTTTATTTCCTGTGTACCACAAGAATTCTATTTTGACCAAGTCCTTCACATTGGATTTACTTCATCGATTTCACAAAATCACACAACCTGCTACTGCCTTGCCTCTCCCCCTTTCTGATGATCTGAATTTCTGATATTCAGACGTTCCATTAGTCTCAGTCAGAAGAAATGTTCTGTTCCTTCCTTTAAGACCAGTATATAGCGATCTAGACTCACTACAGAATAAAGGTGAATTTTAAGCACGTTAAACTACTCCGATCACCCTTCAGACGAAACCCAAGTGATATTTCTATACCCAAACAGATGAGTCATAAAAACCTTAAATGGATGTGAAAAACCTCCCTAATTTTGCTCTGGACAAGACTGAGAGTAATGAAATATGTTACAATCTAAACAGTAGTCACCTAACACATTTTCCATGCATGTGAACTTAAATGATCTCAACTCCTATAGGAAATTATAATATATATAATGCCAGAAATAATATGTATTAATGACAGTTCTCTTGGTTAAGTTCTTCACAAATGTTATTGGGACTAAAGGCCTGTGGGGAGGACATGGGGACACAATTCCCTATCTTCAGAAAAATAAAAACAACTTCTAAATTGCATGAAAGAATTAGGATTAAAACCCAGGAACTTCTATAACCCAGTTCTAAATTTAAAACAGCAGATAATGAAGTCCCCAAAGTAAACACAGAATTATGCCATACCTAATTTAACAAAGTAATGCAGCTTGCTTTAAGACCTACACATAAATGAGACTGGTCTCCATACACTCCATACCAGGATTACTAGGGGAACATTACCTGTTAAACAGCATATTGAAGCTAAATATGTGCTCATTACTGACACCTGACACATCAGACAAACTCTGTTTGTTTTTAAAAGATGAAACCACCGAATGTGGTGCTTCTGGGAAAAAAAAACTAAAAAAAATCCCCAACACCATCCTTGCTACATCCCTGAACTAATCACTGTCTTCAATAACAATGAGGTGCCTGAAAGAAGCAAGAGCTAAGAATTACCAGAATTCAAGACACTCATTGCTTAGATCTCAAGGGCTATTAAGTCATGAGTAGGAAGGCTGTTCACAGTCCCATGTAAACAGCTGTGCAGAGAAGCAATTCCCAGCGTATTTCACACCGGTACCATCCCCAACTTTGTGAAATGAGATTATCCCAAAAATTAGGCCTACAGCTTTAAGCCAGCATTGTTCAGAGCCCTGACAGTCATACATGCCTTATAAATACTGCACCACATGGAAAACCAAGGAAAGTGCAGTGTAAAACCACAATTTTTGGTCATGAACTGCAGGCATTATCTATGCCCACAAGTGTATCCGAAATCACATCCTGGAAGATGATTTATGTCTAACATAAATTTCAAAATATGACTCCTACAGACATTTTATACCTACCAAAGAACAGCAGTCCTAATGCTTTGAGGGTGATATAATGCAAGACTGGCAAATGCCAATCCCTTTCCACTGAAGAAACTGGGACAACTCACAGCAGATTGATCTGGTATCTCTGTACAGAACTAGACCGGATGCAGTGTCATCTCTCATAGATGAGTCAACACATCATTAGCTATTTCATGACAGCAGCTATTTCAGCTGCAACTGATCAGTTTTTATACACGTGATCTGTCTCACAGCAAAGATGCACATTAGAAAGCTGAAAGACTGTCTCAAAGAGGAAAAGAAGCTGGTGCAGCATTTACCTAGACTAAACACTGAAACAGTGAGCTGAGCAGTAAGCAATCATTTACAGTGTAAAAGCCATATAAGACTGAAGCAAGCATGTTTGTATATTTCTAAATGTAACTGGAGCCAGAGACAATGTGTAAAGGGGAATAAAAAAAAAAACAGTTCTCTGTAAAAGAAATATTTCCCATTCTTTGTAGAAAATCTGAAGGAAGGAAGATTTTGGGACTACTCCCTAAGGTAACATTAACATTAGCAAGATAAACTACGTCTTCTCAATCACCACATTAATCATTTTAGCATTTGCCTACACTCTGCCCACACCAGTCAGTTCCATTTCTCACTTGATCTAACTCCATGAAAAATACAGATATCCATTTAGTTACTCCTCTTTACTTGTGTTCAGATGGCTGCACAGCCTTTCCCTGCAGAAACCCCAACTTCTAGGGCCATTATGGAAGGGGACAGAACTAATTCGGGCTGCTACACTGTGACAGACTGTGTGAGGAGCAAGAGCCAAGGCAGTGAGTATGACCCAGATGGTTTAAACAAAATCTTTGTAACTGCTAGAAGCAGACAACAAAACAATGTGACAGTTCCTGCAGCTGTCCTGTCACTGATGGGTCTGAGATGTGCTCCCATCTCTGTAACCTGGTCCTGTAACAAGACAATCAGCAGTTTGCTGCTCACATCGTCAGACCTACAGATGCCTCTCTACTGAAAAAGGACAGAGCCATCACTACTTGTGCCACAGAAATCACTTATGCACCTAGAAGAAGTTCCAGGGAAGAGCCCCTGAATGCATAATCTTCATCTCAGGTGGGATCTTTGGAGGGTGAGGGAGGCAGGTGGGCAGGACCATTTCCAAAATGTACTACATCATAGTTACATTAGCTGTATGCACCGGATCCATGTCACTTCCTTTTAGCAACAGCACAGCCCCTCTGTTTGTCCTCCCCCACCCAAAGCTCCAGGGTGCTTGCAGAAGTGAAAACAGGGACTGATCCTGCTGAAAACAAACCTGGAAAAAGGAAATCGTTCTTTCAATTCGAGAAAGGAACATACAATCAAACAGTCCTGGGATGCTGAACTGCAATTCAGACGTGCAAGAAGTTTAGCTGTCATCAGGCACGACTGGAGATAAGTCATGATCCAGCATCTCAGAAAATTCCAGGACACATCACATTCCAAAAAAGTTTCTTACCTCTGAATACATAATTCATTCTTTTAATTTTTTTTTTTTGCCTGAAATGCAGGAGAGGAAAGAGACCAAATACACTATCAAATCAATTAAATTCCTGCAAGTGAGAGAAAATATGCAACAGGAGAAGGCAAGCCATTTTGTGGAAAACTTTTTTTTTCCCCCAACCAAGTTATGATACTCATTCATAGCAAAACACTGCAGGATATTATTAAGAAATTAAAGCAGAAAAATGAGAAACAAGGAAATCAAGACAGAATCAGAAAGATTTTCATCCTGGATTTCCTCAAAAATTATTATTATTATTATAATCTCCTTCTTTATCTTCCCTAGGACTTCCAAATCAAGAATAAAATGACCACAGTTCACACGACCTCACTATTTTTGATGTATCTGTATTCCTACCTCAGCGCTGCCTGCCCCAGAAGAAAGGAAGAACTATGTCTACAGTACTAAAATAACAATTTAACAGTAGTTAAATTAGTATATGGTAGAGCTGATTTTTTTTTCTCTGCTTGAATGATAAATATTCTTTACACTGTACGATTTTCGGAATTGGGTCCTAACCCTTAAGCCAACAAATCCTGTAGGCAGACAAACCACATTGCCTTTTCCAGCAACAGTTATGTTCCTGGTCTGTGCACAGACAAGATGCTGAACACTGTGGATAAGACTGACTACTTTGAGAACAAACTCTAACAGGCAAAATAAATGATGCTCAAAGCAAGAGTTAACTGCACAGAGAATAACTTTTTGCAACTGAAAATAAAATTTAAGTATGGGACCATATCTGAAATGTGAGGTAATGGACATGAATCTGTATTATGTCATATAAGTCAATAAAGGTCACAGCTGAGAAACAAATTCTGTACTTCTAAGAACAAGGAAAACTTTTAGATAATACTAAGGACATACTTCTTTAAAGGGGTGTACCCAACCCCACCTGACAGCGAAGAAATATTAATGTATTTTGGCTGTTACAGCATGGGCCAAGCAAATTTTACAATGATAAACAATCCACATTGAATGTTGGCATGATGCACCTATCCATAACACATGCAAAAAATTTGACAAAGCATCCAGTGACTGTCTTCTCTTTGCCAGCTGCACACAGCAAATCCAAGCCATAGCTCAGATTTTATACAGAAGGTCAGCTACAAAAAGGTTGTTAAAAACACAACTATTTTACAGACACTTTCAGAAAATATCCTAGCAAAAAGATACAGGCCAACTGAATTGCAGTCCTTCATTCCCTTGCAGGAGGCTGGCTTTCTGCTGCCAAGCTAGGAGAACACACAGGAGTGTCCAGTTGCTCAAAGACAGCACAGCTGAGGGGCACTTTAAACTAGCAAATGGCCTCTGACAAATTCATGTGATTTAAAAAAGAGGAAGCAATCCTCATGTGTAAATAAATATACATCCAAATGTTGTGACACTCTTTCAAAGCTACCCTGTGCAAATCCAGTAAAAGAAAGAGCACATTACATAAAAGGTACTTTTCACATAGACACTGAAACCTACACAGAAACACCAAACTTTATAGACACAAGCAAAATTGGACATCAATATTAAACTCTGATAATGTTCAAGGTCTGTTAATATGAGAGCACACAAATAATCCTAACTATTACCTAGCTTACTTTAATTCAGCTGCGGGGGCTGGGGGTGGGAAGTAAAGAAACCCCAAAAAAGCCACTCTATCAGTGGGTATGTGCTAAAATACAAAAAGCAAAACCAACATCACAGACACTGAATCCTGTAAAATCTTGTAAAGTCTGGTTTATATAAGACCTTAAACAAGACAATCTAAGTCTCATACTCAGATTTTCAGACTGGGTTAGGGAATTTGATGCACAGGTGATGTACATTTCAACCTGAAAGTGGTGATTCAACATAAATGCAGACTCTGCACTGATCAGAACTACAAGGAAGAAATTGCACAAGAACCCCAGCCCAGCCCAAAGCACTAAACCTTGACTAGTACCGCACTAATGATGGGTAAATTCTTTCTCAGACTTTTTACACCAGATTAAGCTTCACAGGCTTTTTGGAAACAGTGTCACATCTCATTCTTTAAATCAAAAACAGTCAGCAGAAATACCATGTTAAGCAGACTCTGACAATAAAATAGCCAGCCTTAAAAAAAAGTATATGCTAAAGGCATAGTAGTAAAGCACAGGAAAAGGTTGGAAAATTCATCTGACCCACTGCTGAGACATGAGGAAGCCACAACCCTCAAAGCACAACCTATACAGCTCTACAGTCCTGCAGTTACAGCCACCTGTACAAATCAAATTAATAACAACTGTCTTTTTGTAACAAAAAATACCCACTGCTTTTTTTGCCCCACAGAATTTAGATTATTAATTTGAGTAAGAAACAAATATTAGAGGAAAAAAACCCAGCAATTAAGTTTCATGAGACTATGGTATTCAGCTCCTTGCTTCATGTACACTGGTCTAGTCCTACTGAGTTCCAGAAAAAAACACCCAAGAACAAAATTAGAAGTTTGCTGTTAAACACATTTGGAAGGCAGGAACAAGCCTTTCCCTTATACTGTGGGAAAACATAAATCCAACACTTTTATCATTAGTTACTAAACAAAAGCTAGACCCAGCCTATATTAATTGTGAACCAAGTTTCTACTTGTGTCATTCCTCCATATGGGGAACAAATTCCCTCACATGTCTCCACAGATTTTTACTACAGCAGCTGATGAATTTATGCCTTTGAAAGAAGACTATCCTCACTCAAAATCTTAAGGCTAACTAAACTAATCTTAGCTAACTAAAGATCCAAGCATTTACAAGCCACTCAGCACTACAAGGCACACAGAATAATGAGGAGAGTTTGGTTCTTATATGCTCACTGATGCCCATCAGCAAACTGCACAGCCTTGAAAATGCCAAGGTATCTCTAGTCCTGGTGGATTACAGAAACAAGCTTCTTTAACAGTCTAAAATCGGTCCACCACTGAGAGTGGAGCCTCAACAGAGGCCTGAATTGCATTAATGAAGTTGAAACAACATTAAAAGTAGAAAGAAAGAGTTCATTGATGTTTGGAGGTTTTGCCCCAGAAAAATAAATTGATTAACAGTGGTCACATCCAAACTCAGAACAGCTAGCACACAGTAAGAGTGATTCTGGCCAAGTACATGTTTTTTCTTAGTCTCAGTAACACTTGTAGCTCTTAGATCAGTGAACAAGCCCAGGCCAATGACCAAGTACACACCTACAGAAAGCAGTTCTGAAGAGTAAACTCTCTGGGTATACCTACAGTACTGCTTATAATCCAGTTCACCAGGAAGTTCCAGTTTCTTGTTTCCCAGAAAAGGAAAGGTAACCAGAAAAAGATTCCAGTTTGGCCCAAGTCTTAATACACTGTACTTGAAACCATGGTTTTACTTAGAAGGGTAACAACTTTGGTTCTGGCTTCAGTATCAAAACCCACCAGCAAACTCTCAAAAATCCTACAAACTCAGTACTCAAAGAAGCCAAGAGCTTGTTTCAGATCCCCAGACTCTGAAATTAATGGCTTCACATTTTCTTCAAGAGCACCTTTACATTTTGGCATACATATTCCTTTCAAGCAATTTCTCACACACAAATGAATTTGTCCTGACACACTTTCATTCACAACTCTGCAGAAACAGAAGTTACCATACGGAAACATCTTTAAGCCATCACATCTGGTAATTACTACTACAGAACACCAGGACTCCACAAAGAAATACTATGTAAGACAAATGCCAAAAAAGCAATTCACATTTTCAGAGCTATCTCCTAACCACACGCTTCAGAGGAGTCTGGATGAATGTCTAACTGTAGCTATATACGACATGATGCCATTTATACATCCAAACTGGTGTCTGCCAGTTGCAAGTCTTGGTTAATAAAAAATGAAGGAAAATAAACAAGAAAGAAAGAAAAAAAAAACCCAAACCAAAACAACAACAAAAACCACATCCTGCACAGTGGAACAGAAGAGTCTTCCTGATCTTGCTTGTTATTAAAATGTTGTTCTTTCTGATGCAGCATCTGTTTTAACTATACACCATAAAGAACATGAGTTCAAAACGAGCATTTGATGGATCCCACCCTTAGGATGAGAACAAATGTCCTTCCAGACACAGCGGTGTCAGTCTGAGGTTACTGCGCTGAGCACATCCCCAGCTCCGCATCCTCTGCTCATTACTGTTACCACCCACATCAACATGCCAGCTGAGAGAAATGGAAGAACACTCCCCAATTTATTGTGATTTTTACCTGCCAAGCCAGCTTGAAACAGTTGGCTATAGGTCCTTGTTAACCCAGGTCATGCTGATGGAAATGTATGGTTCCAGAAAAGCTCAAAGAACTTGCAATCAGAGCTGCCAATCAGAGCCCCATCTCCAACCCCACTTCAACCTAAGTCCCATTTCCACTCCCTGACCTGGATGATCAGCCAGTTCAGATACATGATCCAGCAAACTCAACAAAACAAAAAAAAAAGCAATTAACTACTAGCCTGATTAACCCCCTGACTTCACTTAACTCACAGCCACAAAGGCTTCCTTGCCAGCAGCTGAAGATGCACAGTCAAGAAGGAGACATGACCACCAGAGCTTCAATTTAAGCTGCCCAGTCTATTGACAAGGCAGAACTATTAGGCAAAACTAAAACTGAGCTGCTTCAGCAAAGAGTGCTCACAGCCTCCTCCTCCTATGCAAGCAATAACATTTGTATAGCCATTAAGTCAGTTCAGGCAGTTGATCCAACTGAAGCTTAACATTTTTCTGTACAGCCATTTTCAGCTGGATCAGCAAAGAAAGACTAACAGGGGAAAACAGATCCTTTTGGCGAAAGCATCGGCAGAAAAATCAAAGCTGCTCTGGTGGTAATTCAATAATATGGCTGTAGAGGACATGTTAAGTCTTAGCTTGATTGAATTTATGCTTGGTATTCTGCAGGAAAAGAAAGGCAATATGATCCAATCCCACTTATTAATATTTTGAGGTCAAGTGAGACTAAACAAGAAATCTGCAATTTGAATATATGTTCACTGATCAAAGCAAACTCCAAAAACAAGACTAACGACAAGATTTCACATTGGTTTAAACCAAGCTTGCTTGATAAGCTGGCAAAACAAATAAAAATATAAGTAAACTTTGACCCCTCCCCTAAAGAAAAGAGCAAAGTCAGCAGTGTCAGACAAGTAGATGAGCCAAGAAGTAGGACACAACTCTGAAGTCTTCAATCAGACCAGCTCAGGCTGCCAATCTCTTACTTGACAGTTTCTGTAAAACATCTTTTCTAGAGTACAAAAGATTTAATTTCTGTAGCATTAGAGCAATTTTTTTTTCCAATGCTATGCAGCTCCATCAATATTACTAGTGGAATAAAACCAGCTATAGGCAGAATTCAAGACATATTGCACGGTGCTGTAATAGGCTCTCACAGACACACAATAAAAAATCTACTACAATATGTTTTTCCCAATAGCTTCTACTCCTGGGGAAGAAAGCACTTTCGCAAAGACTTTCACTACCGTTTCAGAAAGTTTTTATCCCATCATATCCATTATGGTAGGAAAGAAAATTACAGATCATTCCGACACCAAGCACCTCTATCAAACTACAAAATGTAAGACTTAGAAGTCTGGCAAGTTTTAAGAGCCCAGTGTGGCTTGTTGGTTCAGGTTTTTTTCTTCCCAAATGCATAATGCTGTCAAACTACTAACACAAAATCAGAAGGTTTCAAAACACTAGGTGAGAAGATAAACAAACTTGTCTACTACGTCTAGTTTACATGCACCTTCAGTTTCCACACATTTAAGCTAAATAATAAATGCATGAAAGTAATTCCCAGGATGAAAAATAAATTTTCTGCTAGTAAGGATTTAAATGGCTCATTTGAATTGCATTTCACATGTACACTTCAGGAAAAAAAAATCTCTTATGTGTTAGGTTTAGAGTTCTGTAAATCTGAATTTTCAGGGAGGCTTAAAACCAACACTATATGCAATTACAGATTAAAAAGCTTTTACTGTCAGGGTACCAAGACTCTTAGAATCACAGGCAAGGATGAACACATCTGAAATTCATTGTTTTGGAGTTCGTTCACATTCTTATTTCTTCTGTAAGACTTTTGCTAAGGGAAAAAAAATAGCACTTCCACAGACAATTGCCAAGAGATGAAGAAATGGAAAACACTCACTGATGAACAGAAAAACAATCTCTTTCTCTATGGTAACTATTAACTTCTGCATAATCATAAAGACCATTTTAGCAGTAACCATAGATCAATAAGTCAAATAGAACTGAGCCAGAAATCCATTTAAATATTTACATTTTTTGCTACAAGTCATACCTAGAGTATTACTGTAGCCAAAGAGAATGACTGTGCCTTCCATTTTATTCACTCTCCTCATTCAGGAGCGTATCTCGAGAAGCAGAACGATCAAAAATACAAAACAAGAGAGCAAAACAAAATCCCTTAAATGGTACCAATATACATTGTTGACAGCTATAAGCTTCTGCTACTCGGGACAGCTGAATTAGAAAATATTGACAACAACACAGAAAACACAGCAGCACACAGAAAGGCTCCCTTATCATTTTGTAAACCATTAATGAGCAGGTTATATAAATCTACTGGACCGAAGGAGTTGTAGATCAGAGCTGCTGCAAGACATTAACTCTAGTGTGAGGGATACATAGTTTCATTCGTGAACACTGTTCACCTCCATGAGCGCAATAAAAGGAGTTAAGGGCTTTCCGAACGGGAGCTGCATTTTAACCCTTCGTGACCGACGAAGCACGGAGCGGGCGATGCTCCCCGGGCCCGCCGCAGCCCCCGCCCCGCACGCTGTTGCTCATCCATCCCTCTTGCTCCCGCAGGACGGGCCGAACCCGGCCGGCTGTTCCTTTGTGCAGCCTGGCGAGCTGCCGCACACGCACTGGGGCACCGGCCAAGCCACGAACCGGGTGAAAAGAGACGAGCCCCGCTGCTCACGGGGGCCCTTTCCCCTACAACTCCCGCTGCCAGACTGGGTCGTCAGCACCATCGCCCGAAAGCCTCGTCCCGACGCCTCCCGAACTTCACAGCGCCCCAGCCCCAGCCGAGACGGGCCAGCGGGTTTCGGGGAAGCCCCCACTTCCCGGAGCCCCCGCTCGCTCCCACGGCCACGCAGGGGCGGCGAGGGATACAAAGCGCCCGGGAGCGGCCGTGCCGGAGGGACCCTCTGACGGAAACCTGGCCGGGATTCAAGGCCTAGGAGAGACCGCAGGCACAGGAGGCAGCCCCGGGAGAATCCCATGAAGCGGCGCCGCCCCGGGAGTCGCTTCCTCGGGCCAGCAGCTCGGTGCTCCCCGCAGGGCCCTTCGGTGCCGCGGCCGCCCCCCGCAGGCTCCACCTGCGCCGGGCCCCNCCCGGCGGCCCATTGGCCACTCACCCCGAAACTCGGCCTTCTGATTGGCGTGAGGAGCCGCCCGTCAAAGCCTCGGCCCCGCCCATCCCCGCCCCACAGGTCCCGGGTGTTTTATTCACGCCGGGGCTTTGGCGCCCCCAATCTCTCGCTGTCGGTTCCGATTGGCTGACGCGGTGGGGACAACGTGCCAGGATTGGCTGCCCGAGGTGCCACTGCGGCGCTGTGCCCGCCCCCCGCGGGGCTCGGCTGCGCGGCGCGGCGGGAAGGCGGCGGCCGCTGCCGGGCCGGAGTCAGGACCGGGGACCCCCCCCTGGCCCCCGGGGACCCCCCCATCGGCCCTCGGGGACCCGTTGATGCGCCAAGGGGGGATGCGCCTTCCACCGTCCGTCTGCGGTTCGGTTCAGCTGTGGTTCTTGTCTCCTCACGGCTGCGGCCGTGGTGGCACCAGGAGGAGCGTTCCCGCAGCCCCACTGCCACCTCGGTGTCCCCCCCGGTAAACCACATGTGGTGACTGACACCTTCCCTGGGGGCTGCAGTGAGACGTGCCGCTAATGCCAGCTCTCCAGAAACCGTGATGCCCTACATCAGCCAGAGGCCAGGCTTGCAGGAAAATCGCGAGCAGGCTCCTTTTACCTCCACGACTGAGACTTTCTGAGAACCACAGCATCCTCGGGATATCCTTCCTTCGGCCCAAGAAACACTAGCATGCCTCCATTTTCGAAGTGGAGACAGTACCAGGTGCTGAATTCAGCGGGGAGGCTGCGCTTCAAAGGGAAGTTACCCAGGGAAATCCTCTGGGAGCAGCACCCTTGCGACTGCACGTGCGGGGCTTGGCCCGAACGGGTTAACCAGAATGCGTATTTCCAACAGCTGCCTCCTCTCACCAGACTTTCAAGCAGCTACTTCATCCAGAACGCAAGCCAGAACAGTTCCCGGTGCATTCAGNTCGAATAAAAAAAAAAAAAAAAAAAAAAAAAAAAAAAAAAAAAAGAAGGTAATTGAAATGCAAAGATTACATGATGTTTCTCTTCATTATTATATTCTTCCTGCATACACCATCCCCCTTATTCCTCTTTGTTTCTGAAGCAAGCAAAGAAACAGAGCAACAAAGAGCACGGGCCATAATGTTGGCTGGCAAACATCCAGAAAACAAAGCAACTGAAATCACTGGGAATTTCAGAGCATCATGTGCAAAAATCATTTACCAAGTTTACATGGAAGCGCTCAGGCAGAAGTATGAGTATGACACTGACTCAGTTTCAGACTCATGCTCTGACCCCTAAGTCATCTCTTGTTCATAAATTAAACTGAGAAGATGCAGGGGTTCTCGTTACATCTTTTTGCATATCCCTTTGCTTTCCAAGGAAAGCAAAATCAAGGCAGAGAGCTGCCTTCCCTCTCAAATATTCACTAGAGGATACAACATTTCTACCAGTCCTAAGTTTTCTTCTGATTTTATGAAAACATTCCTGACTTAACATAGCTCTTAAAATACTGCATTCCCAGTACCTTCAGTGTAACACTTCATCTTATTCTGAGTCTCTGGATTTCTGAGAGAAATTTTGTAAAGCATGGTGCCCTTAATTGCTTATGAAAACTTAATTCCAAATGAACAACTCCCATATTATCGAGAAGCTCTGCTTCCAAATGACAAGTACAAAGGAAAAGGCCAGGACATGCTATTGTAAATAAAATCTAATGTATGCTTCAGCTATTTATAGCTTTTACAAATATTTATTAGATAGCTAAATTCATTTGTTGCCATTACTGCTTCTGTGCTCAGCTCATAACTTGACCTCCCCATATGGTGGTTGGTGACTGAAGGGAAAGGGGGCTGTGGTGGGAAAGGAAAGGAAGATGACCCTAGAGGTCACTTAGCTGGACACACTGAGCATCCAGCACAGCAAGCTGCACACTCACAGTGCTGTGCTGTGGGTCCGAGGCACGTTCTGTGCACTCAGTCTTCCCACAGCGTTTCCGTGGGGGGGGAGAAATTACTTCTCCAAGGTCTGATACTGGAAGCAATGCTTCAAATGCTTTGATCCTCATGGATAACAAAGAATTGGAAGATACTTCATAGCATTCACAAGAAACCAAACCAAATTTGCCCCTTATCACCTTTTCTTTAAGACTGGGAACAAGGCTCCCTGTGTAATACACAGGATTAATGGACTTGACTGTCCCTGTCATGCCCACTGACTCCTGTCAGCTGTGCCTTTCTAGCCAACATCCTTCCTGCACTCAGTGGGATAGCAGGAGAGCATGCTATTCCCTAAGGACCTGAGAATATATTACACACACATTCATGACGATGCAAACTCCTTTATCCCCACTGCAGATACCCGGAGGCTTAACATCATTCTTCCCTATTGGTTATCTGAAATAATGTCAGTGATTAAATCTCCCTTCTCTAATCACACCATAATATTATCCCTTCTAGGAGCAAGCCATACCAGTATAAACACTACCATATATGCATTTTTGTGCTCACGAAGAGGAATTCCATCTTTTCGGCAATATATATAAAACAATAGGAGCTGTGTGTGTGAGTGAGCACTGGAAATGTTCAAAAATACTTCTATAAGGTGCCATATTGGCTAGTAGCAACACATATCTACTATGGGAAGCAAATAAGTAAGTACTATAGGGGCTTTCTCCTGTCATGCTCTGAGCAGATCTGAACCAATATGGTTGTTAAACCAAGGCATTCTGTTTGCATCGTATTTTCATCTTGGTAGTGCTGCATCTGAGGTGAGCAAGCAATTTCAGAGTACTTCAGAAAAACTTCAATATAGGAAAAAAAAGGTAAAGTCTTTTTGCAAGGCTTCTGACTAGGAGAAGCTTACAGGAGAAGCAAATGTTGAATAGTGCTGCCCTATGTTAGCACAGCTATATGTTAATCTTGAAATAGCAGGCATAAATGTATTTAATGAGCAAAGCTATGCAGTCACCATCATTAGTACAGAAAGGACATGAAGAGCAAGAATCCTTTAAAACCTGTCTTCCATGGAAAATCATCAGCCAAACAGCTTGTCAAGAGCCATGGTCTGTGCATATCAAAAGGATATTCTCTAGCACAAGATGCGTGATTTATGCAGGAAGGGTTTGACTGTACTTTCTACCTTGGTTCTTTAGATGTGATAAATCCCACAGGACAAGTATTTCATTCAGGTTCTCTTTGCCTTCATTTTAGGATGGGGATTTTCTCCTCATAGCCATTTTTCCCCTCCTTCTGCTGGAGCCTTGAAGTCTGGAGCTTTGTATTTAATCACTGCCTATGGAGTCACTGCAGATGGTATCTGCTCAATGCTACCAAGTGGTAGATGGTAAATAATAATCTAATAAAAGCACAAAAACCCTCATAAAATTATTTCAAAATTTGAAAGCACACATGCCCAGTCAAGGGGGTGAGTAAACTCAGTCAAGGGTCCTACTTAAATACATTATTTTAACTCAGCTTTAATTCCAATGTATCTGCTTTAGTGTAAAAGAAAAGGTCTGTGCTTCCAAATCCCTCCAAAAAGATAATTTCATAGGGAGGACAGGACCTTCTAATTATGATTTTTACAAATGTGCTTTAATTTGGCTGTTCCGTGGCAGGGAAGGCTTCTTTTCTCAGTGGGTACAAGATAACCAGGATTAAAGACCACAACCAGTCACTGAATAAGAAAATCCCCGAGAAGAGAGAAACAGCTGGAGGGAGGCCAAAGCTGCTGCCAAAAGATGCCTCAGTGAGTGAGTGCATTCACTCTGATGAGGGAGGCCAGAGGATAGCTCTTGAGAAACAGTTCCTGAATTAGCTTTCAGTCTTGTTATCTGGCAGTGAACTTTATAGCTTTCACAACGAGCAGCAGGCTTCACAATCCAGCCCAGTGTCCTTCCAGGGATGACATAGTGGATGTAGCTAGGCTGTATGAGAAAGATTGTCAGCTAAGCAAACCTGTTAGTGAAGGCTTGAAATGCTCTTTATCCTTACCAGGTATTAGTTTTGGCATGAGAACAAGACTGATGGTGCAAAAGGAAGGTTGCCAGCAAAGTAATAATGAGAAGAATGATTAAGCTGGGCTTAACTTTCTAAAAGTGACTGGTTTACATTAATGGTTTGCTGGGAACACAGAGAAAGTTTCCATGGTGGTGAACAACTGAGTACCTCATACACAGGTAACTGCAAAGAATTTTGCCCTTTCCACTCATTAGTGAAGACTACTCATAGCTTTGCAGGATCAGGCCTTGCCCAAACTGCTCTTTAAATTTGAGATTTCAATTATTTGAATGGCATAAGGTTAAAATATCAAATGAACCCTACATCTCTTTAAGGTGCCATTTACTTACTTCTTTTAAAGTCACTTGTGACTCTCTAATAGGTTGTACTCACCACATTTATATGTCCTCTTAAATAAAACACATGTGGCTCTTGGCAATGCAGATTACATGTTCATAAAATCCAAGTAACTTCATGCTATTCTAATTAAGAAATTTAATTGAGCCTCCAGTTGCTACTCTGTCTGTGTGAGCAGCAGCTAGGGATCACCTAATCATTCAGAGATATGTATTATTTTCTTTTATTTGTTTTATTCTTATTATATGTATTATAAACTTTTGTTTATTTAAAGAGCTGTACATGACACTTATTTCTTTAGACAAATTCCCTTGAAATATTGGACAATGAATGCAAACAGCATGTAAACCTTGCATACTCTGAAACAACCATCTGAGTACTCTGTAAGTGATACTGAAACTTTCTCTTTTTGCCCTAGGTCAAAACCCTTTCTTATGTCACACAGAAAAATAGCAACATTCTTTATTCTCGAAAGCATTTATTATTAGAAAGACTAAATTGTCGAAAGAAATGTTTTCTTGTTATAAAGATTTAACCACTATTATTTTCCACTGTGTCCTTCGCTCAGAGACTTTGTTATACATCATAAAAAATCCAATGTCAATCAACTGTCTCTCGGCAGTAGAAAGTGACATCCCTATGAAGATCAGGGCCTTCAAATGAGACTTTGAACTCCCTGTACTGGTAAACATCCAGAACAGCTTTGCTGCTGTCATTACAGATACCCTGGTGTAACTCAGGTCAGGCTCTGTGCACAGCACTGGGCTTCTCAGAAGGATCAGTTGCACTCCAGTAAATTAAGCAGTAACACAAATAACAATCCAGACACCCAGGTTTTTCAAAAGTCGTCCCCCTCCCAAGCCTGTTTAGCCATGCTTACGTACAACTAAAGCTTACAATGGCCTAACTTTTACCATTTTTCAAGCGCTTGCATCTCAATTTTGTTAAGGGTCCAGTTCTGTTGAAATGGTTTCAGCTGATAAGATTATTCTAGTAAGCAGGGCTTAACCTTGGGGCAACAAAGAGTGGATTGAAATAGAGTTCGCCCTTCCCTTCTCTTCCAGTTGACACACGCACGCACAGGCTGCCTGCGCTCCCCTCTCGCCCTAAACCCCACCCCGCGGGTCACCTTGCCGGGCAGACGCGGTGTCCCCCGGGGGCCTTTCCCAGAGCGGGGCTGCAGAGCGCTGGTCGCCCTCTGCCACCTGCTGGCAAAGCCGGAGACCGTCCAGGCGTGAAATCGGAGGCTGAATGCTGCCTATGCACGCCTAAAATCCGCCTCCATTAACTAAAACCATCGTGGCACAAACAGGACGCTCTTCTACTGCCGTTGCTCTTCACGCAGCTTTGGCTGCGAAGGATGTGCCATGAAGAACTCCGCCAGAAAAATACCTCCAAAATTAAAATAGTTGTTCTTGCACATATACAAAAAAGGCCTTCATTGCTTAGAGCACATTGGTGTTCTCTGAGACTGATTTGTGTTGTTTTTAAGGCAATTCGAACAACCATAAACCTTTAAGATATCTGTGTCTATTCTAGAATTGAGACTTAACAGCTGAACTTAAATTCTGCTTGAACTTGAACTTGAATTTCTGTTCCTGAATTGTGGTAAAATTGAAATGTAGGTCTGGGTTGAAACCCGGCAAAAGGTGAAAATTCTCTTTTCAGCTTTATATCCTATGCCTGATACACTACACAGCACACACAGCAAATTTGCACATGCCTTGTGAATGTTAGCTGTTTAACATATTGTGTGCAGCTGATATTCATATATGTGAGAGGTTAATAACACCCTGTGAACCAGAGGGTTCCTGGGCACACTTGGGTAATTGCTGCAGTTAAATGCTTTAGACTCACAGCAGCCTCTGGAGATGAAATTCTCATGCAAAATTCATTCCCATGAATTACTGCAGTTCATCAAAGATTCTTCTCACAAAAGTACTGCATAGTGAATTTCTTCAGCTGAAGCTTGTTCTTGATCAGAAACGTAGTCTGTCAATACAAACCCCTAGAGTTTCTCACCTTTGCCTCAAGCAGAGTCTTGTTCTACCCCTCCAGCAAAGCTTCCTATGCTGAGGCTCTGGAAGCACAGAGCAGCCCTCAGGCTGCCCAGCACCACTAACGTTGGCCTTCTGGGAAGCCTCGGGCTCGGAGAGAAATGGGGAGGAAACAAAGGTCTGCCCAGGTTATTAGACAGTGAGTGAATTTGGGGGAAAAAACCCAAAACCAAACCAAAACAAAAACCCTCAAACAAAACACAAACAAACAAACAAACAAAAAACCCCACTATGTGACATGACAGTCTTTTGGGGTTTTGGGATCCTTTTGAGATGACAGCCTTTCAGCTGCCATCACCATCAGAAGCACAAGAAAAGGGGAGCGGGGATGGCACACAAGAATTGGCTCCATTCCATTTGGGTTTCTATTCCTTTTGCAATACGACCTTAATGAAATAACTGTTATCTCATCTCGACTCATTAGGTTGCAAAGTAATTCCAGGCTGTCTAAAAGCATATCGTTACGGTACGCCATTATAAAAAAATAACTTTCTGAACGTGCTTAGAGCGTACTTCCAGAACGAAGCTTCCCAGCCAAGGAACAGACCTGCATCGTACCAAGGGGAATCGCCTCTCTTTTTCTTCCGCGGGGCGGGGGAAGCAAATACACCCAGCACATTGTAAGCGGCGGTGACGAAAAAAGACAAGACATTCCGTTCCACAGCGCACCACAGGCACGCACGGAACACGTCCTTCCGGCGGCAGCCGCGCGGGCTCCATCCCGTGCCCGGGGCGCTCCCGGCGGAAGCGGCAGCGCGGGGCGGGGCGGCCGTGGCGGCCATGGCGGAGGAGCAGCGGCGGGAGCTGGGGCGGCTCTCGGCACTCGCCGTGTACCGCCGGGTNCTGGGAGCGGGCGCCGCTGCTGGTGCGGCGGGGCGACCCCGGCTACTACGCCGGGCTCTTCTCCACGGCCGACTTCGACGCCGCCCTGCGACGAGGAGAGGTTCAGTTCGGCACCCACCTGGATGTGACCAGCTATGCCGAGGGAGTGCGGGAGACGCATAACCCCTCCGGCAGAGCCCTGCCCGCTGTTGTGTGGGACTTCTACCAGAACGGCTGCTCCCTGCGCCTCCTCTGCCCGCAGGCCTTCTCCCCCACCGTCTGGCACTTCCTCTCCATCCTGCAGGAGCAGTTTGGCAGCATGGCAGGGGCGAACACCTACCTCACGCCCCCGGGTACGCAGGGCTTTGCCCCCCACTATGATGACATCGAGGCTTTCGTGCTGCAGCTGGAGGGGAAGAAGCACTGGCGTGTCTATAAGCCCCGAATAGATGCTGAGGTGCTGCCCCAGTTCTCCAGCGCAAACCTCACGCAGGCTGAACTCGGTGAGCCTGTGCTGGAGACTGTGCTGGAGGCCGGGGACCTGCTCTACTTCCCCCGTGGCTTTATCCACCAGGGTGATTGTCTCCCTGATGCGCATTCACTCCACATCACTGTGTCTTCCTATCAGAGGAATTCCTGGGGGGACTTTCTGGAGAAGCTCCTCCCAGCTGCCCTGCAGATGGCCCTGGAGGAAGACGTGGAGTACCGACGAGGGCTTCCCATGGACTACCTGCGGTACATGGGGGTCGCTAACTCAGACGCAGTCGATGCTCGGCGAACGGCCTTTGTGGAGAAGGTGCAGAGCCTGATAAAGAAACTCGTTGACTACGCACCCATCGATGCTGCTGTGGATCAGAGAGCCAAGTCGTTTCTTCATGACTGTCTCCCCCCAGTGCTGACACAAAGTGAAAAGGCGCAGAGTGTCTATGGCTTCCCGGCCCGGTGGCAAGATGGAGGCCCCTGCAATGTTGATATCCTGATAACAAAAGACACCGAGGTACGCCTGCTCCGTCATGGCATCGTTAGACTGTGTAATGAAGAAGCAGGTGTGATGCTGTACTACACTACAGAAAACTCAAGAGTGTATCATAAGGAAGAACCCAAATTCCTTGAGCTAGATCCCGAGTATACAGACAGTATCGAATTTCTCCTGTCTTCCTATCCAGATCATGTCAGTGTGGATAACCTTCCATGTGAAACCTTGGAAGAAAAGATTTCTCTAGCTACACTTCTGTTTGAGAAAGGTATTCTGACTACAAAGAAGCCTCTGGCACAAGTCTAACTCCTATTTTTTCACAAAATAAACATACACTTGTTTAGAAAACGTTTTGTCTTGGTTTTGCCTTATGCCTGCTAGATATAAATCAGCAATTCAGGTTTCTGCATCTCATCTGGGGGTAGAAGATCTGTGTCATGGGTAGAGAAATCAAATCTTCTGATTAAAATAAGTATTTGCTCTAGGAGTAATTCTGCATGGCTGAGTGCCTAGAGAAGAGAATTGCTTATCTTCTTTTCACCAGCCATCTTACTACACCCTAGGTAACTTCAGGAAGGTTGTGAACTTTCTTGCAGTCTTGTAAATCATTGTCATGTTTTTACAGTATTTTAAAGCAGCTTGTTCAGCTGCATGCAGGAAATACTGTTCATGGTCATATTTGGTGATGGTCACCATTCTGTGTGCCTTTGCTGCATATATGGTGTGGCCTTCAGGCCCGTGCTGTGTTGTTAAGATCCCTTGGTCACATGTTTACTCTTCCTAAAAGTGGGTCCTGCAGGCAGCTCCCACTCAGTTTGAGCAATTACACCCACCTATGTGGCCCTGCCCTTACTGAATGATGCAGTAAGATTTTCTCAGGCAAACATGATCTGCTGCATTTGAAATGCTTCAGGCTCACTTGCTTCCTTTTCAGTCAAATAATAGAGATAAAATGTCCTCCCCTACTGGTTTCCCCACAGCAGCCCTTAGCAATAAAGTTATTGGTCCTTTCAAGGCAAGTGGGGCACCCTCCAATATGTTTGGGGTTTTTTTGTGCTGGGTGAAAAAAATTTCATTTTAGGACCTATTAAGTTACATGAATACATGCCCAGCTGTGTGGTCAGTTCCCATAAATACTGGCAAACCTCTGGAACACTTTTCCACAATGCTACTTTATCATAGTAGTCAGCAGGTGAGGGATATTCTGTCTTTAAAGCCTCCTGAAGCTATACCCACAGTGAGCACGGTGCCTTACCCTGTGCTCCTCTGAGCTGTTTGGTTATCCAGGTTTTGCACCCATGCACTCTTAACTGTTTGGGATTTAAGTGTACACTATGTCCTCCAAGATCCCATACTTGAAACACTGTCAGCCTTTCCTCCCTCTTCTGCCTGTATGCTTTTGCTAAATCTTGAAAGTTGGGCTGTGTAAAATTGCACTGCACAAGATGAGGTGCCCTTGGGGCCTCTTGGCTCTATGAAGCACTAGTGGCTGGACAGAAACACTGTTGCCACACTCATCCTCTGACCCCTCTGTCTATTCATCCTCACCAGAGGGTCAGCCATCCTTACCCCACCATTTATGTCCCTGGTAAATATCTCATGTCTCAGTGGTGCCCTTCCTGGGTTGCTCTGTGTGCTCTGTGTGCAACCACAGGCACCAGCACTGCAGCTTGGCTGCCTGGGGCTGTGGTGCAGAGCTGCACCAGGAGCTCATGCAGCCCCTTTCTGTGATGGCTGCAAGCACACCCATGTCTGTTTTGAGCACTTTAATGCCAACCAAAGACAGCATAAAATCTCCTTAGCTTTTCCTTTCCCTGGACTCTGGAAACTGCCTGGGCTAGACACCTTACACGTACTCCTCATAGATTTACGCAGGGCTAGCCAGGCACAGAGTTTCTCTTTTCTTCATTGTTTGTTCTGCAGAAGGGTATTTCTTGCTGAGACCTGCAGAGTATACCAAATTTTTTTTTAACTAGGAAGTGGTGGTCCATTATGATCCCAGTAAGAAAAGCATTCATGTTTTGTAAGGTATCTAAAAATGTTATGTATTATAGTTAACACTAATCTTACATCCCTTTAGATGCTGAGAACCTCAAGCAAAGAAGCATTTCCCCATGTCACGCAGACATGGTTCATAACAGAGATTGTCCCCTTTCAGTCTTTTAAGGTATTGTAAGATTCTTGTATAAGCAAACAGCTCTATTTAGCATATCTACAGTCAAACAGAAACAGTGTTTGCAAGGGAATGTCTTTGTGCATTGTTCAATAAGGGCAGGGCCATGTAAGTTGTGTTACCTCAGGTCCTGGGTGGGAGTTGCCTGTGGTCTCCTCTGTGAGGAAGAGCTGGCTGAGTTTCCTGTAGGGCTTGAGTTCTGTGCAGCACAGCACAGGCACCAAAGGCATGGGACAGTGTCGTGTCCTCCAGAGGCCACACCGTGGCTATTGGAGGGGAATGTTCTGCATGCTGTAAGGCAAGGACCATGCTGATGGTTCCTTCATGAGCTTTCCAAGCAGAAACACAAATGAAGGTATAGGGAACATATCCACCAGTTTTTCCAAGCGGAGCTGAGCAGGACAGGAGAGTTTTGAGAGAGTAAGCCTTTATTTGCTTTCATAATCAGACCCTTGGGGCATAGGAACAGCATCTTTTTGAAGGACACAAGGATCATTGAGTTTCACAACAACAACATGTGGCACAAAAAGTGGGGTGGGAGCTGGCAGTCCCACACGTGCCTGTCACTTTCAAGAAAGACGCAGAAATACTCATCTGGTTTTAGCTAGCACCTGCCAGAATGCTCACCTGGGAAAGGGGAAGGATCAAAGAGATGTGCACTGGAAGGCCAGAGCATGGGTACTATGCAGATACCACCATCTCAGACTGAGAGGAGACACCTGCATTGTGGAGAGGAGACACCCGCATTTTTTGAAGCAGCTTTCATGAATTGTCACCACATGCCCACATGTGAACCCTTAGTCTAGAAAATATAAAGAAAAAAGACAACTTTACTGGTAGCCAACTGGAGGGGGTTGACCTTGGCTGGCTGTTGGGTATCTGCCAAGCCACTCTTTCAATCCTCTTTAGCAACAGGAGAGGTGGAGAAACTAAGAAGAGAAACCTTACAGGTCAAGATAAGGACAGGCAGTAATTCATCAGTATTTTGCCCAATATCATGGGCAAAACAGACTTGACTTAGAGACGATTAATTTAATTTATTGCCAGTAAATAACAGATTAGACAGAGAAATATAGAAAGAAAATTTTAAAAACCTCCCCCTCATCTCTGAGCTGGCTGAAACTGTCTCTGTCCAATATGGGGGAACCCCGAACTCTTCTTACAGCCTCCCACAACCAAAATGTTTCCACATTAGGTCTAAATAATCTTACTTTTCTCTTGCAGCCAGAGCTCAAATGGTGTCATTGTGCTTGTTGTCTCTTGGCTATCATAAGGGAACATTTTGCACGGAATAGAAAAAAATTTTTGTGTAGGAGATGCCTGTCATTTGTTCAGAAGAAAAAGTAAATATTGCTGTCACTTTCTTCATGTGGTTTTGCAAACTCTCAGCATTAGACAATCTTCCCCTCCATTAATCTTTTCAGCTCAGCACTGATGAGCATTTCCTTCTGTCTCCCAGGTGAAGAGTCCAGGGGTTGCCCTGTTCAGTTTCTCCAAAGTGGGTGAAGTGTCCCTTGCCATAGCTGCCTTCCTGAAGAACACCATGGCTGTTGCTTTCCCAGTGGGAAGCATTCCCTCTGTGACTGTTACATTGATTCCTTTCTGCTATAAAGGATAAAAAACCCCACACTTTGACCTTATACGAACACAAAGCCAAGGCCACCAATTCCAAATTTCTTGATTCTTCTGATGTCATTGATGATGCCTTTCAAGCCCCTGGCAGCCAAAGCCTGATCCCACTAGAGAAAGCTGAGGCACAGTTTCTATTCATGGTGGGATAAGATGACTATGTTGTCAAAAGTGAGTATTATGCTACTGAAGTCTGCAAGCTTCTGCAGGCTCAAGGGAAGGAAAATTTTCAGATTCTCTCCTACCCTGGAACAGGGCAGTGCACAGACCCTCCCTTTTTCCCTGTACCACGCAGGAAGCCACCCTGTTTGTCACAAGCGGGCAGTCCTGGGTGGGGAGCTCAGGGCTTATTCTAAAGCTCAGGTTCATACTTGGTCACAGATCCAGGCTTTCTTCAAAAAGTATTTAATTGTTAACTAATGTACAACAAATAATGTGCAAGGAACACACAACTTTGAACAACCAGATCTGATAAATTCTACTACAATTATCAGGTCAAACCTTGTCACAGCTGTACCAGTACAACTACAGTATCTTCATACCTTTGCACATCCATAACACAGAAAATAAATGGGTTTGCCTTTTCTGTTCCTCTCTCAACCATTTGGCTCAAGTGTCAAGAAAAGGAATGGTGGTTTTTGCATTAGTCTTTGATGAGATAGGTCATGTGCAAAATGCACAGTTACGTTTCTTAGGTGGATTCTATTCCTCTAATACTTGACAGTGCTTTCCATGTCACTGTGGTCTCTACATGCATGTGCTATCCTCAGATCATACTAATTGTCTCTAATGACAATTGTCTGTAATGACAATTTTGGAGCAGGGATTTCATTGCTCTTATGGTGAATGTGTCATTGCAAACGGAAACATCTCTGGCCTCTGTGCTGCTGGAAGTGTAAGAATAGCTGCTATGGTCAGGATGCTGGGCTGTCTCTGTTTAAGCCTTGGGAAAGGTCATTTGCCTCTTCTCCATCTTCCCTTCAGAAGGAAGTGCTCTGGCTCATGATACTTCTGGCCCCAAGATAGCATGCAAAAAAGCTTTCTGTTGAATTTACAGCCATTTTGATCTTCTCATACATGATGTGGAACATTTTAATCTTTGTTACTGGGACGAAAATTGTAACAAAAAGTTTGAGATTTGAAAGCCATGGAGCCTTCTGCTGTGCTTTGGTCAGAAGCAGGGTTTGCAATTTGACTACTTTCTCATCCCAGGGTGAAGGCTTAAGAAAGCTTGCAGCAACTTGGGATCAAAGGCTGCCCAGGTGGGAACAAGAGACCATAGAAGATGGACATAGCCCCCTTACCTTCAATCTCTTCCACAGCTGTTGTGTCACCAAGCATGGAGGAGAAGGAATTTTGCTGAAGCCTCCAGAACCCTTTCTCTTAGCATCTTCTCCCACATATGGTCAACCCCACAATCAAATCCGGTAATGTAAGCCACAGAGTATTGTTCTCAACAATAGGAGTAGCTGCCACACATTCAGGGCTGGACACCAGACAACATACCCAAATGCTAGATGACAGAACACCTCGCCTGTTTGGAGAGAAAGGGTAATTTCCATGGTGAATGAAAGGCTGCTGAGACTCTGCCTGGTATCTCTGACCACTTAATATTTCCAATTAGGACAATGCTCGGGATTCCCTTAGATGCTTCCACCTCTTTCACATATCTAAGACAGACACCAGGAGCTCAGAGCACAAGGCATCCCTGCCTGCATCTCCCACGAAGAGTCTGGGAGCTTCAGGAAACAGCTCTCCCTCCACAGTTCCTTTTGGATCAGAAGATCCATCTCTGCATAAGATGGACTGAATGACCTTCTTTTCTAAATCTTTGCACAATCCATTACTAGAAGAGCCACGTTTCCTGACCTACCTAAATAGTCTGTGCAAGTGCTCCTCCATCCCCGACCATCCTTCCTAATACACCTAGCTGTGCAGCTGCCTAGGCCGAGCAGAGCCTGGTGGAGACATAACCCACCTTGCCCGTGCCTTGGGGTAACGAACAGAGTAGCAGAGCCGGCAAGGAGACAAGAAGCAATGACGACCTAGTGCTGCTGTGGCTTCTCCCCGCCTCGGCTGGGGCTAGCCCTCGCTGCGGTCCATGGCTGAGCGGCACAGCACAGCTCGGCCGTGCCGTGCAGAGCAGTCCCATCTCTGTACGGTCTGTCCCACACTGGCCCTTCCCTGTCCAGTGAATTCCGACTGGATTCTGCTCGATGGCTCGTAACGTATCTGCTCCTCCTCTCCGGACGTCTCCTGCCCGCAGCCACCGCCCGGCCCGGGAGAGCTCGGGGGGACACCGAGGAGCTCGCCGAGGCCCGGACGGGTTTCAAGGACTAGGCAGCCTTTCGATTAAGCCTCCCACAGCCGGAAAAGGCAGCAGGGGGAAGACAGAAGAGGAGGCGAGAAGGCAGGCATGCAAGGAAGTAGACAGGCACGGAAACCGGCAGGCACGCACGCAGAAGGGAAGCAGGCGGGCGGGACAAGGGAGCTGCCGCCCCGCTCCTCCCCGCCGGGGCGTGCCAGCGGTACTCCAGGCCCTGGCTCCGCGAGGATCTGCCCCGGAATCCGCCCCCAGAGGCGGGAGCGACCCGGAGCCATGTGGCCGGTCCGTGCCCGCTCCCTGTGCCGGGCCGGCTCCCGCGCCCGGCAGTGGCGGCTGCCCTGGCCCGGCCCCGCGCCTGCAGCCCCACGGAGCGGCAGCCCCGCGTGGAGCCCCGGGACAGCCCCCGCCCAGGGACTCTCCTCCATGGCCCCCTCCATCCGTCTGTCGCCCGCCGCCCGCAGCCTCTTCGATGAGCCGCTGGCCATCGCCGTGCAGGGCCTCGGCCCGCGGCAGCAGGTCACGCTGCGGACGTCCTTGCGGGACGAGACCGGAGAGCTCTTCCAGGCCAGTGCCCACTACCAGGCGGGCGACGACGGGGAGCTGGACCTCGCCCGCTGTCCTGCGCTGCCGGGAGGCAGCTTCTCCGGCCTGGAGCCCATGGGGCTGCTCTGGGCTCTGCAGCCCCAGAAGCCTTTCTGGCGGCTGATAAAGCGGCACGTGCAGAGCCCCTTCCTCCTGCAGCTGGAGGTGTTTGAGGGCCACGGGGAGCGCCCCGGGCGGCTCCTGGCCCAGGCGCAGCACGAGCGGGCGTTCCTGCGGGACGGGGTGCGGAGAGTCCCGGTGCGAGAAGGGAGGATCCGGGCGACGCTTTTCCTGCCCCCCGGTGAGTACCGGCCGTGCCGGGCGCCTTCCCCCACAGCGCTGCCTCTACTTTCGGCCCCGCACTCGCAGGCCCGGAGCCAGACCGCCTCTAGGCTCCCCGGGCGCTCCGTACCGGGCAGAGGACAAGGCGGAGCTGCGTCTCGCCGGTGGGCACTGGACACTCCTCAAGGCGTGGCCTGATCTGCCCAACCAGCTTTGGTCTGCTGGCCGTGCTCCTCACGCAGAGCAGCTGGTGGTGAAGCACGTGTGTGTGTGCGTTTAACTGACTTCTGTTGGATATGAAGGCATTGATCACAGTACACTTTTTGTTCCCAAATGCCATGGGAGGTGGAGTCAGCCAGTTTTCAAGGTATCTTTCCTCTACCTGGCTGTTTTCCAGGAAATTCAGGTAGTAATTCTTTTGAGTAAAGTGGAAGACTGCCCTCCTAAACTGCAAAGTCTGTGGCTTTCCAGCCTCTCCACACATCCTGAACTTAGTAATGTCCTAATTGCTGTAGCGCAAATTGCCTTTTGCTGCCACATTTGTCCCCAGTTCTTCCCTGTTCGTGAGCAGAAGGTCAAGGAAAACATTGGACAGACTTGCCCTGGCCGTATTTTTGTCAGCAAATAATGAAAAGGGCCTGTGAAGTTTTCAGATTGCCTGACAAATGCTGTGTTGTCCTTCCATCAGCTGTCCAGATTTCTGCTAGTTTTCTGTAGGAAACCTCATCCCTTGCATTCCTTTGGTTCTGTAGTAGCCACACCCCCACCACAGCCCACCTTTCCTTCCCCCTGTGATACAGAGGTTTTCACCAAGCATGTCTCTGGATGCCCATGTACTCAAGGAGCTCTTCTATGTACCATGTGCCTTCCGCTCTCCCTTTTCTTTCCTGTCTGTCCCGGATAACTCTTTCATGACAGTGCTGAAATCATACCTGCTGTGCCAGCCAGTGCCCTGGGCTCTGACTGCTCTGACTTCATCTGTCTCCCTGAGGCTGGAGGTGAATTTCTAGTTCTTGCTTGTTACCCACGTTTGATGTTAGTCTGCAGACATCTGAGGGAAGCCTCACCCTCCCTCCTGAGCAGGAATGGAAGTCTCCCTCTTGGCCCCCTCCTTTCCATACTTGGTTAGTACTTTGCAGCAATCCCTCTCAGCTCTGGACTTCAGTCCCTGTCCCATGATGAACCTAACGTAATGCTTCCCTTACCAGGTAAGGAAGGCTGGTTTCAAATACTTTCTTCTCTTAATCCCAGAATAAATGACTGAGGTGCATTTAGACTAAAACTGAGAAGCTAGAACCATCAGAAGATGAGATTTATTTGGATCAGCCTTCAGAGAAATGCACCAATGAGAAGACTTCTGGGTATTTTTGAAGCAGAGCTTAATACATTTGCAGTGAATTTACA
The DNA here is from genome assembly GCA_013399835.1 of Leptocoma aspasia. Classification (NCBI taxonomy): domain Eukaryota; kingdom Metazoa; phylum Chordata; class Aves; order Passeriformes; family Nectariniidae; genus Leptocoma; species Leptocoma aspasia. Next base: position 128,301 of record VXAX01003674.1, on the reverse strand, counting down.
TGATACAGAGAACTAATTGTGACTGTCAAAATATCCCTTCTCTTCCAGCTGCCTGTTTCCTGATGTTATCCAAACATTAGCAGACCTGCTAATTTGTGCTTGTTTGTTTAATCTTGAAGCAATGTAGCCATTTCATTAAAACTGTCACAGTAATTTAGGACCCCAAATACCATTCTGCCGCTGTAATTTTTTTCTTTTTTTTTTTTTTTTCAGACACATTCCCAGGCCTGTAATTTGGAATATAAATTAAAAATTGTGGGTTAATGTGTCCTGTTGTGTGGTCTCTCTCAGGAAGTGGCCCCTTTCCAGGAATTATTGACTTGTATGGAACTGGAGGAGGACTCCCTGAATACAGGGCATGCCTGCTGGCCAACCATGGCTTTGCTGTGCTAGCTCTGGCTTTCTACAGCTATGAAGATCTCCCCAAAGGGATGAAGGAATTCCACCTGGAATATTTTGAAGAAGCCATAAACTATATGTTACAACACACCAAGGTTGGTTTGTTCATTGACTCTCACTACAGTGAACTCTCATTAATTAGGTCCTGTCAGACTGCAGATGGGGCAGAGCTGCTGTACTTAAAACAGCATTGCTGTTGAGTTGGCCGTCATTAATTTGTTTTATATATTTAACTCCCATTACAATGGCTCTCTGGCAGATTATTCCAACTCTTCCTTTTGAACTGGCCAAGTGAAACAGTAACATATTGATCACACACTGGTAATTTCTACTCCATTCAACCCAGTGTCATAACTAGGGTGCTAGTTTCCTGGAGGCTTACTGGACTTGCAGTTCCAATTCTAGATTTATGCTCTGTAGAATGTCCTTCAGAACTAAATGTCCTTTTCAGCTGTGGAGCACATGATAACCTTCTGTGATCCAGGTCTCAGGGAAACCAAGGAAATTCAAGGAAGTCCACCAATACACATTTGATGCTCTGTATTTTATAAGCTGTTAAAATCACTCCAAATGTTGGTGTTTCAGAAGTGTGGGTTTTAGTAGCTAGTTGTGCACTTAGGCATCCTTCTAATTCATCACCTCCTGGAAGAGAACCCTGCTCAATTCTGCATCTCCTTATAAGTAGCTGTGAGTGACAGTAGCTAGAATTGCACAAACCAACACTTGGTTTCTCTGAAGAATGAAAATAAATACCTTCCTCAACCTCAGAAAAATGAGTAGTTGTTAAAGATCTTGACTGCTTTTTAGTCACCTTAACCTTAACTGCTCGTGCCACCTCTCTGCCCAAAAAAATCTGAAAATTGCTTCCCCCTGCATTTTTTTCCCTTGAGAGCAGTACAGTACCATTGCCTCCCATTAACACCTCCACTGCTATTCTCATAGTGTTTTTAATGTGGTGCAAAGTTTCAGCCATATTTCCTAATTTCCCCTTTCCCATATTTCAAAGTCAGTGGGTTTGAAGCCTGTTACACTGGTGATAAGATACAGAAGGTATTAAATTTTGATGCTGTCTCAGAGCCTATTTGCCCCTGAGAGTCTTTGGATATTGAAGAGCTGTGGTATTAGCTAACCTTCTTCCAGTATCCTTACAGGATTTCAGCACCCAGTAAGGTCATTTCACTTTCCTATTCTAGTTAATTTGCCTTGTGTAAAAGAAAATGAAGGTAACCTAGTCTAGATTGACTCCAGGGGACTGTACAATTCCCTTAGAAAAATGGTTTTAATAGGTTATACTTTTAAGATAAATTTTAATGAGTAAGCTAGCTCAGACTACTTCCTGTGAGTTAGATACCAAGCATTCTAGAGAAGTGGGAGAGCAGCTCATGTGAAGCCTGTTACTCCACATCAGCTTCTTAATAGGGGAACCTTGAATATAAGAAATACATTAACATAAGTGATGACAACATCATCGTCATTGCTGACTTTGAGCATTTTGCACTGAAAGAAAGCAATTGCAGAGGAGACCTCCCCTGCTCTTTTCCTCTTCTCTCAACTGCATTATAAATAAAGTGAATCTGGGACTGCATGTTTGCAAGCACAGCTGTACTCTCTGCTTCAGCACTGAACCTTGTAGCTTTGTTAGGAAGATGCCACAGTCTCAGTAGGGCTTAGGATCACAAATCAAGCACAGAACAGTGCCCAGGATCCCTCAGACATGGGTCCTGCACACAGGACCTCAAATGTCTGTAGGTGGGGTCCAAATCTGGGACAGACACAGCTGCAAACATGGCAACATATTAAAGAAGTGGCATCCCATGGCTCATTGCTTGTGGTTTCTCTTCTCTCACCTCCAGGTTAAAGGTCCAGGAATTGGTTTGCTTGGACACTCGAAGGGGGGTGACCTGTGTGTCTCCATGGCCTCCTTCCTAAAGGGCATCACAGCCACTGCCCTCATCAATGGCTCGGTGGCAAATGTGGGTGCAGTGCTCCGCTACAAGGACATCACCATTCCACCCCTCGGTATCAATCCAAAACGCATCAAGGTCAGCAAGTCCGGGATTGCTGATATTATTGATGCGTTGAACAACCCACTAGAAGAGCCTGACCAGCAAAGCTTTATCCCTTTGGAGAAGGCTGAGTGTTGCTTCTTGTTCATTGTTGGCCAGGATGATCACAACTGGAAAAGTGAATTCTTTGCAGTTGAGGGGAGCAAACGTTTGCAAGCTCATGGGAAAGAAAAGCCTGAGATAGTCTGTTATCCTGGAGCAGGACACTACATTGAACCTCCCTTTTTCCCGATGTGTGCAGCCTCAATGCACCTGCTATTTGGCAAGCCTGTGATGTGGGGAGGGGAGCCCAAGGCACACTGTGAGGCACAGATAGACGCTTGGCAGCAGATCCAAGCTTTCTTTCGTAAACACCTCACAGGCAAGCCATCTGGAACATCCAGTAAGCTCTAATATGAATTAGGTTACTTTACAGATGAAGATGCTGGTTTTGTTAAATGTTTTGTTAAAATTGTTTTGTTAAATGCCTCAGAATGAAAACAAGGAACATCAGAGAATAAATTATTAGGTTTCTTGGAGGATGATGGTGGGTAAAAGCAAGAAAACAGCTTCCTTTTTACACCCTCCTCTAATCTTGGTTAGAGGCCTTGGGCTCCTGTTTTATGTAGTACAGGGTTATAAGCTGTGGAAAACAAACGGTGGTAAGGCTGTGTGTGCTTTGAGTGTGAATTGAAGTGGTAGGTTACTCATCCAACCTGAGAACCAGGATGAAAATATGCCTTGGCCTTCTCAGAGGACATATATGCCATTGCCCAGCTTTGTGTTCTTGTTCCAGTATTCTAGTTTTTCTGGAAGCAGAATCTGCCTTCAGTAATCTTTCTGTTCTCTCTGTGCACTTCTCCCTCCTTTGTTACTCCTTGCCCTTCTCCCAAACCACTAAAATGCATCTGCCTTAAAAATATCTAATATTTCACTTACCAAAAGCAGTACTACTGTGCTCACACCCTCAGGTAACACTTCACATTTACAGGCAACAAACAGCCCATAGCTCGATGTGATATTCTCAGCGCATGCAGTAGAAGTGAGACATTTAAACAGTCTGTGGAAGTTCGTACGCGTGAGGAAAAAGCAGAACAGGTCCTGGTAGTTGTCATCCTGGAGCCGCTCCCGAGTGTCACCTCAGCACGGCTGGGTGTCGCTGTGGCGTTCCGCAGCACTCTCGGAGCTCGCTGCCTGTATATTCCCTAGATGCCGCTCAGCTGCCTGCTCCTAAGGGCTGCTGAGAACAGCCCGGCTGCGGCGCTGGCACGGCGGCTCCGTGAGGCGGCCTGGAAGGGGCCGTGAGGCGGCCGGGGGGCTCCGGCTGCACTCCCGCTGCTCTCTGCACGGCGGGGTGAGCGCTCAGCCCCGCCGGGATCGTCAGTAACGTTTTGCACCCAAGCGTGGGGTTGAAGGAGAAGACGCTGGGAGTAGCCGGTGCCTTTGCACGGTGTGTCCGAACACGTTGCACCCGCCAGTGCCCGCAGCCCGTATCAGGCCTCTGCTGTTGCCTGTGCGTCAGGCCCGTTTGTGCGTTTTGTATCCACCGTACTTGTAATGGATTAAAGTGAAACTTTAACCGCTGTCCAAGGCTCGCTNGGCAGCCGGTGACCCTGCGGGCGGTGGCGGCCGATGACCACGGCTGCCTCTTCCAGTCGTGCGCGCACTACAGGGCGGACAGCCGCGGGGAGCTGCATCTGGGCACGGACGCCTCCCACGGCGGGGACTACACCGGCGTGGAGCCCATGGGGCTCTTTTGGAGCCTCGCCCCCGCCGGCATGGAGAAGCCGTACCAGCGGCTCGTTCCCCGCAACACCGGCGCCCCGATGAAGGTGGAGGTGTTGGTGCACCAGGGCCACAGCCCGCCCGGCTCCATGCCCGGGCCCGTGGTGGCCAAGGCCGAGGTGCAGAGGTTGTTCGCGGCCCCCGGCGTGCGGAGGATCCGCCTGAAGGAAGGAGTCGTAAGGGGCTCCCTTTTCCTGCCGCCGGGTGAGTGCCCCGGCCCGAGAGCTTCGCCCCGAGGCCGGCGGGACCCCCCGCCTTCTCTGACCGGAGCAAGGAGAGTCTCGTAAAATAAACCCTGCAGAGGCTGTAATGTTAGGCATGCCCTAAGAGCCGAACGCCGCCCTGCAGACAGGTGGCCCTGAACTCTTAAGAAGACACCCCAAGTGCTTGTCGCGACAGGGCCCGGCTTGTGCGTGGCCGCCCGTCCTTCTCGGCGGCACAGCAGGGCGGGCACGGGGAGGCGGCTCTTGCGGGACGGGCCGGAGCTAAAGGAGAACAGGGGTGTAGAGTTTACTTCATTGCTGTGCTCGGCCTGTGGCTTTTCAGTAGGTTTGATGTTTGCTCTGGAGTACCAGAATCTAACATCCAGAAAAGCTGATGCGCTTCATTGTGTGAGCCTATGCTGAATGTCCCAAGGATTTTACCCTAAGTAGGACTGAATTAAAAAGGTATTTTTGTTCCCTGTGCAACACAAGCCAGGAAGCAGAGCATCAGATGAGATTCTAAAAAATACATGTATCTCACCTCTGTTACTACGGAGTTAATACACTTAGTAGTTGGGTTACTTTTGTGGTATAAAACCAAAATAGATTTGTGAGCAAGTTCTGCCTGTTCTGCTTATGAGATGGTTGTGCTTTATGAGGTGTGACATTCTGATCGTCTGTGAGTGGTGTTGGAAAATGAAACCTTACACCAGTGATTGTGTTTGTGTACTTGAGCTAGGAGTTAAACTTCTTGTAGTTCCCTGAGTGTTGTGGGTACTGAAACTGCCCTCCACTTTAAAACTACTTGGTTCAGCAACTCTTGTAAGTATCACTACAGTTACAAGTATTTAAGTATTTTCATTCCAAACCAATGATTTTTTTATCCATTTAGATACAGATCCAAAGTCCACTGAGGAAAAAAACAACAGAGATTGAACTTTGAATTTCAGATGTTTAGTCAGCATGCTGGATTTTCCATCTCTGAGACATTGTTTTGATCTATCCTGCCTTAGAGGATGAGTTTGATTTCTGCTGAGCTCAGTGGGACTCCAGAGATCTACAAGATGAAACTGCATTTTCTGCTTTAGAAAGTCTGGCATTGTAAAAGTGTTGAAAAGTCTGGAATCATTACTTAAATGATATTGCCATCCCTCATGATGGAGGATCCAGTTACAGCATTATGACCATACCCTTCTTTGCTCCAGGGACAAAAAAAAGTTAATATTTTTAAGATAGGAATCTTAAATGTGAACCATTCTTAGTAAAAGTGAGAGGACATGAGTGGGCTTATGATGTAATTTTAACATGAAAGTGATTCCTCAATTCAGGCATAAGAGTTACAGATGTGGAGGTTTATTTGTTTGTTTTAAAATGTTGGTAAAGTTGTCTAGCCCATTTTTTCCTGCTTTTTAGTGAGCTCTGCAGGAACCATATACTTGGGCATGTGTAGGCACTCAGAGAGGCAGTCCAGGATCCTTGTGCAAGTTAAAGAGTGTCTTCATGAGAGAGAAACATATTCATCTATGACTATGTTCTGATTACATGCTCTTGATAGAAAGCTTTCCAGGTAGGAGTGATGACTGAATATGTATTTTCTTTCCATCTAGGCTGGCTGCTGCTAACTAAGGTTACTGCTGATCATAGCATTATAATAAATTTATCCCAACCTATTTTCTCTCAAGTAGAATATTGAACTTCAATGAAAAAAATCAGAACTGAACGAGTAAGAACCCAAAAGCATGTTTCAGTCCCTTTCTGACTTCTTAATGCTTTAATTTAGGAGGTTTCCGCCATTTAGCATGTCTTATACAAAACTTCCTTTTCTCAAGTGTGTTGAAATGCCAGAGACCTTTTCTTTAGCACATAGAGGTAGTGTCAGAGAGTTAACACATTCTTGCAACAAGTGTGGCCTCTTTGTGCTGAGATGGTTGCAGTGAGCTGGATCAGGGCACATCAGACGTGACATCTGGTGGCCAGGGGAAAAAAAAAAAGAAAAAAAGATTGCTTGCTTGGGGTCTTTAAAGCTCCATTAAGTAGCATCTTTAGCCTTCTAACCTAAGATCTCTTGGCTTGGCATACAAACATGTTACAACATGACCTTGGCTGCAAAAGCGTGGCTGTTTAAAATTGTGGTTCTGGTTATTTCTGTAGTTTGGTGGGACAGACTGTACACATGTATGTGCACGTTTATCTGTATATCAGCCATGCACACACAACTGCACCCACACAGCTCTCAGTTCTGCCTTCCCTCTTGTCACATCTGCAGGAGCAGTTCCCCTGCCAAGTCTTACAGTGCTGATGTTGAGATAGAGGTAGTAAGTCCAGTTGGTTTCAACAACGGGTTACCTTTGTCAGGCTTTGCTCAATGTAGTTTATTCCAGAATTTACGTAAGTTTTGTAGAATTTACTTCAAGGGCTCAGTGCTCTTGCCTCATTACTCATGAGCTTCCACTTTGCTAAATAAGATGTGACTGTGGGAAAATAGCTGACTTGGTGTGTGATGGTCTGAGGGCAGGAGGTTAGGACCATGGAAAAATATATTTAGAACAGTTGTTATTTTTTGTTGGGCTTTTTGTTTGCTTGTTTGGGGTTTTTTGTTTGTTTGTTGTTGTTGTTGTTTTAAAAAGCAAAACCTGTAACTTCATATATTTTTACAGGAATTTAAGGACTTTGACCTATTCTTAGTTTGAAATAGCTGGAGTGGGATACAGCACTGGTTCTTTTAAATCTCTGCTGTGCAAATGGAAAAATAATTACTATTAATAGCAAATGTCTGATATGACTATTAATAGCAAATGTCTTAAGCATTCTGTATTTTGTTGTTCACTCTTCACCAGATAGGTTTTGTGTCCTGTTTGATAACTTTTCCTCTGTAACTCTTCTCTTTAATATAGGGGATGGGCCCTTTCCAGGAGTGATTGACATGTATGGTGATGAAGGAGGCTTGATTGAATTTAGATCCAGTCTCCTGGCTACCCATGGTTTTGCTGCTCTTTCTCTGCCATATTTTGACTTTGAAGATCTTCCTAGGGTCATGAAAGAATTAAAACTTGAGTACTTTGAGGAGGCAGCAAGATTCCTACAGCGTCACCCAAAGGTGAGTGCAATGACAGATCTCTTGGGACTAGGGAGGATTTAGCAGTTGGTGGTGGTGATTTTTTTTGTATTTGAGTATCAGTTTTTGCTGGGCAAGCTTAGGCCCAATAGTGGCTTATGCATATGACTGAAGAGAGTGAATTTCTTCCAGCACAAAGTATCTGTTAAATTCATGCTGGAGCTAGAAGACTGCTGGTCAGTAGGACAGTGAATGCTGGAGTATCCTCCAAACAGGACCGGTGGTGATAAAAATGTTGTACTTGTTTGTTTTTTCTTACATGAAAGCAATTCGTTTTAAGAGAGGATGATATGACACTGCTCAATAGTAGTTGAAAGAATTAATTTGATGATGTGGGATGTTGCTTTCAGTTTTACTTTCCAAGCTAAAAAAAGACAAAACAAATGCTACTTATCTAATCCTTCAGATGTAATTTGTGAGGTTACTTTATTTTCCTGAGACATATGGAACAGTAGACTGTGCTTGAATTTCCTGTTACCTGTTTTAGGAAAATGAGGAAAATTTGCATTAAAATATGCAGTAGGGACCAGGTAAGGATTGAATGATGGTATGCCTTGTGCCTGTCTGCATTTTTTGTCGGGGTTTGATCTCTCTTGGTGTCTCTGAAAAATAAGACCATAAACAGAAGGAGCAGCCTGGGTCCAGACTGTCACTTTCCAACAGGTTACATCAATAATTAACCTTGTTTTTAATAAAACAACTCCAAAGTCAATTAATGGCTAATCCCATTATAATGTATGCTTCCTTTATTCCTTTCTTCCTCTCTTTTCCACTCCCTATCTTATCTGAAGGTGAAAGGACCAGGAGTTGGAGTGCTTGGGACTGGGAAAGGGGCAGAATTAGCACTCTCCATGATCACCTTCCTGCCAGAAGTAGTGGCTGCTGTCTCAATCTCCGGCTGTAGTTCAAACACAATTGCAGACCTCCGTTATGGTGAGATGACTCTGCCCGGGCTGCGTTTCGATATGAAGAAAGTCAGTGTCTCTGACTCTGGTGTATTTGACATTTTTGAAGCTCTGGATGACCCAGCAAATCCTGCTAATTCTCCTAGCGTGATCCCCATTGAAAAAGCAGAAGGTCACTTTCTCTTAGTGGTAGGGGAAGATGATCGGATGTGGAAGAGCTCCTTATATGCTGAGCTGGCAATCAGGCGTCTACGCCAGCATGGGAAAGAGAACTTTGAACTCCTGAGTTATCCAGGAGCAGGTCACCGAATTGATCCTCCTTCTACTCCATTTTGTCAGGTAGCTATGGATCGTGTTTTGGGGGTGCCTGTTCTGGGCGGTGGAGAGAGCAAAGCACACGCCCATGCACAGGAACACTCCTGGGGAAAGATCCAGGAGTTCCTACACTTGCATTTGGGATGAACACTTAAGCATATGCAAGCTGTTGCAGATCTGCAAGGACTGAACTTGAGCCACCAAAATGACTGGTGATGACTGGTGAATTGAAGGGATTGACTGAGACAAGCCTTGAAATATGAAAATAACCAAATGACTACTTAGTTACAAGTATAAATCTAAAAAGAAAGGGATTTATTTGGAGCAGCCTAAGTTAATTTAACTAGGTAAACAGAGGAGATGTGAAACAACAAGCAGGCTGCACTATGGTACAAATTTGACAGCTCAAAGTGGTCATGATATGAAGAAAAAAGTACCTGAAGAGAGTAGTAGGTACTTCCTTGCTTGCAGTATTTACACCTCAGAGAATGTTAACAGGCAGCCTGCACCCTCAGCAGTGACAGACAGGATCACACCTTGGCAATGATGGATGATAAACATAGACATCCAAATCATGAATGACTCTGACTTGAGTCCTAAGCTACCTTACCCCAGAATTCTCTTATTTACAGCCATATACACTTTGGAAATGTTTTCCATTTGCACGAAGCTGGAGATACCTACTTGAAATGAGACTCATGTACTTAGCATTGTGGTCTTCTGGTGACAGTCTGTTTCTTTCCAAAAAGAGCTATGTGCTGAATGGGAAAATGAAGAGTACTTTTCCTTATCATCCAAGGAGAATGGCACTGCTAGCACTGTCTTGTATTTGGGATGTACCTGTCTGTTCCTGTAATGTCTTGGATTGCCATTTGACACTCAGGGTATTAAGGTTCTGTTGGATAGGTTAGAGCATGTCTAAATTCAGCCATTAAGTTAGGGATTAATTACTTGTGGAAGTCTTTAGTAATGATGTCAACAGATGCTGACAGCTGTTCTTAGGGAGGAAGCAGAGTTGGAAGACAGAAAACCTAGCCTGTAGATCTAAACTGACTATAAAAAGCTGTCACCTTATGGTGGTGATTAACTCAGAGTCATACCAAACTAATAATGCCCTCCAAGAAAAGCATCCAAAGCCAAGTCTAGGATAGCTTTTCCTTGACTGAGATTTTTTTTTTTCATCCAAGTTCATTTTTGGCTAGCGCCTTTTTTTCCTTCACCATTCAGGTAGAAAGAAACAACTTCTTCCCAAATGAGTTGATCTCGAGACAGTCTTGCTGAAATAGTGCCAGTGCTGAAGGCCTGTTTAAGGAAGGCCTCTATCAACAAAGTTTCTCCTTCCAAAGTCATTTTGTCAGACCAGTTTGAGAGCTGTGCAGGAAGATACAAAACTTTAATTAGTGGTACTCGGTTTTGCTTTGCTCTCAGGGATCTCTCTCCAGTTAACTGTCATTATGCTGCTGCTCAGTCTCAATAGCTTTCTGCAACTCTTATTATTCCTTATAATTTGATTAAAGTCACATGTTCTTCACACACAATCAACACCAACGGAACAATTTATCCATCCGTTCTTTACAAGAGAAGTTCCATCCTGCTAACTCCACACAAGATCTCTTCATGCCTGGTTTCTAAACTCCCTCACCAGCTGAATAGGCTTTTGCCAAGTCATATCTGGTGCCTGAACCTCTGCCAACACAAGCAGCCCCACAAGTCCAGGACCAGATCCTGCTGCAGTGTGCTCCTTGGTGTCACCCACACCTGTCAGCCTGCCTTTTTTCCCAAACTCATTTCAAGTGGCAACTGTAGGAGAAAGGGTTGTCTGTTGTGTGAAGGTTCCTGACCCATCCTGTGTCTCTTCAGCAGTTGGAGCTGTTATTAATTGTGCAAAAGCAGCACCTCCCCTGTCCCTTTTCTGTCACCCTCCCAGTGCTAATACCTGTGTCTCCACACTGCAGTCCTACCTCAGCATATGCATTGCTATGCAAGATTGCAGTCTGGAGGTTCAGGAAGTAATTGTTAAGTTGAAAATAAAAAAATAAAAAAACCAAAACCAGGTAGATTAAGAGTTCTCAGAATTAATTTCTAAAGCACAAGCTTTTAAAATAATTCAGTGTTAGATTTTGTCAGATATATGCAATTTGAAAGAGAAGCAAACCACTTCCTTTATTAAAAAGCAACCATGTGTAAGAATTTGATGTTACATATTTGTTTGGAAAAGTGAATGATGCTTTGTTTTAAAAGGAGGAAAAATTAAAAACTATGTAATTTTACTGTGAACAGCCTTTTCGTCAATGAGTCAGGGTTTCCTGGACAAAATAATCAATAGAAGGACTTGTTGAAAACCAGACAACTTCTGCACTAGCATTTTGTATATTTACAATGCTACCTGGGGACCCAAAAGGCATTGCAGGCACTGTGCAGAATGTGTAGCTATTTCCCAAAGTGTACATTAAACTGAGTGCCTGATTATGGCCTTAGTTACAGCCACGTTAGTTATATAGGTTTACATTCACAGAATTGTCAGGGTTGGAAGAGACCTCTGGAGATCACCTAGTCCAATTCTCCTGCTAAGGCAGGGTCACCTAGAGCAAATTACACAGGAATGTGTCCAGGTGGATTTGGACTGTCTCCAGAGGAAGACTCCATGGCCTCCTTGGGCAGCCTATTCCAGTGCTCTGCTACCCTCAGTGTAAAGAGGTTCTTGTTCATGTTTCAGCTTAAGGCCGTTTCTCCTTGTCCTGTCACTGGCATCCCTGCAAAGAGTCTGGCACCCTCCTCTTGGCACCCACCTTTGAGATACTTGTATCTATCGGTGAGCTCTCCGCTTCCATAGACGAAACAGGCCAAGGTCCCGCAGTCTCTCCCCACAAGAGAGATGCTCCAGACCCCTCATCATCTTCGTGCCTCTCCACTGGCCCCTCTCCAGTACTGAGGAGCCCAGAACCCGCCACAGTAATTCCTGTCCAGGCCAAACGCCCATCACATTCCGCAGTGCTCGGGGGCTGGATGAGCTGNGCGAGAGCCGTGCGGGAGCGGCGCGGGGCCCGGGGCGGCGGCTGAGGCGGGGCCGGTGGCCTGCTGCTGTGCCTCGGGAAAGGGGCATTTCGGGGATAAGCGAGGAAAGAGGGGAGTCACAAACTCACAAACCTCAGTTAGTACGTGGTTTTAAGGCGGCAGTATCGGTGATCACTACAGCGATTAGCTTGGTATCTGTTGCTGTGCAATTCCGATTTCATCTATTTAAAATACAAATAAATGCAAATAAAGGCNTGGAAGGGACCTCTGGAGATCACCTAGTCCAATTCTCCTGCTAAGGCAGGGTCACCTAGAGCAAATTACACAGGAATGTGTCCAGGTGGATTTGGACTGTCTCCAGAGGAAGACTCCATGGCCTCCTTGGGCAGCCTATTCCAGTGCTCTGCTACCCTCAGTGTAAAGAGGTTCTTGTTCATGTTTCAGCTTAAGGCCGTTTCTCCTTGTCCTGTCACTGGCATCCCTGCAAAGAGTCTGGCACCCTCCTCTTGGCACCCACCTTTGAGATACTTGTATCTATCGGTGAGCTCTCCGCTTCCATAGACGAAACAGGCCAAGGTCCCGCAGTCTCTCCCCACAAGAGAGATGCTCCAGACCCCTCATCATCTTCGTGCCNGGGGAGTCACAAACTCACAAACCTCAGTTAGTACGTGGTTTTAAGGCGGCAGTATCGGTGATCACTACAGCGATTAGCTTGGTATCTGTTGCTGTGCAATTCCGATTTCATCTATTTAAAATACAAATAAATGCAAATAAAGGCGAAGTGTCGCTGTTTTGTTTTTTCCTAGGGGTCTAAATTTTGTAAATACTATATGTCCAACTTTCATGTTTTGGGGGGAAAATATGTCTTTTGTTACAACTGTTACTAGTACAGGTGTGGTTATTTTTCCCCTCAGAGATTCTGTTTCTTCTTCTGCCATGTTGATGGTGACTCTTCAGGTGACCACTGGTCACTTGGCATTTTGAATATTTTAAGTATTATGACTTTCTTTAGTCTAAATACCTGTAGAAAATTGCTCACTAAGCAGGTAGAAGAACCCTGCAGATAAGCTTCTTGGAGGAAGTTTCCCTTAAGTAACCTCCCGTGGCAGAAGATGCTCTGATTTATCTACAGAAATTTCAAGAGCACCTCAAAGAAAATGAAGTCCCTGATATGTGCTCCCCAGATAACCTGCTGTGCTGATGTCCATGTTTTCATCAAATCGGCAGAGATAAATCAACAGAGGTCAGGGAAGAAGCTGTTCCTTGCGCTCACATGGATCAGTAGCTTTAAAGTCCAAACTGTTTTTAGGCATGACTTCGAAACAGCAGCAGCCACTGATCTTATACATGCATTTCTGCCTTCAACATCAGTGACCGAGATCATGTACCCATATACTGTGGTGATTGGCTGCCCTAATTATGAAAAAGGCAATGAAGTTTCTGCCCAAAAAACCCTGACTAACTGGAAGCCAGCTGTTTTTGCCTGCACACTGGTAGCTGTTAATTGGCTTGAGTGAGGCTGTTGTAGTGGGAACTCAGGGATGTGATCTTCTGAACCAGAGGAGGTCATGCAGATGTTCTCTCTGGCAGACACTGGGGAGCTACTGCTGTGGCTCAGTTTGCAGGTCATCTCCAGTGGGACTTAGAGCTAGCTATCACTTGGTATAGACCAGATTGAAATGAATGCCTGTCAGTGGGCAGAAACAGCTGGAACATCTGAGGATGTTTAAATGGAGGTGCATGTTGATGTTTGAGATGCATGCTCAGGCTCCCTGGTGTTGCTGGCTCTTAGGCTGTTGCTGGGTGTTTGCTGGCTGTGGCCTTTTACATACAGCTGCCTCAGCTGTTGCCTTTTATTGCTGGGACCAGAGGTTCCTGTGGTCCAGAGTAAAGTACCCAGCACTAAAGCTCTGTGACTGAAGTGGCTGCCTGTAAGATTTTTGGGGGAAGTTAGTTTGTTGTTTTTAACTTTTACAGTGTGTGTGGGGGGGGTTATATATCTGATTAAATTAAAGGCTGCATTTATCCACGCCCTACTACAATTAAGAGCAAGAGACATGCCAAAACTAGAGTCCTCCATATTTGTAGAAAGAAGGCTGTTGATCACTGTTTGGAAAAGATTGATCTCTGAAACCTTTTTAATCCAAAAGACATCTTGTAATATGTTTAATGTTTAGAGAAGCATTAAACATGTTGTTTATATACTACTGTTCTGGCTGTCTTTATGTGGTTTCACTAAGGCTCTGATGTGAGGTGGAAAAGTGGAAAAGTAAGAGTTAGTGACAACAGAAGGTTGGTCAGTGGGTCAGTCCTTAAAAAGCCTTAAAAACCAGCTCTCAGGTTTTTCCAAACTATAATACATGTTTTCACATCTCATGGTGTAACTCAATGCAAAACAATTGGAAAGAAACCCCAAATATGTATAATCCAGATTGTTCTTGAGTTTTGGCAAAATGTACCTCATTTTCTTCAGTGAATTATAGGAGGCTGTATCATTTTCTGGTCACAGACTTGCTTTCAGACAGGAAGCTTCTAATGTACAGTAGAAAGTGTGAGGGTTTAAGAGCATTAGACCACAATTTTCAATGCACTAACTTCTTATGCCTTTAAATTGAATTTCACCATAAAAGCTAATAAGCAGTGTGTCATGGGGCAGAGAGTAAGATCAGGGAGATAATGTCCTGACATTAAGCCCATTGTTTGCTTCTGAAAATGCAGCAAAGTACCCCAGAAAACAAAATTATAGGACACTGGAGGGTTCCAACTTCTTTGACTTGGCTGACCCAAGATAATACAGGAAAGTAGTGGAAGGGGGGAAAACAACCAGGATAGGAGAGGGAAGAGGAAATAGATTTGCAGTGAACAAGCTATTTAAAAAATTCAGTGAATATTCACTTAAGTTTGTTTCACTTTTAGGCAAAAGCAACGACCATCAAAGAAGCTCTAGCCAGATGGGTAAGTACTAGAACAGTGTCTAGCTGCATGGGGTTTGACTGTATTCAGCTAATTTTGTTTTTCAAACATTGTAAGAAATATGTTTGCTTGAAACATCTGCTTTAAGAAGTTTCACAAAGTAAAATGATGATTACTGTTGTTGTTGTATAGTACATTCTGCTGGACTTTCTGTATGTTCCTGTTAAATTGATACAACTGGTAAAGATTAGTCTCTTTTGCCCTCCTGCCTTGTTCTGCTGAATATGAATTGGCCTGAAGCCACAAAGAGATTCAAAGCTGGGGATGAATTATATTTTAATTATGCTCTGTTCACTTTACCCAAGTGCAGTCCTTCCCAGAGAATAAACAAACATGAAATTCTCACTGTACTGAATTCAGTGAATTTTCTACATGTCTTTTGACATATGGTCCCTCATATTGTGCAAAGCTTAACTCAGAATGAGTTTCTTGGGTTTTTTTCTTCTTAAAGTACTCTGTTAATAGAGAAGCTCATTTGTCTGGTTGTGGCTGACCTGGTCTTCCAGAAAGCGGTGTGTTGGCAAGGATGTGGATGTAATGTCAAATGATGATGTAGGATGCTCAGGGGTTAGGTTCACTGTCCAGTAAAACCAGTGAGAATCTTTCCCTGGTCTCTGAATTTTAGATGAAGGCACAGATGTGCTGTTGTTTGTACATGTGCTTTCCTGCTAATTCTGGCCAGTTGCTAGAGCAAGGATTTATAAATGCTTTGGCCTCTAGAAGATCTGGATGTGATAGCATGGGTAGGTACACTTGAGAGCCAGAAGCTAGCCTGTAACTGAAGATTACTTCCTTTTTGAGTTTTATCATTGTTTAGTACCTTCAGTATTTCAGGGGTTTTCCAGTTATGTTGGTATATCCCACAAACCTCACTCCTGCTCTCCTAGTAAGAACTAGAATGCAACAACTTGCAAACATTAGCATTTATAGAGGTATGAACTGTGTATAAAAAAAGTTTGCTTTTCCTCCCTCACTCTTTCCGCTTTCCAGAACTTCAGCTCCGTGTTTCCTATTAACAGATTTATTTTTCATTTGCTCCTCTGTCACATGTCTCTTAGACAGAATCAGCCTGTGTCAGTGAGTTTCCATTAATGTTAGGCATAAAGTGCTGAATTTGCTTTTCTGTTCAAGTTATTGGGGGTGGGTCTAAATCTTCCTTTTACTCTTCCTAATCTGGGTCCGTGTGACTTGTACAATTGCATTTGGTGTTGTGTTGCATTCCAAATGCTTTTCTTCCCTTTGGCATAAGGGTTTACCTATGCCTTAGAGTCAGGGTGACATTAGTTAAATCAAAGCAACTTGAAATCAAAGCAGCTTCAACTTGGCAAACATGTAACCTGTTCTTAAAAAACATGTCTGTTCTACCTTACTTTCTCTGTGGCATATTGTGGCTGTGCAGCTGCTTCCAGAAGTACTTGGCAATCAGGCTGAATTTTCTTCCTGCAGGTGCTCACTGCTGGCCCAGCTCTCTCCCTTTCATGTTTTTAAGGAAAAATGTACTTTTATTTGTTGGTACAAGCTGATAGATTACAAATTGAGTGTAAATGCACATAGATATAGTACTGTTCTTAGAAAAGAAAATGGAGGTTTCACATTGATACGGTTACTTTGTTTGAACATGTATCACCATATTCCAGCAAAACATCTGATGGGCTTATTTGCTAAATCACTAATTTTGAGTAAAAATAGTCACATTGAATTTGGACAGAAACTGGAATATAAATAAGTGTACAAGACAACATGATTTTTTAAATTAAATTTTCTGAAGTATTTTGGGTGCATAACAGCAAAAATAATGTTATCAAAACCTGATGTTCTGCTGTGGGATACTAAAAAACTTATGGGATATGATTAATTTAATTAAAAAGTAGCCATATAAACTGGGGCACACTCAGCTATCTCTCTTTTCAGTAGATGCATGAAACGGAGGAGAAAACAGGAGTCCTTGTTTTGAAAGCACCAAGATTACTCCTTTGTTAATGGACCTCCAGTCCTTGCACTGAACACTGAGTGAACTGACAAAATGCTCCCTTTGTGCTGTCAGGGAGGCAGCTGTCAAAACTCCTGCTACTCTCTAAATAGATACTTGTTCCAAGTGTTTAGTCAATAATTGCCATCACTTCAGAATTTTAGAAGCTTTAATAGACCATATTTTTAATAAACCTAAATGCCAAAGTTATGTCCATTTTTCCAAGGCTCTGAATTATCAGCCTAGGTTGTAAATAGGAAATCTGTCTTTTGCTGTATTCTCTAAAGTGTGACATCTTCCCACACTCTTTCTTAATGGCTAATTAGAATTTTTTTTTTAGATTCTTAATGCTGTGATTCTGTTGAAGTTCTCCCCCAAAACACACTCCCCTGCGTTCAGCTTCTGTTGTGAGCTGGGCATGAGTTCTGAGATTTCTGGGTGAAGTGAGAAGGAGACTTTTCTGTCAGAACTTTTAAATCTGCTTCTGCTATGGATTGGCCCTAGCTGAGGTTTCTGTATGTCAGTCTCCATGGAAATACCTTAATGGAGAATTTTAACCTTCCATGTATTCTCCATTCTTTATGGCAGACGGGTCCTTTATTAAATTGCTCAAGTGTTACACAACTTTTAAAAATCAGCATATGTAATGTATAAGTTATTTTGATATCTTGAAAATAAGCTAGCTTTACCCTTTTTATGCTACACTAGCAGGAATCTTGATAACAGTACTCATAATGCTTTCTCTTTCCAGTAGTATATTGGAATTCCTTCTATAGTATTCACTTTTAGAGTAGTAGTTTTTGGTAACTGCATGTACCAGTGAGTCTCTTCCTCACCTTCTCTTTCCTTTAGGAAGAGAAAAGTGGCCAGAAGGCTTCAGAGGCAAAGGAAGTGAAACTGTACGGCCAGATTCCTCCTGTGGAAAAGATGGATGGTGCTCTCTCCACTCTTGTTAACTGCGAGTAAGTTCAACTAAAAACATGTTGGAAGCAAAATATTCTCCTCTCTTTGTTTCAGTTTTTCTGTCTGTCCACTGCAGGTATGTATTTACTGTGTTTAAGTGTGGCCTTCAAAGCAGCAACTTTATCTTTTTTTTTTTTTTTAACTGAGCTTCTCTTTCTGCACACAATTGCCCTTTTTAATTCAAAGACCCCCTGTAACTTAACTCAGAAGGTGTTAGGGTAAATTCTGTATTAATATTTGTCCCCAGAAAAATTATATACTGTTTATCATATATCATATATAATTACAGATTTGTGTATCATATATAATTACAGATTTGTGTTTGGAGTCTGTCAGCTAAATGACACGTTTATGATCCACTCCAAAATTCATGAAAAAAGAGGCAATTTGAGCAGGACATTTAGAAAGAGATTAGAGTAATTTCAGAAATAAACATCCATGCATTTGATGTTTGATGAAGGCTAGGCATCAAAAGATAATCCAGTATTTCATGTAAGTAACTCATGGTACTTTCCCAGAAGCTAAATAAAGTTGAAGAAATCTTAATGGTTTGAGGATATTTTGAGTCTGTTACACATCCAGTTAGTTTACCATCTAATGAGACAAGAACATATAATTATTTCTAATGCAGTGGTGTTGGGACATGGAACTCTTCCAATGTAGTGATCCCTTATGTACTGTGAATTGATTATTCTTGCTTTTAAAGGAAACTATCGCTGTCTACAAACTGCATTGATAGAATCGCCAACTTGAACAACCTAAGTAAGTGACAAGCCAGCTGTCCACTGTGTTTGTTTTCTAGTTGCCTGGTTAGGAGATATGCCATCATTTGTTATGTGTGTCCACTTTACTTATACCTGTTATTAACCTTTTTTATTCCCTCCTCGTAGGTCATTTTAAAGTGACCTTTAAAATGACCAGTCTTACTGGAGAATGCATGCTGAGCAGCAGTGGTGTATTGCTGCAGGTATCCCTGCACTAGCCTTGACAGTTTTCTCACAGTGCAACAATCAAAAAATTCCATTCAGTAAGCACTTCAGTACCCTCCTGTGGGCCTTGCTGTGCTATTCAACACCTAATCAGTTCTAGAGTGATGCCATGACCATTTTCCATGCTCCTGATGGAGACAGTCTGCAGTTCAACAACTCTGCAAATGCATTACTGGTTGCAGTGAGGTTAGTGTGTTGTAGACCTGGATGGAAAAAATGTCATTCCACTTTGCAGAGGATTGGATACACTTGGTTTCATTTGGTTTATACTTTATAAATGGATGTGCCACCTGTCTAGAAGTAGGGCTTCTCCTTCTTGGACAACTGTCTTTGAAACTCTTGGGTTACTGACTTTGGAACAGAAGTCTTAATGGTCTGTCCTCAAGATTTTGACTGTGGCATGAGGCTGGCAAAGAGCTGCAGGTTTTGAAGTGGAGCTTCCAGATTTTTCTGTTCCCGTTAAAATGCCAGCTGGATAGATAAGGAACCTGGAATCTCGTCCTTTCCAACTGCACACCAAGAGATCTGTCAAAGAGCTTGATGAACTTATTTCCTTGCATAATAAGCTCAGACTTCAAAAGATTTGGAAATACTAGTCAGGGAAAAATATTCCAGTAGTCTTTCCAAATAACTGTTCTGTAATACTTCAATTGAGTAACTATCATGAGAAAAAATAATTAGGCAGTTATACATAGAAGTGAAACCAATGAAATTTTTTAGTGGGATAAAACATTAAAAGCCTTTAAAGCATCTTAAATCGTTATATTAATGTAGATTCAAAACATCCAGTCTATACCAAGTATTTGATGCTAAAGCCAGACAAACTAGAACTAAGTTGAGTATCTCTCATCAGGCATCTGTAAGGCAGCTTTATATGCTGCCTCTAGTGTAGAAACCAAATTTGCTGCCTTAAAATCAGATCAGAACCACTTTTGCCTGGAGAAGAAGGGATATGAATTATGTAAGATCAAAAGAAGCAAGCCAGCAGTTAGAGTTCAGGTACAAGGTGAAATAATAATTTTTGTCCAGTATTTATCAAAACTGAATTTCAACTAGGTAACCTACACATGAGTAGTTTTGTATTCACGAGTGTATTTCTGAGCTTTCCCCTGCATCAATTCCTGCTGATCTGTTTAGGTCAGGAGGTTTTGTTTCTGTTAGGTCATTCTTTCTTAAGGCAGCCTGTTCAGAGTGCAATTTGTAAGCAGAATATGGCATTTTACCTGACTTACAGCATCTTCTTATTTTAAAGAAACCCTGTTTATTAATGAGATTTTTTTTTTAATTTATTACAGAAAATTTGAGGATTCTGTCTTTGGGAAGAAATAACATAAAGAACTTGAATGGATTGGTATGTGCTTTTTAGTTTCAATACTTCACTAACTAAATAGAATATGGGGTAATTTCCCTGTGTTCATACAAGTCTTTGCCAAATTCAATAAAATTAAGTGAACAAAAGGTTAGGCACTAACCTTTTATATTCTCCTTTTGCTATCATCTGTTCACCCTCTTACACATTGCTTCTGAATTTTCAGATAGTTGTTCACTTTTTTTTGGTTCAAATTCTCTCAATGTTTGGAAAGTTTTCTAACTTAATTTAACACACTGAAATATTTTAGTAAGGGAGATTTTTTTGTTTTTAATAAAGATAATCAGAACTTCTGTTTGAAAACCGCTATCTGTAAAGCTGTTTAAATTCCACTGGCTTTATATGAATATAATTCCTACAGACATTTTGCATGCAGAATTTTCTACCAGAAGATACTTAGGCTGTGCTTCTTTCATATAAATATTGGCAGTCCTGTAAAAACACACTTCCTGAGAGTCAGTCCATTTTATGTTAACTGGCACCTGGAACAGTATGGCTTTAGAGTTGATGGTGGCAGGACTGAGTCTACCTAGTAAGGGAAAATTAGTTGAGGAAAAAATTGGATCAATTTTGTTACATTTGAATTCAGGCCAGAATAATACCTTTTTCAATCAGTATTTTTTAAATGAGTATATAAATTATTTTCTTTCTCAAGAGATACTGTTTCACCTCAAAGCTGTTCTTACCTTCAGAGATGCCATATCTCTTAAGTGTGAAAGGCAGAGTTAGTGTGTAATGACTGGTTTAAAAAAAACCTCTCTTTTGAGAGAATTGTGAATGTGGTTTCTGGCCAGCAGATACAAACATACCAGAATATACCAGAATGAATAATGCTCTCACACTGTGTAACATCCCTTCCAAAGCAGTTGTTGAATTGCATTCTCTTCACATGTGCTTGCAGTGTACAAGTAGGCAGATTTGTCTCCTCTGCCCCTATGCCTTAAGAACTACTCCAGCCAGCTACATCTTGTTTTATTCTAATATAGCGATTTCTGTCCTCCTTACATATATTTGCATATATAACTTTGCCTTTTAATTCCCATGAGCATTTGCCATGCCTAATAATTAGGGACCTGCTTAAAAGGAAATGAGGACCAATATATCTTAGTATTTTCTCACATGATGTTACCTGTAGAAGGTGAGGAAAGAGTATGAATAATAAGGAAGATGTACTTCTGCTTATCTGAGTAGTCCTTTCATTTTCCAGGAGGCAGTTGCTGAAACTTTAGAGGAGCTGTGGATCTCATACAACTTAATTGAGAAACTGAGGGGTATCCGTGTAATGAAGAAAATGAAGGTTCTTTATATGTCAAATAATTTGGTGAAAGACTGGGGTAAGCCATGCATCTCTACTCCATAGAGACTTCTGTAGTATGGTGAATGCATGAATTAAGTCACCAAGTGAAAAATAGTGCTGTATCTCATGGAGCTTTGATTGTAACTGACAAGCCTGCAGACGTGTGCAGACGTGTGCAAAATCCCTAAACATCCACTCATGCAAGAGAGTAAAAATAGTTAGAATATTGAATTCAACTTCTAAGTCCAATTAAGTTCATGCTTTGAATCATCTTTCTCCAACCTCTTTTAAAGCACATCCCTATTCTTTAACCTGATACCAGTTAGAGCCCAAGCAGTTCCTGTCCTGTTGTATCCCATGCTCTTTATGTTTGCACTGAGTGTGAAAGTAATGTGAGGTGCAGATGTACTTTCCATGTTCCACAATCTGGTTGGTGTTTTCACCTTTGTGGTTGCAGCAGAGTTTGTGAGACTGGCAGAGCTGCCAGTACTAGAGGAGCTGGTGTTTGTAGGCAATCCACTACAGGAGAAATTTGCCGCTGATCAGAACAGTTGGATTGAAGAAGCAACCAAACGGGTACCCAAGCTGAAAAAGCTGGATGGTGAGTTTGGGGCATGAGGCAATTGGGGCGAGTTAAAAGCTTAATTAATATAAATATAAATATTACAAGCTTAATAACCACAGGGAAATTAAACATAACCTCAGATTCATTTGTGTGCCCATGAAATTAATATTCCTCCCTCCACTTCAGAGTTATTCAGAAGTAGTTACTGAGATCCTGGCTGTGGTGTTTGATGGATTTTGGAGTGTTAAATCCAAGTGGTCTTGCAAGCTACAGATGGGCATTATTCTGTAGTTACACAAGTAGTTTTATCAAATACCTAATAGAGAATGGAAAGATTTAGCATTAAATAAGTTAACAAGGCTTTCATCTGCCAAGTTGAATTACAGTTTTCCAAACAAAAGAGGTGACAAGAGAGAATTGAGATAGACAGGGATATGCTCTGGTTTGCTTTGGATGCAAGGGCAGATTTTCAAAACTGCATGCAAATTTCCTAAATGCCTGAATATCCCCCTCCATTACTGCAGTAAGCCTCAATTTGTGAGCTGTCCTCTCCTATTTAAGACACTGGTATGAAAAGATATTCAACCATTTAGTGACTAAAAATTAGGTAATTTTAAAATCTGTTTTTAAATATGTCAATTCCTGTCAATGGCGATGTTAGCTGTTCATGTTTACTAAAGCAATGAAGGGGAGAGCAGGAGCAGTAACACTAACACAGAGTCAGAATTACAGCAGGGAAGGGAAGAGTGGAGGCATGTCAACAAGAGGAGACAGCTTCACTACAGGGAGCGGTGGATGGGAAGTCTATTACCAGATTCTATCTAAAACCAGATCAGCTGCAGTAAAAAAAATTATTAGAAAGTGGAAGCCTGATGAGAGAATTGCACTGCTAGGAAGGATGGCCTGCAGGGGTTCATTTGCTATTGTAATAGAAAAAGTTTTGAGTGTAAAACAAAAAAAAAAAAAAGGAATAGGGCACATATTTGTGGGCAAGAAATGCCCTTGGTAGTATAAGGTTAGACTTACTAACCACTCTAAAACTTGGGCATATATGTCCTGGAAAAGGCAGCACCAAGTAGAGGCCCCACAAGAGAAGGGTGATGTGCTGATTGGTTGTCAGCAGTTTAACTGACTTGGTGCATCTCCCAGAGACCAAGTGAGGCTGTATCTTTGCAGACCACATTTTAGTACCTTTTTATTCCCTGTTACCCAAGAAGTTGGAAAAACATCCAACAGAGGAGCTCATAAGTTGAAGGCTTTTCTAGTTAAGACCAGTTGAGGTATGCAGAAGTTCATGTTGGTTAGAAACAGGCAGGAAATACAACTCTTGACTCTTTCCAACAGGACAGGTAAGCTTTCAGGTAGATCATAATTAACTATGTCTTCCTCTTCTTCTTTTCCTCTCTTTTTTTTCTTCTAGGTACCTTAGTTGTTAAAGGAGGAGAAGAGGAAGAAGGAGCAGAAGGAGCAGAAGGAGCAGAAGGAGCAGAAGGAGGAAACTGATGACACTTTTTTACTGGGTATTAAATTATTTAAGTAACTCCAGATAGCTTTGCACATAAACTTTTATAAAAGTATTTGTTTTGAAGAAAATCTTTGGGCAGTTTTTAAAAGACCAGCTTATCTCCACAGTCTCTCACCCAAAGAGTTAGTTACCAAAAATTGCTCACACTGGTTTTGTCAAGCTTATGACACCTTCTGTAGAGACTAGTGGAGCTGAGTTTACTTGCTGTTTGGCTAGCAAGAGATCTTTATCTAAATTAATACATAGCTATTTTTAATTCCTGATTAGTGGTGCTTGTTGTTCACTCTTGGGTTATAAAAGAACCATTTTAGCTTATTTGGTGCTGCTGGCCGACATTGAATTGGAAACTCTGAGGCCAAATGAACTATGTTGTGGTTTAGAGACACCTGACGAGCTTTGTTGTGTTTAATTTTGTCATGGGACTTTCTCTATACTTTTAATATGAGAGTTTGCCTTTTCATTCCTTCAAGTGTTATGCCAAACAGGCCCAGTAGTTGCAGACACACGCACAGAAAGGTATTGGTCTGATGAGCACTTGTTCCTGGCCTTAAGTCTTGAAATGGGCTTCTCACATTGGAACTCAACTGCATTGCTTAGAAGGCCATGTATAACTCTTATTTTTAAGAGGCAGTGGGAATTCATCGCATGGTTTCTGTAAGACTAAAATACCTGCTAACTTTGGGTTTTGTCTCTTACTAAAACATTACTTTAGATTGGAATATGTGGCCTATTAGCCTACAGCTGGTTTCTGGCTTTGGATTGGGTCACTGGTGGACATAATCCTTCTCAGTTCTGGAATCTTCCTATAACTAAGTAGGCTGATAGTAACAGAGAAACTAACAGCAAACCAGAAGATCTGGGCTTGAGGACAGAAAATTTCCATTTTGGGGATACTTATTTTTTTGTGAAAGCACAGGTATAAGCAGTGAGAGAAAGCATATGTAGTTAGTGGGGATGATGAGATGAGATGAGATGAGATGAGATGAGATGAGATGAGATGAGATGAGATGAGATGAGATGAGATGAGATGAGATGAGATGAGATGATGAGATGAGATGAGGGCATTGGTAAAAAAAAGTATTGAAGAGGTACTGAATGTGCTATATTGCAGGGTAACCAGTTTTAGTAAAGCCCCCTTATGTGGCTATTTCTAGTGAAAAGCATTAAACAATGATGAAGACATACCTGATTGCACTGTGGGATGCCAATAGTGCAGTTTTTCTTCTTCTCTTTGAAGAATAGATGGAGTCACCTGAGTGGATTTCTCTGCAGTTCCTTTTTGGTTTTTTAACAAGCTTTTTTTCTAATTTGTGGTACCATCTTTTTTTAAATTGAAGTGGCAACAAGTGTATCTGCTGGTTCCAGCCCAGGAATAGAAGGGATGGGGGCAAAATGCCACTCTTAGTTATTTTGTTCATGAAGGTGTGGCAGGAGTTGAAATCTTGGAAGCCAAGTTCAGAGATGAAATGGTAGAATTGGCCCAGGCAACAGTGGTACTGATCTCAAGCTCCAGGTATAATTGTAGTAGGCAATCCTCTCTAATCAGTTTCTAAGTGAACACTGTGAAGTAAATGATTACAAGACAATCACAGTTTAGTTTCAATATATTGCTACTTAACCTGTGATTATTAGAGGAATTCTAAAGCATTCCAATTTAAGTTGGCATTTGCTGAAGAGGTTTGAGTTTGATTTGGATCCGTTACTAAAAGTAAAGTCGAGAGCACAATGGCAAAAACTCTGGATGTTCTTCACCCAGCACAAACTATTTCCAGGCAGCTGTTCTCTTTACCAGAAACTACTTTCTTAGTTAGCTAGTTCACTGGATTTAGACAACTTCATTTCATTTGTTATTTCTGTAGAAGTATTCTCCTAGCTTTATCATGTTAAAGGCAGCATTGACCAAGAAGCACCATGGAGGAGTTTCTACAGTCAGCAGTCATTTCACATGTCTTTTGAAGCCAAGCCACTCTGTTCACTTGCAGGCAACCACTCTTGGCAAGGTGGATGTGCTTGGGCCGTACAGAGCCCGTGGCACACTTAGGCCCTGCTGACTCCATCTGCTGGGGGGGGCCTCACAGGAGATTGGCTGTGCCCTTGACCACTGTAGTTAAAGTGTGGCTCATGTGAGCCAGAGCTTGACTGACTCAAAAACTTGCCTTCTGAATGTTCCCACCATGCAGAAATGCCAACTTTGTTTCTGTGTTTGGAGACATTTTCAGAATAGACCACGTGGTGCTCTTCTTCTAGTGCCTGGCCACAAAGAAAAGTAGTTGAAGCTGTGGACCTGGTCTCTCCCAGCACAGCTGCAAGAGTGGTGTGTATGGCTGGGTTAGCCCCACACGTGATTGTGACAGGAGGAAAAGGGAGTGATGAGCACAGTCCAATGCCAAGTAATCCTGCTGATTGATTCTTCAAATATGGCCCGAGTCTGTACATTTCTGAAGGTTATCTGAAGTTAGATACAGCAAATACTCTACACTTTGGCTATGTTGGGGCATTCTGAGAGCAGAATAGAAACTTAGTGTTCTGACTATGTTGTAATGATTGAAGTGAAACACAGATCCATTGACAAGTTGTGAGGGATAAAAGCAGTTCCTGGCTCTTGTAAGTGATCAGTAGAGGCTACACCTACAGGAATCAGTCCTCAATTATCGTAGGTGGTGGTAGAACTGGGTGGATTGTGTGGCCTACTGGCATTGGTGCTTTCCATAGATGAAATGGCACAAATTCTCTAGCTTTTTTCTTTGGGGGCTGCATTATAAATACCAACAAAAAAGGGAAAAAAAGTCATTGAAGGAAGGGAGCATCCAGTCTTAGAATATAATTAAAAACCCTTCTGATAAAAACTATGTGTCAGTCTCATTGACACAATACAATAAGAAAAGAATTGACTGTGGCTTTTGTTTGTCAGGAGATGCTTTGTCTCAAAGCTGGTAGCTTCACTTTATGTTGCTTTGCCTAATGAGTTGTGATTACTCTCAAGAATAAAACAACCTCCAAAAATTTATCTCCTCCAAAGTAAAGTTTCCCTAAATTTTTAAATTTGCACTTTAAAATTAGGCACTGGATGTTGTGGAAGACACAGAGAGGTGGTAGAATTAAAACAGCTGGTTTGCATATTGGTGGTGTTACACAATGTTATGTATAAGGTGACAGTGGCATCTTGGCCTGTGCACCCACAGGGACATTAGAGGGAGATGCTGGAAGGCCTGGCCTTTCACTTGTACACTCTCCTGTCCCTATCACACCACATCCAGTGAAGTAGTAAGCACAGTATTCATGAATGAAAAGAGCACTCATGTAAAATGTGCAAGCCATGTGGAATTCTGCTTTTCCCTGTGAAGTTACAGAGGACTAGCATCCATTTTATTCCTTAGAGAAATATCCTAAAATTAAATCAGAGGTAGGAACTAGCTAGTTTTTTTGCTTGCTTGTTGGCACACTCACTTGTCTTCAAAGAGCTGATTGATGTATGCAGTGATTATTGAGAACTGATGGAAAAATGACAGAAGAGACCTGAGAACCAGCGGATGACTCAGGTTACACTAGAAGTAGGCTCATCTAGAAAAATTTCCAAGCAAGAGAGCACTTTTAACATCCCCTTTGGCAATCTTTTGTATACAGTAATTTTGTAGCATGGAAAGCTGTTAAATTTGCTGTGTTTACATTATTTAGGCCTATGTTTATAAATGTTATTCTGCGAAACTTGTTCAAAAATAATATAACCTTATTTTATACAAATGTCTTTGGCTGATGTGTAATTAAATAGTTCAGCTTGTGAAGAGTATTTGGAAACTAAATTTTGTTCTCATTAAACTTTCCTAGCTCCTCAGGAAGCAATGTATTTATAGTTTGATAGCATGTGAATGCTGTTCCTTATTGCCTCTATATTTTAGAATAGAAAATAACGCTTTAAAAATGCTGATATATTGTGATTGTTGTCATCTGATACATAAATATTTTTCCATCTTTTAAGACACTGGTTGTCAGAATTTGTTCTTAGATCCTAAGACAAAAGTCTACTGCTGCTCTATGTGGAAAAAAATCCAGATAAGTTAGAGAAATGGCTGGTCATTCTTCAGCACAAAATTACTAATTCACTTTGAATTTAAATTCTGTTAACAGTAATATACAATCAGCTCCATTAAACCCTGACAGGGGAAGGCTAACTGATTCATAAGTTTCTCTAATAGAAACTTCAGCCTTCAGTAGACCATGTCACTGAAATGTAATTTCAAAACTCTTATATAAAGAAAACTCTTCCTACCCCACAGTCCACAGCAGTTGGTCTCGATAATGACAAGAGCAGCATCCTACAGTGATGGTTGTAATGCTGTTTAGAAAGAATATAGGCAGTTACTGCAGAATTCCTCACAGTACCACCAACTCAAAGCTTACTAATCACTAAAATGCTTTATAAGGTTTCTTTCAGTAGCTGAAATAACTTCCAGAAGCTTGGGCTTAGATCCAGCAGTTAAAAAAAGATAGAACCCAAATTGCTCAAAATGTGTGGGTTTTTTGATTCTCCAGGGTTTGTTTGCACAGCCTCAGATTTAGTGCAAAGTACTAAACTTCAGCACTTTTGGCAGTTGGCTTTGACAGGGAGGCAAATGCATGACTTAAAGCCTTAAAGTCCTGGTCTGTTGTCTCAAGTGAAGGCTTCAATGTTCCCTGTCTCTTCACACACCAAGCAAAATACTTTTTTCTCCAAACATTATTGCTGATCAACTGCCACAGGCACAGGACTAAACTAAAGCAAGGACTCCTACACTGAGCTGAAAAAATTAGTGTTTTCATGTCTTGGGCTGAGCCTTTCTCCTGCCAGCTTTGCCAAAAATAGTGAAATGAAAAGGTCAGCATAAATTAACAGGTGTGCTGCCTTACATCCTAAGTGCAATCTCACAGGAGACCAGCTATACACATTTCTGCCATCTGCTTCATGTAGCATTTGTAGTTTTTAAAGACATCATGCCCACAGGTGTGAGAACACCTATGTAGCCTAGTTAAGTAAAAGGCGAAGTACCACAACAGAAGGAAGATGTTTGGAGGATAGATGGAGGCGTATTTAAAATTCACACCAAGAGATCCAACTGCTGCCAGAAGAAACAAAATACATGCTGTGTAACAAAACCTGTTAAACCCCCCTTAGATTCAGGTAACTGATAAGTGCCTTTAAGACAGTATTTACTAGAAGTTTTTTCAAACTTTGTCACTGAATAGTGTGATACAATATGATCTACAAATGAAGCCATCCCAGAATTCACATCTGATGCAGGCCCATCAGGTACTGAGTTACTCCATGATGTCTTTGCCTTGCCCGTGGTCTTTGTAGTTGTTTCAGGTAGTGTCAGAATCTCATCGGCCTTATTTACAGCACAGCAGACCTAGAACTATTCCCCAGGAATTCCCAGCACACTGTCAACATTGTTTCTGTCTTTCTGCGAGGGTGCTCGGCTTGGAGCGAGACACACATCCCATCAACACTTCTGTAAAGCACTGGAGCTGCAGATTTCTCTGGTCTCCTACAGCCACATGTGCCAGTTACTTTCTTGGATGGAAGACATAAAACACATTGCAGGCTCGTGTCTCAGGGGAGAGGTGAGAAACAGCCTCTAGGGCTGCTGTGGAAAGCACAGGTGAGTACAGACAGAGAGCAGGCCAGCCACAAGGACTTGGGACAGCCTCCTGTGCATCACAGCCTGCACAAGCCCCCGGCCACTCCCTCAGACCATCAAGAAACTCAGCTAAGAAACTATTTTTTTAAACCTCATTTAATAAAAGGTTTTTTAGATATATAGAGGATATTAAGTAAATAAGTTACATAGTACATTACAATCACATCTGCAAGATTTCCTTTAGTGTATTAATACTTTATAAAAAAGCACACAAAAAATAAATTCAGTCCAGTCTATCACAACTGTACAGCAACAGGTAAATATATCTATATATGTACATTTTAAACATGTAACAGTCTTTTAAAAGGTGCCCTAGGCAGCAGACACACAAAAGGAAGTGTCTGCTCACTTGTTAAAATAAAAGTAATATACTTTATTATAAAGCATTTATACAGTAATTACAAAGGCTGACTGTTCCTGTACAGTACACCAAAGCTTTGACTACAAATTTAAAAACAGAACATAAAAAGAATGAACACAAAAAAGTTTATATCAAATCTGAACTACAAGGGGAAAAATACATGTGGAGAAGCTGCAGGAAACTTTTTTAAAATACACAATTACATTTCTATAAAAATATATGTTGTCTTCTAATCTGGAGAAGTTAAGGGTTTTTTCAGGCTCAGCTGTCAGTAGAATCTTAGTCTTGGAAAGAAAGATCCTTAGACAGCTTGGGATTCAAAGTTTGTGTCTTCCTAACATATGACACAGGAGAGAAGGAGGGAAAGTAAAGCAGCTGAACCCAAGTGACGAATTTACATAGAAACTCACTCCCCCAGAAATCAAACATGATTTGTAGACTCGCTTCGCTGTCTCTTTAAAGCTTTATAAACTTCCAGACATACATCATTTATCAGAAGATAAAGCAGGGAGAAAGTTTGTGTGGGAAAATGTG
Organism: Leptocoma aspasia; assembly: GCA_013399835.1. Taxonomy (NCBI): domain Eukaryota; kingdom Metazoa; phylum Chordata; class Aves; order Passeriformes; family Nectariniidae; genus Leptocoma; species Leptocoma aspasia. The sequence continues at coordinate 98,299 of VXAX01003674.1, read as the reverse complement.
TATTAGAATAAGGTTTCTGGTAAGCATTGGACTAAATGTGCCACTGTATGAAAGCAAAACTTCCATGGCTATAGTCCTTCCTACTCCCATTTCTTTAAAAGACAGTATGTATCTGTAGGAACCTTCTAGTTCACTGCCTGAAAGAGAATTAAGAAGTGTGTAACTGCTGAGAGAGAGAAAGCTCACGTTTGTGATTGAAGAAACACTTTTTCTGAAAAGTGTTGATTTAAATCTAAGCTTTTTGCAATGATAAAAATGACTAAAAGCATCAGTCTGATAAATCAGAATATTTTTAGTTAATTTAGACTTTGTCTACAATGGGTTTAACAGATGGAGTTCCCTTTAAGCTTCTGAATTTCTATCTTTGCCCTGCCTTTAAGCAGCTACATCCCTACCTGTTTCTAGCCAGCAAAATGCCATGGTCCTGCACAGCTGAGTGAAATTCTGTAGGCCTTCAACTTACAAAGACAAGTTCTCTCTGATACCATCACCTGTATCAGTAAAAGAACAAACATCAAATAAATTAAAATGCAGAGTCATTCTTGCAGCTAGATTGCAAAACACCTGCAGATATATCAGATTGCATCACAAGTGCATGCATCTATCTAGTAATTACATACACACATAGTCTTACAAAACTCAGATGCTATCCCATGCAGATCACAAACCTGAAAGACTGAATCGATCTGTAAAGGGCAGGCAGAAGCACAGGCAGAAGCACGTGATCAGGGCAAACATGACCTGTCACTGCATCTCCATGATGCCCAGTGCTGGCATCAAGACTCAAGTAGGTAATGATTTGAAATACAGCCATCTGACTGTGGGGTATATGACCACCTGAAGCCTGATCTTGCACTGTAAAAGGCAAATCTATTAGTACACATTTACAGAATTGCATTCTATAAGTATTATATTTGTTCCCATATAAAAGAGCTAAAACAAAGAGACACCTTGTTCAAATTAATGACTTTCTTCTGCCTGTTTTCTAAATTAGCAGCAAATGCTTACACTAAATGGGGATCAATCAATAGGCCTTTAAATGATGGAAAATAATGAGCATGGAGTTTTAAAATAGACATATCAACAGAACATTGGGAAGAGTTTTGTTTGTTTGGGATGGGTTTTTTTAAATCTTAACTAGAATAACACGAACTTAACGCTGTGCTGCAATAAACAGCCGCTCAAGTTATTTTTCCCCCACAAAGAGTAGGAACATAACTCGTTCCAGATTAGACAAACTCCATTTAAATGCTTTGTCCACAGAAATTGGGGGTTGGTTGTTCGGGTTTTGTTCTATTTTAAAAAACAATTCTCTGCTAACTTGCTAGTAAGCAAGCTCTAATTCAAATGCAGGATCAATTCCACACTCCTACTGTAAGCCAGTGGGTAGAAGGCTTGGTTTGCTTGTTTGTCTTTTAAGATGACACCTGGAGGAGCTGTTTTACTTACTACCATGCCAGAAAAGAAGTATTGTGGTGGCTACTAGCAATTTGGAAGTACGCTCAGAAACATTCCAACTTGATGCCACTTACTTGGCACGTTTGCCTGATTGTGGTCAGCCCTGCTAACCCACAGCTGTTATAGAGGTTGTCCTCAGAAAAGCCCTTTTCTGATTTTCTCCCAGCAACAGACTGCATCCAGTTTTCCTGTTCTGTTCTACTTACACTGCAGCAGGGTGGGAGAGAAACAACCAGTAGTGGAATCAGCACATAATATACACAACATTTTTATGCAAGTAAAGAAAATCTCTGATTTGTTCTAACCAGCACCTCAATGGCTCGTCCTTGACAAGAGGGAAAATTGTATCAGTTTCCTAAAATGGGGAGAATCAGTGAAAGATCTGGCCTTTGGAAGACTGTAATAATGCTTGCAGTTGCTTCACCTACTGTTCCTCCTGACACAGTGTGCTAAAGATTCTGCTCTCTCCAAGGGCCCTAAGATAATGCAGACAAGCATTTTCTCCAATTTATAAAAGAAAAAAGATAAAAATCAACACTGAAATCCTTAAGAGGAAGACTGATTTGCTTAAGCTTCTTTTTAAAGAAGCAGCTTTTAGTTCTTTGCAGTTTTTGAATGATTTTAACAGTTCATGATGTGCCATATGCTTCTTGGTTAGTCAACAAGATCCATTCAATGTAGGAACTTGAAACAGTCATCCACATGCTGAAAGGAACCCCAGTTTTGATAGGAATGAAAAATATAATCTTGACAGAAAATTGAACACTTACAGGTCAAAGTGTCAACTTTGCAAAGAGTGCAGTCCTTAATGATGTTCCTCCTGATTTTGTAAGAGTAGTAACTGTTTCTGCTATTCAGAAAAACGATTCTATGCAAAGGGGTAGATATGTCAAAGCAAATGCTGTACAGTACACAGCCTCCCAAACAAAAGAGTGCAGCCATCATGGCTGCATAAAACTACAGGGCAAAGACTGACAGATGACATGCTGGAGTTATAGCTTCTTTCTGTAGTTAACCAGGAATTTATCTAGCAGCTGGAAGGGTCAATATTTTAAAAAATACCCATCTGCCAGTCAGGTACACTCAGTAGTTCACATACAACTACATCTCTTGGATCCCTGCTGGGGAAGGCAGGAGTGATCAGCTCCTTCAGTACGGTCTGGTCTGACACAGTGCCAGCACCCGAGAAGCTGGGGATCAGTGCTGCTCCTAAGCACTGGATGGAGAGAGGAAGCTGGGCAGCCAGGCTACAGGATGGCACCAGCTGGCCATGAAGCACAAGTGATTTCCTGCATCCTTACAAAATAATGATAAATGTGGGCTACAATGATGTACGGAACAATCCTGTGCAAATTTAACATCTGTCACCTGGGCCACTTCTTCTTAACACTCTTTCACCAGCAGCTTTTGGTAGCTAGACTTTTTGGGCTACTAGCTTGTGTCAGTTCTGAAGGAAGAGTCAGCCCTTCAGCAAAGAGCACAGTTCATAGCAGGACAACCCAGCAGGCAGCACTGCCCAGCCACTGGTGTGCAAATAGGTGACAAACTTTTCCTGTACATACTGTCTGACAGCAACTGTCTGGGAAACTAGGGCCCTGCCATAAAAGCTTGATGAGGCAATTTCAAGGAGTAAATGAGGACTGCTACAAGACAGAAGAGGATTTTGAGAGGTAAAATAATTCACAGAGAGATCACTGCTGGAGATGAGAGTCCATTCCTCTCATTTCTGAGTTGCACACAATCCAGCACACAAGCAGATCTGGGTTCATTTTCACTAAACAAACTTGCTCCTGTTTATGTAAATTCAAACCCAGCAGTTTTCATTTCAAATTGCACTTGTGAAGCCCAGACTCTGTTAAATTAATCAAAGACTGACTTTTTTGTTTTCCGAGATGAGACAACCTGCAAGGCCTGCGGCTACTCTAATCCCACAGGATATTTTTATATCCATTGCTACGTTCTTAATGCCATAAGATACCTGACCTCAGGCTTCTGTTTGAAAAATAAAACTTCCTCTCAAAAGGAAGAACAATGTCTTGCTCATCCCACTTTTCATTTTTGTGAAACAGAGGTCAAAAGTGCACACTATCTTTCCACAAAACTTGTTGTCTGCCTGAATAACTGCTCAGATAGAAAGGCAGGAAAGCATAAAAGGAAGAACTTGCTGAGAAAGGAAACAACTAGAAATCACCAGTGTCACAGTAACTGGATACACTTAGCTCAGAGTAGAGCTTCATTTTCTTGCTCCAGTCTGGAAACCTTTATATCCAAGAGCCCCACTACCACAATTCCTGACAAGAGCAAAAAGAAAGGTCTGACTGACCTGAGAGAACTTACTTCCACTTCAGGTGACGTTGTTCTATTATGTACCTCAGGTATCATTATAAATAGAATAGAAATCTTATTAGTCTTAAAAAAAAATCCCAGTTGAAACAAATCTTGTTATCCACCATTCTGTCTTGGTCAGTACTGGCAAGGTGAAGTGGAACACGTGGCATGAGGAAATGGCAGCACTGAAACCAAAACCTGATGGTTCAGGTAAGAAAAGTGCAAGCAAAAAAAGTGAGACCACTGAGAGGGAGGTGGGGTCCAGCCTTGCTACTCCCTCCACTTCTGGTCTGCTGCTATATTTCTCCATCTTCATCTGAGCTGGCACTGCTGCTCCCGCTGCTGCTGCTCCCACTGTCACTGCTCTCTTCCTGCTGGGCCTGGCTGCGGGCTGCTGCCTCCCTCTCTTGCTGCTTCAGCGCCGCCGCCTTCTTCTCCTGCTCCGCGTGGCTCTTCATGTGAGCACTGCGGCTCTTCACCTTGTAGAACACCCTGAGGAAGGCACACATGTACATCAGCATTGCCCTCTCCTATGGCCTCCTTCAACGCTTCTCCGACCTCAAGTTTGTGAGCTTCAGCTCCGGAACTCTGGCTGGCACTGCAATAGAGCACCTACAGCAAACACCACTCGGCATGTGCCAGCTCAAGGTGCAATGCTAGCAGGGATCCTGAGCACCCTCAAACTACTCACTTCATTTCTTACTGTGGCCATTTCTCATTCAGCTCTGAATTCAGAGGAGCAGTGCTGGTATCTGAATTACGCACGTGCTGCTTAACACAACACAGCCCTGGTTTTCAAGTGTACCCCTGTGCTGCAACAATACAATAAGCATGGAGGCAAATGATGGCCCAGTGCCACTCCTGAGCCTTGTCCACAGAGCTTAAAATACTTGAGCTTTTTCCTACTGACTCTACATTTCTGTGATCTGTTCCTCCACCCTCCACCATTAACTATTTGGATTTTACATCAAGTGCCACAAGTGAAGTTCAGACACCATTAAGAAGCCTTGTCTGCTTGTCCTGTTGTTTTAAGAGTAAGCAACTTATGTAGGGAACTGAATTTTCCTGACAGTTATGATTCTGTTGGCAACAAACCTACAAAAACTACTAAAACTGTATAGGAAATACAAATATATTTGACATCCACCAAAGACAGCTGCAAATTTAACCAGATGAACTATGTACCTACTGGCCTAATAGCTGCTGCTATAACAACGGTAGTGTCTCGTGTTTCTACACCACTGTTCTTAAGTCTATACCATATTCTTTATATGTGATCTAGCAAATACATAGAAACTTGTTGTTACAAAAATGGAAGCATTACAGCACAACAATACAGCAGCTGCTTGAAAGTGCAGCTTAACACCAAATACTGTACACAGTTGAAATGCAGGTGGTATCTCATGCCACTTGAAGAAAAACAAGCCTTAATTTGCAAGTATAAATGGGGCAGTAATTCATAAAAATTATTGCCGATGTCTATGGCCTATGTAGAAAGACAAAGCTCATTTGAGAAGAAGCTTCCAAAGGAGATGCCCTACTGTGATTCTGTGACTACTGTTTGAAGCAGAGTTGGTCTTACCTGCCACATTTTTTACATGGAAATGTATTTTCTGTGTTCTGTGTTTTACTGGTAGCATCTGGTTTTATCTTCTGTTTCCTCTTCTTCCTCTGCACTGGAGCAGTAATAGGCTTTCGAGGCTTCACTGCTGTCTCCCTTGGCTTTCTCCCCATTCTGCCCGTGACAGTTGCCTCGTGACTCCTCATATTGGTGTCGCTGGCCTTTGCAAAGAGGAGAAGAGTTGAGGCAAAGTGAGACTTAAACCCACCATCAGAAGAAGACAGTGGCTGAGCTCCTTTACTTCACTCATTCCAGAGGGAGGTTTTGTTTAATGATAAAATCTTCTGGCTATTTTAAGGACATTACTCATCATGCTCCTCTGTGTCCACCAGCCACAAAGAATACATTGCATTTTTCCACCTTACACATCCCAGTTCTCCCATCACAGCACACAGGCTGATTGACAGTAACACGCTGAGCTACCTCAGCCCAATCTCTTGCTCCAGAAAAAGTCAGAGATGGAAACTTTTTTTTTTTTTACATCTGGAACTTTTTGCATCTGGAACTGCCCACCTGTTTTCTAAACTATTTGCAGAATGAAGGTGGCATAGAAAGCACACAATGCACAACACAGCACTTACTATTACACCATCCTGTAGTGTCCGTTCATCTTTCAGAGCATCGGCACTCCTCTTTCTGTTATCCAACCCTTCCTCTGCCTCCTCTTCTTCCTCCTCTTCTTCCTCCTCCTCCACATGCCCCTGTTCCTCACTGAAGATGTCTCTTCTGAGAGGAAGAACACGTGCAAACCTATGGGAACTCTTCACCAGAAGATAAAGGAACTGTTAATTTTGGTGTCTGTAGGTAAATAACATTATGTGACACAGGACATAAAATTGTGAGTCTGGACTTCTGTGGAGAAGCCAGATTGTTTGTACTTTTGATTTGACCAGCAAATGAGACAACACACAAGACTTCAAACCACAGACCAAAAGAGGTGAGAGAAATTTAGGAAATTACTTACCTTGATGTCAACTTCAGCTTCATCTTTCATAGATCTCTCATTAGCACCATCAATGTCCCCGAAGATTAAAGTCCCATTCCGACCAATTTTCACCTGTTTCTTGTATGTGTAGTAGAATTCCACACACTGAGCCACTGTTTTGGTTTTTATCTGTTGTTTAAAAAATATGGAAGTCCAATGGATTACATGATTTTAAAAATACTTATAAATAACTACTAGGGGTGCAATAAAGACACTTTGTATTTTCTTTCCTTAGTAGTTTCCATTCCACCACAGCTGCAGTTCAAGCCTCGTTTTCTGTGTCATATTCACCTGTCTGCCTCATCCCACAGCTTATCTCCTACTGCCATTGTTATTCACTGAGAACTAGGGGACAAACTTTCTGAAGAAAAGCTGGTTAATGTAAAGGTGGCAGAACCTGGAACTTTGTAAGCTTAATACATCTCTTAGCCTCTGAGATGTTCCAGTTGAGCTATCAGGCTTGACAGCAGCCTCTCAGTTTTATGGAGGAGCTTTATTTTGCAGCAGCACTTCAGAGAAGACCAGACCAGAATACCAATCCAAAAATGGAAGTGAAGGTTTGCAGCCCCTTCCTGTTTTGGCCATGTGCATTTTGTGGGCATGTGGTTGTAGACAATTATCAGCATGGACTTGTGACCATCCAGATATTCTGCATCAGTGATTTTTCGGAAACGTTTGGAATATGTTTTTAGCTTCTGAGCTTTTGCAATTTAAATGCCTTTGGGGAATTCATTCAGTAAATATGTTTGCAGCTCCTGGTTTTGTACTCTCCTTCACTGATTTCCCCCTTGCTGACATGTCATACCTCATCAAAATATAGGAGTGATTGTTCTTACTATTGTTGTCACAACACTGGAAAGAGATCTCTAAAGGATGCATCATTCTCATATCCTTCTTTGGTCCTCTCCATCAGCAGCAAAGATGTGTTTCTTTTTAGTTTTATCAGCAAGCTATTTAAGCTAAACACTGCCAGTGCTCTATAAATGTGCTCTGCAGAGGAGCTATCTGCAGCATGGACTAATGGAAGTAATGCATTTTAAATACCAGGGTTAAGCAAACAACAACAGCGAAACAAACATTATTGCTCTAGCTTTCTGGTGAGATTTCATGTTGTGCTGGATGCTGACATTTCTCTGAAATCTTTGGAGTGCAGGACCTAATGCTTAAAACTGAAGTTTCAGAAAAATCAAGACTGAACTTCCTGTATAAAATGTTCAACAAACATGTAAAAATGTATCACAAAAAACAAACAAAAGTAACTTACAAGCTTTTGGACCAAGAAAAAGTCTTTCTTGTAGATTGCAATGCCTTTGTTGAATAGCTTTTTTTCAGCAACCTTCCACTTGTCTGATCCTGTAGATAAAAGTAAGTTGTAACAGAAGCCTATAAAATTTCAAATGTTTACTCTTTTACATACCTTTCCTTCAAGTTTGCCTTAAATAAGATCAATACACATGTGAGGGTCCAGTCTCTCCTCGAACCTACTACAGCAAAACTGCAGACTGCTGTTAACTCCTCCCTTACTGCTCCACCTCAGCTCTCCTCTCAACACTTCCTTTGTGTACGATCTAGTGCTCATCACCACAGGTTAACTCAGCTCAGCTTGCAGAAATCACTCAATTAGATGAACTAAGATGTTGCCCAAGCAAGGTGAAGTGACACACTTTGTGGTGACCTAGTCAGAAGATTTTATTGTAGGGTAATGGTGGGGCAGGTGAACAGGATCTTCTCTTTCAGCAGCAATCTGTACTTGAAGATTTACTACATCTCCAATATTCCTCAAATATTCCTTGCCTCTAATAATAAACACATTTTTGAATCCCCTCCTTCCTTACAGATATTATTCAAATAATATTTGCTAACAACTACAGTAGGAATGCGTAATAAAGAAGAAATGTATCTTCTATGCTTTGTGGCACCAGCTATTAGACAACTCTCTACCACTTTATATCAGATCTTTCAGGTGACTTGGGTCACTCCAGATCACTGAAGTCAGTGTCACACAGCTGACTATTTTCTAATTAGGTGCAAGACTACAAAGGCAGCTTATGGCATTTAAATTTTGCAGAAACAGTAATAGGTATCATAGTTGGCTGAGGCTTCTTCAGCAATCTTGAAAACTATTCCCCATAAAACCCCTGCTTAGCTCCACCCTGGAAACTCATGCCAGAAAGGCTATGGTTCTAAGGTTACCACAGCCTTTCTTGTACATACTGACTATCTTTCTACATTCTCTGTGGCTTAGTGCAAGGGATTACCTTCCCTTTTCCCCATAAAGAAAATCAGAACTCATACCTATCCCAATACACATGCACATGTACAGAAGGATGCATTTCTTACATTTAAAGTGTCATAATTTGCACAGGCAAAATTTCTGGCAAGCCATCATTTGAGTCACAAGAGAGGACCGTTCTTTTAATCTTTTTGTAATGTAACAGAGTACCCCAAAAATCAGAAAAGGATAGAAAAATTCCTGTATGATAAGCAGGCAGCACAAAGTTGTTCTGGTTAACAAACCTGTGTAGTGATAATCTGCCAAAGGGTGGGTAGGTGGTCGCACTGGCGTCTTCAACAGTAGTTTGGTCAGAGCTCCCTTGGATAAACACAAGTAAAATAATTAATGTAATGTTTGGGGTATTAAAAACAAAGACCAGGCAATTGTTAATCCCCTCTTTTCTGTGGCAAGGTAACAGAAAAGAAACAGAGCACAGTTTACCACTTGGGACACCTTTAAAAATCACATTCTTGACTACCCACCTAATCTTGGGTACCACAGGCAAGTAGTACATTCTTGGCACCTCTCTCATCTGTGAACTGACACAGCCACCAGGGTATTGGGAGAGAGCTAATTCCATAGATAGAGACCTTGCATCAGTTTCCTCTCATTAACCAAAGGCCTATTCCACACACATCCAAAAATGCTGACCTAAATGATACCTGTCTTACACATCCAGGTAATTGTAATCTGATCTCACTTGACTAAGCATTATTTTAAAATAAAACAGCAGTCATGTGACTGAAAGATTACACACACAAAACTCCCACCTCTCAAGCTGATTTTTAGTTTTTGTTTAAACCAGAAAAGCTTTCAAATTTTGTAGGAAGGAGACAACGGAATTGTGCTTCCACTGGCAGTTTAAACCACCTGAACAATGAGCTCCTGCTGTCAGAGGCAGTCCTGCTCCTCCCTAATGCCAACAACAGCATTCACAACGATGGGCTGCCAGAAACACAACATATACACACAAAAACTACTTTCTGTTTGATCTCTTCTCCGGTGCAAGTCCATGCAGTCTCACAAGTGTCAGTGCCAGGGGATGGGAAACAAGCAGCCAAGCAAAAGTGTGGGATACTCCTGACCACAGGGCTGATTTATGCCAGGTTAAATCAGCCATAGAACTATAAAAAGATGACAAAGCTTTGCTGTTTGCTCTGCTCTTTGATATTACCTCCCAGGGGTGTCAAAGGGCAATAATGAAAGTGTATTGTGTCTTACAATGCTGATATAAAATTAGCAGCCCAGCTGTTGTACAGACACAGAGAAGTCAAATGGATCTACCAAAACAAAGAAGTGCAAGACACTGCCCTCTGACTCAGCTTTCTTAATTTTCCTTTCTACTTAGTAACCTTTCCAGGAAGACAACATCTAAGATTCATTTAGCAGTCTTGGCTCACTTGCCCTGATAGACTGTCAGTGTGTTTGTTAAAAAGCCAAACATGTCCAAGTTGGAAATATAAAAGATAGTAAGTGCACATGGCAATGTACATCGGTCAGAACCCACTTTAGGGACATCCAAGGGACACCAAACAATGGGAACCAGATGCATTGAAAGGAATTTGCAAGGCTCTCCTCTCAGGAATGAGAGGTTATCTGACCTTCCTTAACATCTTTGACCACGTTGAGGCGAGCAGCTGGGCAGACTCACCAGAATGCTTCCCTTTTCTTCATGTAAGAAATGCAACGCCAGCTCCTGGTTGGTTCCAGCCCCAGGAAAAATGCTCGAACAGGCAGCAGCTAGCAGGTTTTCCACTATTTCCACAGAGGTACCAAAAAAATTCAGAAAAGAAGATTAAAATGGAGTTTCCTACAGGATTGACATGATTAGTTACCTCTTTTGAAGGAAGAATAGACATAACAGAAAGTAAAACTCAGAGAAGCTGAATGTCCTTGCAAATTTATCTGGGTCAAATTTGGATCCCAGAACTCATTAGACTACAAGGTCATGCAGCACTGTTTACATGTGGAATTTCTTGCAAATCTCCTCCCTTCTCTAATGTCTTCCCACCTCCCTTCACCTCAGACATTTCTTTGTTCCTCCCTGATATTGTGAATTTCCATTTCACAAAACCCTTTTTTCTCTCTCATTCAAAAATATTTCTTGCAAGCTTGCCCACTTCCTCTTCCCTTCAGGCCACAACCCATGTGCAACCAAAGCAGACAGCTTCCCAAGTCTGCTACTAGCCACCACAACTCCTGCTTCCTCATCCTTACTTCTGTCTACATCTTGTTTTTTCAAAATACTGTTACATCTAGAACATCCCTCAAAAATACAGGAGTTGAGTGTGTATGGTTTTCAAATGTTAACAAAACCAAGGAAGCTTCACTGAGCAAGAGGATGCTCTTGGCCTGACAGAAGCAATGGTCACAGTTTTTTCACAATTAAAAGAACCAATCCTACCAGCCTCCCCTTGCCCTATACATGCAATCTGATAAACAAGTTTTACTCCTAAAACTGTTTTCAAGACGACTCAAACATGTCACTTGAACGGCAGCTCTAAAAGGTTTTTAATTACACCTACAGTAGATATGTGGTTACCCTTACAACCACTGTGACAACTCTGTCCTCTTTAACAGCCTTCCACCTTCTCACCATTCTCTTGGGTGACTTTGTTGGTTTCCAAATCACCCCATGGCTGCCACACCAGCTCTGCTTTATGTTCATCAGCTTCTGCCAGAGATCTGTCCTGAAGTGATGGGATTTCTGCTTGAAAGCGAGTTCCTACATTTATTCGCCTGCAGAGAAAGAAAATGTTAGTCAGGTCATCTTTACAATATTCAGGAAGTCTCCATCTCTGCTAGAAACACTAATGAAGAACCAACCAACCAACCAAATGCATATACAAATGCAGGCTCCTGCATATAACACCAACAGTGTTGTAGGTTACATAAATAACTCAGAAGTTGAGAGGTTTTACATCTATTACCAGTTTCCACTTTTTTATCAGCATAGGTTGAAACTTTATTTAAATTAGCATCCCCTAATAGCTGCTCAAAGAACAGTTATTAGCTTCCAATAATCATCACTCTTTGAGAGGCTCTTATACAGGATCCTCTTATGGCAAGCTTGCTCCTCAGGCATAAGGTAGGTGAGCCTGTTTTAGTATTAACATTTTGTCAGCCAATAACTGAACCAGTCTCCAAAAGTCCTTTTCAACCTAAATATTGCCATCTGATCCAACTTCCCATTCAAAGCAGGATCAAAATTTGGTCCTTTGTGACCTTGACACAAGCTGGTGTCTTCTAGGTACTCTTTCTAACAACTGAAACCAAAAATATAAAACAATGAATCCTGTATTGCTCATTTTGTACCAAATCCAAATTCTATCCTTTTAGCAGCAATCTTGTACTTTTACATGTGAATTAGCAGACAGATTTTTCACTACATGCAACCCACAGAGCACCATATTTGCTTTAAGTCAAGTGACCATCCACAGAGATTCTACTCTGTATTAGCAAACGTGATTTGGGCACAGAGGTGGGTAAGAACCCCCACTGAAAGACTGTTCTATTATGTACTTAATGCAAAAGTGTTCCTCATTCCGATGTCAGTCAACCACACTGGTAGCTCTTGACATAGTGAAGTATAGAGAAAGAAGCTTTTTTTTGGAGAGAGCAGATCAGGCAGCACCCAGAAGATTATAAAATTCTGGAGTTACTTCACTATAAAAAGTAAAGCTCCCTGCCCAGGGCAAGGTTTGCTATAATTCTAAAGTCTTGGCTTGGTGCCCCACACCTAGCACAACTACCAGAGAAAGAGTATGATCTAGTGCAATAAGAATAATAACAAAAACTTCTGAGAAATGCCAGCCTCCAGACTTTTCTCGTCCTCTGAAATGACACACACATGTCTATCATGAAAAGCAGTTTGGAAAGGGTGTGAGGAAGCCTTGAAACAACACATAACCTGTACAAAAAACCAGAGAAATACTAGCAAGTGTTTCAATATGGTGTTTTGAAGTCCTAAGAGACTGTGGTATCCAAGGGGAGGAAATGGGTATGGAAGGAGAAGAAGCAAATACCTTAATTCCCTTTTACAACAATTCCTCATTTTGGTATTATCATAAAACACCTACATCATAAGATGTCGTGTGTTCGAAAAGCATGTGTTCAAAAAATTACTGACTTCTAACACACATAAAAAGATATTTTGCAAACTATTTCTTTTGCATCTATAGCAGATCCAGATCTCCTTAAGGGGAACAGTTCATGTGTAAACAAAGTGATGCAGAAGTTAACTACCCTATACACTTGTTCCAACTTCATCACCCATTCAGCAACAGGTCCACACAAGTGGGGTGGGATTCCTTCTTGGATTCCTGCCTTCAGAATCTGCTAGCACAGACTGATGCTATGTTCCTCTCAGGAGGTGATGGCAAGATATCCTTGCCAAGCATGATAGATGTAAGCAGGGAAGTTTTAGGCAGGCTGCCATATACTATCTTTTTCCCCAAAACCACTATTTCCAATACCTGTTGAAGGTAAAGCAACAGGGACATTACACATTTCAAATCACAGCCATGGGCAGGGATGAACTAATGCAGTTGAAAATGTCGCAGCTCTGATGCCCCTTGTTCCAACTGTTTCAGGATCTGGCTCTCAAAAGTAATTTCATTTCAAATGCACACTAAAGTGGAACATGCAAGAACAGAGAATAAAGAAGAACTAAGAAACCCAAGAAAACACTAAAGTTTGATTTTGAGTATTTTACAGGTACAAAAGTCTGTTAATAATACTATATAATTTTCCATTTTTCCTTCATTTGTCCTATTCATCTTGGACAGAAAAAGCACAATCCAGATTAAAAATGAAAAGCAAGAGATTTCATGCAAGACTGAGAAGACCTTGCTAAAAAAGCAAAGCCAAACAACCACCCTGGTAAACCAGCCCTCCTTTCAGAGCACACTGAGATGGACTGCAGAGTGAAGTTCATGTGAAGTCTTCTACTCCTTGTGATTAATCTTACTGTTATGGCATGCCGTTTCACAGAGGAGGAATGGGTTATGGATTATAATCTGCCCTAGAAGGGATGACTGCTCAAAACTGACACTTGGCTGTCACCTGGAAACAGATAAAAATGTGTTTTTGCAGTAAAAACTCCACTGGGAAATTTGGGAGATTTTGTGTCTCAGGAAAGAGAGAGAGAGAAAGAGAGAAAGAGACAACTGGAAAATATGGAGGGAAAGAATGTGGGCCTTCTTGAAAGTTGCTTTTCATTTTGAAACTGAACTTGGAATATGATATCTCTGGGCTAGAAAAAACTGAATTACACCTCCTACCCCAACGCCCAAATAAAACTGGAATTCTACCACAAAAGTTGACCTGGGTAACCTAAATCTGGCCGGCTCTGAGCAGGGGCTTGGACCAGATAATCTCCAGAGATCCATTCAAGTTGTATTATTCTTCTGTTCCTTTACAGATGAAGTCTAGATTTCAATGCATCAAGAGGTCTTGCCTGTAAGCACCAACTGTGCTCCTGGGATGCCATGGCAGCTGTGACAACATCCAGAATTGAGGCTGTGAATTGGGAAGGCAGTTCACAGCTGATGCACCACAGGTATATTTAAGGCTGCCTACTTCAGCAGTAACGCCAAGACTTTGATGCAACTGAACTACAAAACCAGTAGGACACAAGGATCTGTGACAACAGCTGCCTACTGTACCATTTCACAAAGAATTAAGCTTCATTATCACATTTCCTATTTCAAATCACTGCAATTAAATAACCTTTTGAGAAGCATTAACAACAGGTTTGGCAAAGCACAAGCAATTAAGACCACTATACTGGGTAATCACAAGTTAGAGTCAACTTCTGACAAGACTACAAAGCCAATTAAACATTTTTTCTTCTTAAAAAAAAAGTGCTTCCTGCCATATTTTCTTTAAGGAAGATATGTCTACATAACTGACAACAACAGTGCTGCCAAACACAGAATGACACCAGGTTATTAATTTGTTGTCATTAAAACTTAAAAGCAATCTACCTGCAAAAGGATCTGTTCAGTAACACTTAAAATGACAGTAAGGCAACTCTGCACATAACTCCCTTTTGGCAAAAGAAAATGAACTCACAACTAAGTTACCATGGTTTGAAATTACCAGCAACAAATTTGAAAATTTTCACACACAGCTAAAATCACAACCAAGTTTATGTCATTAACTTCAGCAATTTAAGCCAACAGACACAAGAAAGACAATTGCAGCATAGAGAGGTTAAAGATTGAGACCTGAGAGGGACAGAAAAAATATCGGTTCAAGAAGTTCCCCATGACTAATATGAAATGAACCAACAGGAAAAAGATGAATTAGGCAGCTTCCAAAATAAATTTATACAACAATAAATGTGCTTATTTCAATGAATGGGCTTGGTCTAGAGGAGGTTTGCAAAGGTTACAAGAAAAATCTACATTCATTCACAACTGCAACATTTGTTCAGGACAGGCTGCTGTGACAAGTGCAGAAAATTGAGCTTCAAAAAAGAAGGCAGAATGCAAAGAGGGCAAGAAAAAATAAAATTGTCAGCAAATGCTGCAGTTCATTTTTAAAATACAAACCATTTTGGATAAAAACAAAAGAAGCGTTGTATTTACCTGGGGAAAGTTTGAGTTAAATATCTCAGATGTTACAGGATATGCTGCAGAGTTAGAGCACAGTCAGATGCAGAGCCATGTGGGTGTTTCTGTGCCATATGGGTGCTTCCATGCTATGCATCTCCATGATTACATTTTGCAGGAGTTAATTAATTAGGTATAGTAATGAACTGGAACTACCTTGCTGTACTTCTGCAGTACTGAGCTTGAACTGATAAAGCATTGGCAAAGGCTGTGCAGAGATATTTGCAGCTCTGCTCAGATTTAGCAGAGCAGGCACCAAGCCTAAGCTCACAATTCCAACTTCAGCATCTCCAGACTGTGTTCCCTACTGCTGATGTGTCCCCATATATCTGAGGTTTCCCAGCACACAGCCAGCTGAAGACCAACAAGGCTGATTAGCTCAGGGCACACCCCCCATGTGCCACTGGCCGCAGCGTTTTCAGGCTGAGCTCGCAGGGGGGAGCCAAGTGTTCACAGCTGTGCTGCAGCTACAACACACCTGTGCTCAGAACAGTCCGTGGGAGAGCTAACCCCAGTTTTCCAAGCACATTCTGTCCTTCCTCTAAAAAAGCATCATCTTGCCACCCTAAAACAAGCACAGGGCATACAAAGAAGTGCTTATATACAGCAACACAGGACAGATTCCCCTTTAGGTACCTAACAGTAATTCAGCCCAGAGACAGATGAGCAGTAATAGAAAGCAGCTAGTGTCACCAGAATTACATTTGCCCAAACAAACACTATTTATCATATGGTGTAATTTTTAATCAAGACAACTTATCTTTTGAACCACCAGTAAGAACAGTTTTAATGCTTCTAAGAGACACACTGGTTGCACAGGGAGCAGCCTGAAGGTTTAGGAGGAAGCAAGGAAGCACTTTTACTCAGACACTCTGGATCTACTGGCTACTTACGGTTCAATGCTGACCGGGGTGGCTTCCCCCACTACCGTAAGAATCGGAGGGGTAACTTCTGAACTATCTGCAACGAGAAGAAAGAACTGCTCAGCTTCACGTCTGAGATTCACTTTTCATACAGCTTGCAAGTCTAATCAGAGTTGTCCATCTCTCAGAAAAGGTGCCCCCAGGCTAAATAGAGGAGTTTCAGATGACCAAGAACTTGCCTTCCTCCCCTCAGTTCAAGGTACTGACAGTCTGTGCGAGGAACTGACTTTTCATTCCCAAGAACGTCAGCAGGGGGTGTTGCAGGTTGCTTGTGAACGCATCTGAACATCCATGCCCAGCTGGAGCAACACTGCATTTCCTCTATTCTGACTCCGCAAACGATCAGGAAGAAGCTTAAGTTTCACACAATCACACCTCCTAAGGGCATGATGTTCCTCCTAATGCTCCACAGTTCCTAATCATAAATTATGCAAGAAAGGAAGGTTAAAATGAAACTTACTTGATCTAAGCAGAGTTCTGTGACCACTTTTGGGAGTCATTGGAGGTGCAACTGAATGACCACTTGAAGAGAGGATAGCGTTAAAATACAGCCCAGATCCTTCTCTCACTGGACTAAGGATTGGTGGAGGAGTATAAGGAGGTAGCTCAAAGTTCCTATCTGAAGGATGGTCTGCCAGACGGACAGGTGACCGTAAGTGGCTCTGATATGGAGTAATGTTGGAATAAACAGGTGGTGCAATAAAGGTGCCAGCTTTTGGTGGTATGAAGAGTGGCTCGGGTCTTGGCCGCTGCTTTGGTTTTCGGGCAAAGCCCTCTGCTTCATCCTTTGGAACAGCATCTTCATGCTATTAGAAAAAAAATTACATTGTATATTTAATTTAAAACCTCAGGCTGTTTGAAAAACTTCAGTGAGATGACAACATTTTTTCACGGCAGCTTAAAATCTGGATAGGACAGTTGGAGGATGTCTCAACAATTAGCAGAAGGGAAAAGTGAGAGGAAGAACACAGGGAATGGAATGGACTGGACACAGGAACTACTAGGTAGCAGCTCTAGCTCATGTACATCTGGTCCAACCTTCATGGCAGCTTTAAAAGAGAACAAAAGCTACAGCAGAACCCTGGTACAGATACACAGTGACACTATATAGTGGTAAGAGAACAGAAGACAGTGTAACAGTATTTTATTAGATGGTCAAGCACTTAAATGCAGAGAAACCTCCCCAGATGCCTGCCGTTTCTCTGGTACCTGAACATTCTGTTGTACTTCTGGATAACAGAGAGGGAAAATAAAAAAATCAACCCACCCACTCACCACTACCATGCCTCAGGGGAACAATCAAGTAATGACCTTCAGAATTCAGTAAAAGGTTTCAACTGCATGAGAATAAATCTTCCCTTTGGATTTTATTCAGATTGAGAGATATGTGCACTACTTAGAATTTATTGGTATTTATGTATGTATGAAGAAAGCACTCTTGACACAGAGAGTGTGTCTCTCTCTAACAGAGAGACTATTATTCTAGTCTTACTGCCCATCTGGCTTTATTCACTGCTTAGTGAATTTAGTAAGGCACTGCCTGGCTTTACTAGCATTAGCTGTAGGTCATGAAAAGCCAGCAATGCCCAAATATATGGCAACATTATGACAAAATCCCCAGACTACATACATTCCAAGTTCAAGCCTTGAGATCAAACTACTTTAATAGAAAAGTTCATGGCTAAAAATGGTGTGATTAAACCTAACAGATGTTGGCTCATCTTTGGTTTCTTAGTCCATCCATACCTGACTCGAGGTCTCCATGTTAGTATTACGATTAGATCGCCTCCGAGTGACTATCACAGAAGGCTTCCGTTCACAAGGAGCTCGGTCATTTGTTTGGCCTCTCTGGAGCTTTCCATCCTCAGACTTTTCCTTTTCAAGGCTCTGCAAGTCAATTTTTCTCACTGGCACAGACACAGGAATGATAAGAGGCACAAGGCTGTTATCCTCCCGGGCTTTTTTGGGAGCTGGTGAAGAACTGGCGAATTCCACAACACTTTTTGAAGCTGCAGTAGGTCCTGGAGCTGTTACTAGTACACTCTTCTTCTCCTCTGAATTATCCAGCTCCTGAGAAGAAAAATAGATTCCTAAAAAGTTCTGTATTACTTATATAATAAATGAGATATCATCTCATTTTCATTGTATATCAAGTTTCTCGAAGCAATTTGCAAGCTGAAATGGATTTGGAAGCCTTACTGGAGGAAAAAGACTACTTCACAGTGTCACTGAAATTTCATAGAATTATTTGAGGATTGCTTGTAGTCTCAACTGCTAGAACATTTATATAGGTCATTCTTAAGAATTATTTCACTACCTCTGTTTTAACATTTTATTTTCTATATGAATTTGTGTCCTGCTTTATAACTTTCGACAAAAACACTTTAGTTTTAGTAATGATCAAAAGCCGCAGGTTATTAATTTCCAATATTGGATTTCTGCTCCAGGGAAGGCTGAACCGTGATAATATCTTAACTAAATCTCTCACACACAAAAACCCCCAAACCCAGAGCTACCTTTTTGCTTCATCTTTTTTTTCTGATTCTGGAAAACATTAAGCCTTCAAAATATGCCAGGTAACAATATTGAGCACATAAAATCTACCATATCGAGAAGATCCAGGACTGCCTCCTTTCAAGACCTTTCATTAGAGTTGGGCTAAGTTGCACAGAAAGGTTTATCCCATAACTGACCCTGCAGTTTACAAGTCTGACTGCTTCTTCAGGAGACTGCAGATGTACACCCCTACCACACAGTGAGGGAACACACAATCGTAAAGTCACAAGTGGCATCCATTGTCCCAGAATAAGCCTCAGGAGAAATTAATGAGGTCTGAGGACCTGCCTTTGCTTCAGGCTGGTGACAGGCTCCTGTACCTTCCCATAAAACTACCAATTTTGGGGTTGGAGGGCATTCATCATGTTCATCATGCTGACAGACATCACTGGAGTCCACTGACTCTAGACAGTAAAGGGTTCTTGTAATTTTTGTATCCTCCCTCCACCACTTTCTGGGTACAGCAACATGTAATGACAATGTGAATGTGTGAACAAGTACCAATTCTGACCAATCTAAAAACCTCAGGTACTTCCTGGGTGCTACACAGACCTCTGTAGGTCAAGAGACCTGAACTAATTTGCTGACTACAAGGAGGAAATTATGGCAGCTCAAAAGTGCCATAGTCACCCAAAAGTGTCACTTTCCTCTGGCTTTTTGATTGGATAACCATGCTCCTTTTATTTTCAAAACTGGGGAGCAATCAGCAAAGGGCTCCTCCTCAGAGATGGGAGAGATGACCCTTCCAAGACAAAAGAAGAAGAGGAGACCTGAATAGTAGCACAGATAGAGAAAAGGCACCAGTAGGAACTTAATATAAGTAGTTGAGACATCCTTAAAAATGTTCTGTTCCACATCAGAGCTTTTCTGATCACAAAAGTTCACACATACCTAACGTTTCCTAAGAGGTATGACTAATTTTGGAATCAAGCCTTTTGCTTCAGATCCCTAAATAGTTCCTCAGCGGTTTGATTATTCTCAGAGGTAAGCAGAAAGGATGGGACCTTCATTTGTAGACCTGCTAGGGGATTTTCAGCTACTTCAGCATCCTTGTTGCAGAATTTGAGGCAGGAGGGCTGGTGGATAACTTCATCAAGTGCAACATGTGGCACTTTCATTTAGACTCTTACATAAATACTGAGGTATGAACTAGTCATCTAGAGTCCTCCAGGAAATCCACAGAAACCCACCAGACATTCCAGCATCGATCCTGTCTATCCCTCAAGCTGCTTCTAAAAAACTTAGAATTCACAGAAAAACCCAACTGCAACAGCTGGAAGAACTGTTCCAAGGCGACATCTGAGGGCTGATAAGAAACCACACCAGCCTTTTAAAAACACCTGCCCACAGAGTGCTTTCTGCCATCATTCTGCATCATCTGCATCAAGGAGAGGCAGCTTCTCTCTGCAGTCAAACCAAATCTTGTCCATGAAGGAGGTGAGTCCAGAACTACAATTCTGCAAACAAAACTTTTTTTTTGTAGCAGCTGGTGCCCTGCCCTATGCTAGGGGAAAGCAGCTAGGCAACCAAAACCTGTCTTCCTTCCATAAAGAAATATTTAAATTTAGAACCCTTTAAGACAACCATTCAGATTTGAGAAAAGTTTTCTGTATTTTTAGAAGACAACAAGTCACACTGAAACAATTAAACTAAGAGTTGAGAATTTACTGCAGCCTGTAGGCAACAACAAGTTTGCATCACCTGAAAAAAGGCAGCCTGGTGCATCCCTGGTGCAAAGCATCAGTCGTGACACTGCATGTAGACAGATAATGCTGTCCAGAATATTACTTTTGCATAAGGTTCACATACCTAGACTGGGATGTCCAAACAACTGGTTCAAATTATGAATGTTATCTTCTTCAATCAATAATTTAACTCTACAGCCTTCTACACACTCTTCAGATAACCTATGCAGAGAAGGCTTCTAGGTAGTTTTTAACAGAAAGACACTCATAAGAGAAGCAGCACACTCTCATTCAGCAAACATATTTTCTTTTTCTCCCTCACAGAATATCCAACACCTTAAAGATGTAAAATCCATCAGACCTCTGGTAAGAATTTTGTCATCTTTCAAAACCTCATCATGAAAGCCTGAAGAGATCTAAACATAAAGAGTTCTTCTGCTAGTGCCATTATGCTTGCATAACTGCAAAGAACAAAAGATCATCTGTCAAAACACTTCTCTGGTCTTTACATTATGAATCAGACTGCAAGCAGACATGCCTTCAAACTGCCAATTTCTTGCTTCATCTCTCAGGGCTTTTTTTCCTAAATGCTCTATTTGCTTCTTCTTGACACTCTGTTAGTGATCCAAGTGCAATGTGAATTGCAGGCCTTCTGCAATATAACCACACAATGGCTGGCAAAGTATGAGCAAATACACCATGCTGCTACGTACTACCAGTTCTTTATCAAATGTGCTGGTCCAACTGGAGTTAGAGCAAAAAAGGATTGAAGATGGCACCAACCAAGTCACTGTTTGCTTTCTGCTGTCTAAGAGATGCAGTAGGCTATGGATATTCAGCTCATTGTTTATTAGTTTAGTTCTATCACGCAAACAGCACATTCCTCTAAGGAAGAGATGGGAAAAAACAGTGACAGACTAGGATAAAAAGGATGATGAGAACAAAACAGAGAATAAAATGCCCTTCCCTTTCTTGTCTGACTGGATAGCAACTCAGATGCCAAAACTGTGGATAAAAGTGGCTCATGTAACATGCATTTCATCAGCCTTTGGCAGCAAAACTTCCAAGGAAAAGTGTGCCTCCTAAGAAGCACTCAATAAAAGACTAGGCAAACCACAACTCTAAGAAAGCATTAAAAAACAATCCCTCCAAAAACCCCTATTCAACTCCAAAAATACCATCACTTGTCTCCCAATAGGCTAGTTAATTTTGAACTCTGTCATCTTGCCATATGAAATATATACTGTGCAGTTTAGACTGATGGGATATCAAAAGGTTAAGAGTAGTGAACTACCAAATCAGTCAGCATTACATTTCTTCCCCATTTGGAGGTCTACAGGCAGACAGGTCATTCTACAGCCCTCAGGTCATCCTTAGAAACAGGATGCTGCATGAGACAGGCCTTTGTCATGCCTGGTATAGGTTCTTCATGTAAGTGAAGCTTTCTTAGACTTTTAGTATTTGTGAAATATTGAACATGTAAATAACATTATGTAATTTTCAGATAGCACATTTTAGAAACACTACAACTGCTGAAACTGAAAAACTGGCAGGTAAGCCTTTTAACAGAAAAGAAAGAGAATGTTAAATTGGTAAAAAGACAACAAGCAAACTGCTTATACTTGCCTCTCAAAATTCCTGATCACCTTGAGACCTAAGCTGAAAATATCCATATTTTCATGTCATGGGCTAAAATAACATTTGGTTATAAAACTGTCCCTTAGTGGTTTCACTACACTACATCTCTGTTCTCTCATATCTATGAATTACAGTAGCTGAACTTACATGCCTCCACACCAGACCTGCCCTTGTTGCACACTTCAAGATACCATGCTATCCTGCATATGTACATAACTTCCTTTCCTTTCAGCCCTATTTTGTAGTCTAAAACATGCTGTATTGGTTAGGGTCTATACCTTACCTTTACATTCTGAAGAGAAGCCAACTCAACAGCTTTTTGGGCCAAAGTCAGCAAATTGGCTTCTTGAGAAACACGTCGCCTCCGTCGGGTACTCTGGATTACACCACCTCTGACGCTCTGAAAATCATTAGTTCTCTGAGTGTTTTCTTCAGGTGCTGCTGCCTGCTTCTCCTCATCTCTACCATTCTGGGCTGCAGCTTGCCTGTCAGTTTCCATCTGGCACTGCTCGCTATTCACCAGGACATCCTTCTGCCCCAGATCCAATCTTTTGGGATGCAAATAGCTACTTTTATTGTGGGCCAGTGACTCAGGTGGCTGCTGTAATGGGACCTCTTGCTGATGTGTTTGCCAGTGATGCAGAAATAAATTGCTAGGTTGTTCTTCCGCCTGCTTAGAAGTCAACACTTCTGCAGATGTCAGCAGGCCACCCTCTTTGGAGAGTCTCCGTGACCTTCTTGGAAAGGGAATCTGTGTCTGAGGTAGCACAGTCTGTTGGTTCTGCTCTGTTAATGCCTTGAATAGCTCCTGGTTCCTCTCTGCTTGCTGAAACTGGTGTGGCATCATGTGATGCTGAGGTGCTGCAGCTGCCACATGAGGCTGTGCTATAGAAGTTGTTTGCTGCAGACCGAAGGCTAGTGTGGCAGCCTGCTGCTGCTGCTGCTGCTGAGGATAGAAATTTTCAAAGAGTTGTAGCTGAGGAAGAGCTTGCTGTTTTTGTTGCGTAGTAAATGCTGGACTGGAAGAAGTTGGGGCTTCTTGAAAGACATGTAACAACTCAGGAAGACCTTGCTTTTGGCCTTGGTGACCAAATGCAAGTTGGAAAGGCTGCAATGGCAGAGTTTGATTCTGCTGCTGCTGTTTCTGCATTTGGTGAAAAGAATTCATTTGAGCTTGCTGTCTAACCAGGGCTTGCTGTTCCAGCTGAGCCTTCTGGGACATCATCTGCTGGACAGCATCTCCATATAAATCCAGCTGTGACACAAACACTCCTTTCTCTTGATTTCTTTTAAGGGCTTCTGGGTGGCCATAGAAGCCTGGGGCACCAGCATTGGAGTGGGGTCCTTTTGGGTTGCCCCCAAAAACCATACTGTGGTTCCACATTGAAGGTGGAGATTGCCAGTGGCTGTCACCCCTCTCTGGCAACCGGTTTCCCATTAGTGAATTCTGCCATTTGACAGCTGTTACTGACTGGGGCATCATCACTGGTTCTCCCCTATCTTGACTGTAAACAGAGTTCATCAAAGCAACATTGTTGGGTGCACTTGTTAATCCTCCTGGATGAGCAATCTCCATAGTTTGGGAGACTGGTATATTCCCTCCATGACCATAGTACTGTCCTTCCTTAAGCTGCTGCTGTGGTTCTTTTGCTGGCACAGCTATGTCCTGCTCATTAAAATAGGCAACTCGTTTCCCAGTCCGTTTGCTTGAAGACTTTTGCTGAGCTTGAAGATTCATGGTTCAGTCTGTTCTCCCAGCCACACACACAGTATTTATAATCCACCCATCCCTGAGGTTGGGGGACGAAAGGCACAGCAGTCTTTCTTTTCCATTCAGCTTCAGTAATAAAGGGCAGGAAAGAAGTCCAGATGAAAATGCATTCACTTCCTTTTTCTTTGTGTGCTTTTCCCACTTCTTTTCACTCTTACACTTTGTGGTTCAGAGGTCAGTAGGGTCCACTTAGTTACAGGTCCTGAAATAAAGAAGCAATTGCAATGAATCACCAACAGACATAACTGGCCTATGAATGATCATGTGATAAGCAACAATGTGGATGTCTGTCCCATTTCCCATGGAAATGAAGACCAGGATAACAGATGGAAGAAGCAACAGATCTGACCTGTTAGAAGAATGCAAAACAAAACAACTTAGTTTTACAAAACAGATATCACACTGTACTTGCATGATGCAACTCCCTATTGCACACAGAATTCTGACTAATCACTTGAGTTCATCCTGAGAGCTTTGCTCTTAAACTACCTCTGATCTGGCCAATTACTTCCACATCTTCCTGTAGCCAGAATAATCTGGTTTTAATCTCAACTCAAAACCACAAAACAAAAAACCCTCATGGCTTGCCAAAAGGCCACATTTCCCAAAGACCTTTAAAAGACACGTGTGTACATGAAGACTGCAACCAAACATGCAGCAAGATGCTGAATTCAGTATTCTGAAGGAAAAGGGTCAGGCAACAGCCCATCAGTCACACACACACCACCAATGACTACAGATGCTTTCCAGTCAAGAACTGCCCACCCAGCATCCAAGCCCTGGGGCCAGGGCCTGCTCAACCTGTTGCTCTCTCAGAAGTTTTCTTCAACAGCTGAAAGAAACTGCTCCTGCTCAGGTCACAGTCACTGAAAGATAGTTCAGCCAGCTGCTGTTGTAACAGCTGCTCGCAGACATCAGCAAAGATCTGTTAGTGTAAAGGTACAAACAAAATAGGAGAAAGCCTTTCCAAAACAGACACTGTACAACAATTCTATCCTCCTACTCTCTTCTTCCATGAAGAAAAGCTATCCACAAACTCTAAGAAGCTAGTTTGCAGGATTAAGGTCTAATGTATGAACACATACACTAGTATTTCTATTTGGACACCTAAAACCTTTTTAGATGTTTAGTTTTAAATTCAATTATATTCTCAGATTACCATAACTAACATTCTAGTGTAAGTCTCTATTCCTATCCTTTTCAGTGTGCATTCTGTTCCACTTCAAATCCCACTGCCAATATACTGCAGGAAAATTACAACAAATTGTTAAAAACCTATTCTTATCACATCCCTTCCATTACATAATCAAGTTTCTCTTGAGTGGAGCAGCTAAGACTAACACACACATCCCTTCAAATGAAACCTGCAATCTATTTATCCTCCTTTCTAAAATGAAAAATAATAAACCAAAATTATATAGCACACAGAAGTCCTGCAACCTGAGCTTCCTCAGACGGATATGGGTACAGTGCAGGTTTCAATGCTGAGGTGGGGTTGGGAACATGACGAGGAGGAAAGGATAAAGAGTTTTAATTAACTTACGCAACTTCCACCTCAGAGGCCAAGCTTGGCTTCAGTGCTACTGGAACCATGGGACTGTGTTTCAGAGTGAAGTGACTCACTTCCTCAGGCTGTTACATAGCTGTTCCCCCACACTGCCTCCCCTTCGCCTTTGGCTACAAACCATGGACCTCTGCCACCCTGCATCACGGAGCCAGGGCATTCCTCCCTCCTCTAAGCACAACGTCTCAACTCATTTTCCAAGACTATCACAACAGGACAAAAATAACTCTAGGAGAAATTATGGACACGTGAGATGGAAAATTCCCTCTAAACTGCAACTAGTACACCAACAAAGATTTCATAAAGTAAGTTTTTCCTACTTCAAAACTTCACTAGGAAAGGAAAAAACATCTTACAGCAGGAAACTGAATCCCTGATAGCAAAAATGTAGAGGGGAATAAGCTGCTATATGCCTCTCAGAAGCTTTAATGCTATCTATCCTCTCTCTTTGCTTTCTGCAATACTGCAAATGTACCAGAGATACCAGCTAAACTTGAACACCTGAGGTAATACTACTAAGAGTGGTTTCTGACGGTCTTACTTTGTGAAATCATCACAAGCTATTTTTCTCTCCAAACTAGGCAACGCTTTCCTCCTAGTGATGCTTTTGTAATGATCAGTCACATCATTCTGATAAAAAGAATGCAAGGTTTTCTGTATATTAGAAGACATTACCACTAGATTAAGTTTTAACCTGACAGCTTTCTGAAATTCTGCTGTAGACTTTTTACACTTCGAAGAAAAATACAACAATAATTGTCAAAAAGATGGCATTCAACTTTCAACTTGAAGGGTCCTTGTTTCCAACCAAAGAAAGAAAGAGCCCAGCCGATGCTGTTCTTAATAGTCATGGCTGGGATTTGTAGGTACCACACAGGAAAGTACTCAGAAGACCTTTAGCAAGAGGACTCTCACATTAGTGAGAAAGCACTGCATTAGCACAACTTTCCAAACCTACACTCGTGTGGACTTTGGTTCCGCTTTTTCTATTACTAGATAAGAAGACACCAGCATCACAAGGTCTAACTCAGACCAGTTTAGAACTGCAGCAATCTGGGAAAGAGCTCTAACAAAACTACCAAGATGCAAAGCATAAAAGAGTAAGTTCAGAGATAACCTAAATGAGGAAAATGAATATGTACAATTGAAGTTGTTATTCAGCACAAAACCCAGGATAGTGAAAAGGAAATTACTAGGGAGAAGAGATTTAAGGTACTTGGAACAAACATGCTTACTGAACATCCCAGTTCTCCCAGTTACATTCAAAAATAACTACATCCTAAGAGATCACCAAGATAAAGGAGGATTTGCTACATCTGGTATTTGATGGGAAAAGAAAGCATCACAAAATTTGCTTTTTAGAAGTTCTTTCTATATAGGAAAACTACAGAAAAGTATCTTCTATATCATCCTAATAATAACAGTTCATAGCTTAAGCTGCAGTGATAAATGTTCAAGTTGCAGCATGACTATGCTTCAGGAAAGCTCATGCTTGGCAGCTTCACTGCATGAGCACTGTTGGCTCTGACTAAACAGGCTTCCCTCCCTGAGGTTGGGGGAATGAGCTCACACACTCATCATCCTAGCCAATTACCAGCTTTGGGGTTTTTCTGTTTTGTTTTGTTTTACTTGAATTTCAGCACAAGAGTCAGACTGCAGTAGCACAGGAAAATGGCAACACGCTTCCAGGCTTAAGTGCTTTGGAGCAGTACAGCCTGGACCATTCCTTACCTTTGAATAAAGCACAGAGCCAGTTCCAATACTGTAATTCCCAGAAGATACTGTGTCTTGCCTCCAAATATACTGAAGTGTTATGATACTTAGCATTGCTTTTACACTACACAGACAAAAAGCAGAACCTAGCATCAGTATATTTTTGTTTAATAACTCTTAAGATTTGGCATGCAACATCATCAGTCATTTTCACTTCCAGGAGCTTCTGGCATTCAAGAACTTCTGAATTTTCTCCAGATGAATACAAATTGTATATAATCTCCTTTAATACTTTCAGATTTCGGAATTAAAATAAATAATAATAAAAAGTAAATATTTTCAGATTTCTAAGGGATTTTTGATATTGCAAGGCTTTCTCTTCCACACCTAAAAAAGAATTACAAATTAGATATACATATACCCAATGGGCACGTATGCAGTATTTTCCAGAATGAAAAATACCTAAGGAAAGTAATTCATGGCATCTTACTGAGAGAAGTTAGAGTTAGCATTTTTAGTTAAAAACTTCTCTAGCGTATCTGCACTAATGCATTAAAGAAAATCATAAACACATAAAAAACACCCTATGAGCTACATTTATGCCAAGAATGCTGAAGGACTTCCTGAAGTATAAAACAGGACTATGGAGGAGTCTCTTCCTGCATCCAGGATTCTGTTCTGAAATGATGAAGTGCTTTCAAAGGAGATATCTGAAGGGTGCAGGGCACAGACACTCAGAGCCACTCATTAGACTATTATCAGCCAGACCACCCAGCAGTAGATTTTACCCAATTCAAATCAGAATTATTGAGGCATCCCTACCCAGTG
This sequence comes from Leptocoma aspasia, assembly GCA_013399835.1. Lineage (NCBI taxonomy): Eukaryota > Metazoa > Chordata > Aves > Passeriformes > Nectariniidae > Leptocoma > Leptocoma aspasia. The sequence goes on along the minus strand of VXAX01003674.1, from coordinate 70,337 downwards.
CAACTCTCTTGTCACAGCTTATTATTAGCCTGGAGAGCCTGATATAAAACCTTAACTAAAGTTAAAGATTATTTGATTTAGGGAACAAATAAAAAACACACAATGGTAACCACCTAATGTAAAATATATCTAATCTCTCTTCAAAACTTGTTGCCTGTATAACTGGTAACTATCCACCATTTCTATAAATATTCTCTTAACTAAGCATATGTGTATTTGTACAGTTTCACATATCAAGTTCATGACCTCACACACTCTAGTAATCTTGAACTTTACTCTTTGGCTCACTTTTCGAGGGCTGTGCTCTCCTGTGCTTTGTTTAGTCCATTTGCTACATCAGCTATATCTGGCATGTTAAGCAAGTTTAAATTGTGCACATTCCTCATCCTCCTTTGAGATAATTTGCAAACATTTCTCTCTGACAGAATGCTGCAGAAATGACTCAGGAAAGACTGATTTCTCCTCAAACTTCAGCAAAATTAAGGATGCTGAGAATAATAACAAGTTGGTGACCATTTTTTATTCCACCATCTTAGCTTTTAAATTCCTCTCTTTTAGGGTTTTATTCATGTAAAATAAGGTGTTCCTCTGTTCTAGCTAATGTATTTTCTCAGCCTTAACTGCAACAATGCTGTCACTGTTCCTTACAGGAAATCTGTCAGAGTAGGGTGATGACAATCATTTCTCACTAAGTCCTCCTGCTGCCAGCAACTGAAATTACGGTTCTCCCCTGTAAGCAGCTCAATCACTTTCAACCAGGATGATGGACAGATTCCAAGAACAATCTTACATTTAAGACAAATGCAGCAAGTTACCCCGTGTCCTTCTGAGACAGAGCAATCAAACCTTCCTTCTCCAATTTGCTCATTATTATGGTAAAATCCCACATTTATGAAACATGTAAAGAATAATAATATGTATTTTAATAATGAGGAAGAGAAACAGAGGAAACAACTCACTTCTAAGATCACACAACAAGCAAGGTCAAAAATTAAGTAATATAATATAATAGCTACCAGTTCCCCTTCAAACCTGAAAGAAAACATGGGTTTAATTAAATCTACCTGTGTGACAGAAATTCAGTGTGCTATTCACACATGTGCAGAAAGGGCAAAAAAGTTTTAATTCTTTCAGCACAATAGGAGGTCACAGGAGGCTCAATAGGGTAGACTTTGTTTCTGGCTTTTGTGGTTTGCATTTCTGAAAATGCCTGGAGACTTACAGGTCATCACAAACTTGTTCCAGCTAGCAGAAATCGGCCTCTGTGAAATCACCAGCACCATTTGCAACAGTCTTGAGTCAGAACAGAGAAAGGCTGAAAACATGGGTCAGTTTTTGTGTTTGTAAAAGATTTGCAAAGCTTATTGCACATAGCCTATGCTTACCCTGCTGTATATGGAAACAGCCCCAATCCCTCCTTCCAAAGCCTTTCCTGCACACTCATTTTGTCACATTTTCTTCCAGACAGTTAGCTACATCAAAATTCCTGCAGATTGTTTTCAACCTCCCACTCACCACCTTCAGACACCTTGAAGAGGAAGGATAACAGCACAGCACAGAAAATAAACCATATTTGTAAATTCTATACAGTTAAGCACAACAATCTATGTCCTGAAGAAAGCAGGGGAAAACTCAAAGCAACTACAAAACACAATATTGTGCAAGAAAGCTAAAAACATAAATACAAAGATGATGGTTTTATGTTTCTGTCACTTTATCACAAATGCTATGGCACTCTCCAGACATCCAGAATGTCTGTCTCTATAGCAAGAGGTGTATTTTCCAGGAGTATGGCACTACAGAAGAGGAACAGCTGAAGCCCAAAGTGAACAAGTAAAACCAACCAACTGAGCAGTCCACAGTTTAAAAGAAGCCCACTACAAAAGAATTCAATTAGGTATCAATCATCTCCCCTAACACCTCCAAGTATGAAACTAATCTAGGGAACTTATCAGATCAAAGTCCTAGAATCAATAAAGCCTATGAAATGGGGAAGGCTTACTTGTTGTGTAACACTGCATAGCAAAAAAAAAAAAAGGAATCCTACAGCAGGCCTGTAATAAAGACAAAGAGGTGAAAGGAAAGCTGCTTCACAGACAGACAACAAAAGGGAAAACACAGCATCCAGGAAGTTTGGCAACTTCCACTGTTTCCTGAAGGTGCCTGCCTGGGGCTAGCAAACACATACCTAAATAAGTAGTATGCACGGCACAGGTTTATGACCTACTCAAATTTTCATGTGATTGGCCCATTTCTATTGCAGAGAAAGACTGAAGCTATGACTGACTACAGGGGTGCCTCTGCCCTGAGGACACTCTTAAAATTACTTTACTGCCACTTTCACTTTCCCATTTTCAGAGGATGGGAATTAATAAAGCTTTATTAAACCACAGTACTAATCAGAGACTCAAAAGTGAAACCCATCAGCTCTGTGAGATGAAACGTGAAAAAGTGCTCATGCTGTGAAGGACTATGTGCCAGCAAAATCAGGTTGCTTGGACCACCACATATCACAAACTACTGCTCCAATCTAAAGCATTCCTGACATTCAGCACCACCGAAGTTCATTACCCACAGCAAGCAAAATAACACAAAATTTATAACTACCATATTGTCTGGGAAAAATATCCATACTCAAATGGACATACACTTCACAAAGTAATCAATCCAAGGAGAAAGTCCTTGGAAAGTCCTACACAAATCCTACTTCAAGATAAGATTTTGGTTTACAGTAAAGGAGGTAATAAAGGTGAGACAGTGAAAATGCAACCCTTTAAACATGATTTAATTAGGTACATTTCTGTTCCAATGGTCTTCAAATTCACCAAAGCATGCATTCTGATTCTATTTGGACCTACTATTTACATCCATGGATTTAGTTTTATTTATCCCCATCACCACAATTTTTCCACACTCAACCTAAACACACAGATCCATCCTAGTATGGAGGATGTTACAGAGAAGGATTTTGGTGTTTTGAATTACAGGGTCTGAAGCACCACAGATACACCTCAGAGGGAAGTCTTCAGTCTTCTCCTCTCACTTCTACGAGAGGAAAGTCATATAGTGTCAAAGAACACTTAAAAAATAACCTATTTTTGGGGGTTGTCTTCCTCAATTCAAGCTGTAAGCTTGGTTACAAGCATTGGAGGTTTCCTTTTCAAAACACACCCAGGATTTTCCACATAATTTTGTTCTAATGGATGAGGAAGAGACAAAATGTTGCTACAAAGAAAATGCCCATCAAGTGCTGATTAGTCTTATCCTTCTAACAAGCCAGACAAAACCTGGCTTACACAAACAGTTCCACCAGAAGAAAATCAGCACGGATGAGGAAGAAAAACTACTAAAAACACAGACTATAAGTTTTAAAACTTAGCAGATAATTAAACAAACAACAAAAGGGAAAAAAAACCCCAAAAACCTGATTTTTTTTTAAAGAACTGACAATGTTGTTTCTATCAGCTATTGAGAGGATATGTAAAATCTTCGCTTATTTTCAACCAAAACTTTGAGTGTTGTTTCCAAAATAATCGAAATTTCATGCAAACCTCACCACATGAAAATAAATTATTCATGATTTGCACCAGACTAGTCTTTTGTCTCGCACTACGAGAGAGGCAGCTCCACAATCCGGACTCTTGTAAACACATACACAGGAAAGCCCATCTTTACAAATGGCTTTGCAACACAGACCAGGCTTATCCTTTAATAAAATAGGTACATGGTACATTTCTTATATTGGTTAATGCTTATAAACTGCACGGAAGTTAGGAATATTTGTTATTATAATCTGTCATCATGATAAATGCTGATCTAAAGAGGTTTGGGCAACCTTAGAGAGCAGAACGAGCACAGTAATTATGGAGTACGAAACGCTGCTTTCAGGCTTTGTAAAGTTACACGAACATAATTCTTTCCCACTGGAAATGGGTTAACAGCTCTAACTGTAAGCCCTTAGACAGTTATTTTAAGCTTTTCTGTTTGGAGCTGTCTGGGAAGGCAGTTGCTAGCAACAGAGACCAACATGCAGGAATCACAGCAGGCTGCAAAGTCAGAATGGCAAAGAGCAGGCCAAAAGCTTTTTCCTGCTCTCACATTCACATACCTGACAGGACCACATCACATCCTTCACTCCAAATGCCTCTCCTGCCACAAACACACCAGATGCAGAATTGCATGGACACCCCAGAGATAGGCCAAAACTCGCTGCATTTTAGCCCTGAGACGAAAACACATCTGAATGCACTGATCTGCAACACGAAAGATTGCAACAGGTTCAGTTGTTCCCATCTCAACCTCTTCAGCACTCCAGCACAAAACCAGGCTTGCACAGATGTCCAGTGTACAGAACAACAAAGTCTGAGTGTTTTACAGATTCCTTTGAGGCTTTGCAATTTGTAGCCCTTTTGCAATGGGCTACAAATAAGGGAAGAGAATGGTGAAAAGTTCATAGAGACAGTGATACTCTCCATTCCCAAAGGTTTCTTCATGGGAAATATAACTGTACTCAATACCTCAGCCTGAGCCCTTGGCAGAGACATTCTTAAGACTGTCAAGCAGGCATCATCACTCACCCAAGTCTGGCTGGACAATAGCTGAGACTACATATACAAGCAGAACCCTTGGGATCTGGGATCAGCTTCCAGCTCTGCTACAGACATGCAACTTAAGCAAGCGGCTTCAAATTGTTTCATAAAATGAGAATAATACTTGAAACCAAAACTGTTGATATTAATGGAATATTTTGAGGTCACAAAAGTTGTATTAACTTTAACAATAGCCAATAATTGCCTAGATGGGGAGTCTTCCACAAAGAGCTTAGAAGTCTAATTTCAGACATGATGCAATCAGGGTAGTGATAACCAAAGAAGAGGGAGTAAGACAAAAAGTGAAGGAAAAAGGTCCCAATAACATAGTTGCTCTTTTGTCAGATGCCTCCCTCTATCTCACTTGACCCAGAAATATCTTTGTTTATCAGCAGTTATCTAAGTTGAAGTAGTGCTGACCTTGGTTTGCCCACATCCACACACTTGCAGCAAACAGATGACAGTATTGACTGAGCACAGTCAGTCTTTTACAGCACTGACAGGGCTTCAGTTCAAATTTCTAAAATTATGTCTTTTAAGAATTCCTGCAATCACTGTTGACTATAAAAGGGTCTCTTTACTGTGCTGGTCTGTTACAAGGTACAGTAAGCTCTCAGCCATGACTGGGGCTGTCAGGCATTACAACAATGCAGCTAAGCAAATGCACACTAGTACTGGGAGTAGGAACACTGGAAGACGTGGGCAAGCAGGATCATCACACAGTGAAAACCAGAAAGGTTTTAAGACTCCAGGGGCTAAAAGAGCACTCTGATTTCTTAACCTTTAATTAAAAGACCAAAGCACTCTCCAGGTCTCTGGATTCGGAGTTCCCTGCCAGTTACCTGACAGACACCTGCCCCATCTCCTCCTTTTAGCCACAGGGATTTCAGTGGAGGAAGGAAAGAGCAGATGGCTGGCACCAATACTGGATCAAATACAAAGCACTTCCATTTCTGTAGTGGCTTATTTGTATCCTTACTAGCATTATAAAGCACTTCCACTATGGGGCATAAGTGACATCAGCCTCATATGGACTCACAGCAAAGTCAGAAACTTCCTAAATATTCAGCTCAACAAGCCCACCTGAAATCAGACAAACCACTTATTCTGTACTTTATAACTAGAAAGAAAATAAGTCTTTCAATAACAGCATGAGGAAAAGTGTTGTCTATTAAGAACACTTACAAAGCTATTTTAAACTGAGCAAAAGACTCAGTTGTTAGTAAAATGAAGTTAAGGTCACCGTGATTAAGTTCAATACTATGGGAAAAACCAAAGTTTATGCATTAATCCACCAGTAGGTGGAATTCTGTGAGTGTTAAGCAGATTAGAAGTATCCTCCACTTGCACAGTTTACTCTGCGAGTCCTGGAATATAAATATATTTTAATTGAAGTCATAACATTTGATTCAATAATCCCACATTACACTTTGAACAGCTGTATTTGCTAAAGATACAGGCTATGTAATTGCTATTAACAGGAACAATAAGTCCTTGCAAATTGTGAAAAAAACTCAGGATAGAAATAATTGGAAGATCAGAAACTTACTAGAAAAGCTGATAAGATCATCTGCACTAAACACTTGACCATCTACAAAATAAATCACTAAGCATGAAGGTTCCCTTACATTATATAGTGTTCACTTCGGAATGAAGGGCTAATGAACTAATCACATCTTCAGGTATATGGATTCCATTAACCTGACTGTCTCACACCACAGAAATTCTGAGACTGATGCTCCTTTACAATCCATAATCCATCTAGTCATCTAGTTCTAGGCCAGTTTGGATGGGGCTCTGAGCAACCTGCTTTAGAGCAAGGTGTCCCAGCCTTTGCCAGGGGCGTGGAATGAGATGATCTTTAAGGTCCTTTCCAAAGCAAACCATTCTGATTTCGTGATAATGGATTCTAAAGGATTTTTTCACACCAGGCAGATAGCACTCTCTTATTTCACATAGGTTACTTCAAGTAGTCCAGCTTATGTCCCACAGTATCTGATGACATTACTATTTTCAACACATCTCCAAACAATAAGAATGAACATCCAATCTCTCATCAGCAGGCTGAAATTTGTTACACAGTTCTTCCTCATTTAGAAAAGATCTATGAATCTACCAAGGCAGAAAAACATTCTACCAGTTATTATAACCACAGACAAATTTCTCCTGGGGAAAGTAGTTGAAGGAACTTGTCCATGAACAAACTTCATGTTATTGAAATACTTACCCTTTACGTAATACTTAGCCACAGTTAAAGCAATATATCAACACCAATTCATTCAACTTCACAACATGTGTCACGTGCAACATTCTGTATTTCTAACAGGTACACAAAGAGAGACAAAGCAGCCTGTTTTGCACTAAAAAGCAAAAATGTAGCCAAGATGAGATTTTTCTTCTGTATTTCCTTTATCTCAGTTTTGCCCACAGACTGCATTTGCAAGATGTCAGGCAAAGCATCTTCATTTTGAACAATTACACTGAATTCAGAAACTACTATAGAACACTACTTTTTAAGTACACTGTAGAACTCCCCCCACCCAGAGGTAAATTTTAAGGGAATTTATATAAAAGTCACAAAGTCTTCTAAAGCACATGAAATTTCACCTGTAGACATGAAAGGCTCTAACGTTAAAATACACACATCAGTGGCATAGTAGAGATCTCTGATACTCCACAGATGCAGTGTTCTATAATGCCTTTGCACTCTCCTGAAGCTCTGCCTGGAACTGCAGCCTAAGGAGAAGGGCTCTTCCACTTGCATGATCTGTGTTGGTTGGGGTTTTAGACTTCCTTTTTTTTTTTTTTTTTTAAGAAAATTACAACACTAGCCAGGTGTACTGGTCTTATTGCCCATGGCTTCATTTCCTACACTATAGTACAGAAATTGAATTATAGCAATTTCTATTTTACATGGTTTCATGGCCTCATAATCACAGCATAACAGCACTAAAGAATGCATAAAGAGTATACTTTTTATGCACTTACTCTGGCAATGTCTTTTTAAGGGACTGAACTATTATTCCCTTTTTATTGAAGACAGCTAAGTCTGGGAGAGGGAGATTGTAAAATTACTTGCCTGAAGAGGTCTATGACAGAAGAGATAACCTAACTCAGCCTCAGGTTAGTGCCTATCCCTTCAATCATATTTAGTCTCTTACTCAGTTTGAAATCCTATCCTAAGGTTGGCTAAAGCACACATGAAACCTCTCCAAAATATTTCTTCCTATTTCAGCCCGCCCACGAGACTGTATGCCATGCATAATAATAAACTCAAGCATACAGCATCAATGCAGGTTTATTGTGGATCTAAAAATATAATGCAAGCTTTTACTAGAGTTGTCATCTGTAAAATTTATGTGCACATACACTAGCCTTGGCTGTGGTGGTGTCCAGGAGACACAGAGAAATTCAGGATACTAGGCAGACCTACTCAGGTGCAATCATGATATTGTTACTAATTGTGCCTAGGAATTAGATAACAGTGTTGAAGAATCCCACCCAATTCCTTCCCTGCATGCAATTACAAAATCATATGAACAAAGAAGGGAAGGTATTTATTTATAGCTATTAGTCAATTAACGTTGATACAAGCTTTCATCTGTTTACATCACTTATGAGCACCATAAGCATAAAAGCACAATTTGGAATCAGAGAATTAAAAAAGGGGGCTCTAAAATCCTGTAAGAGTGCTTTTAGCAACTACCACGGCATGTATACTCCTCCCATCTTTGCAACCACCACTCCAAGGGAAAAGAATTTTTGTTATTTTCTAACAACTGCAACATCTGAGATGCCACAAATGAGAAACAACTTGCAGGCCCACAAGGAATGGATGCATTGGCACTGCACGTGATGCCTTGAGACACTACCTGGAACAGAGGCTAGACAGTGTTAAAGGAATAAGGTAGGTATTTATTAAAAAGGCATCACATGTGTTCAGAGCTCACTCGGGCAGGGACAAGCTTCTAAAATTTCCACTCCTTGAATCCTCTGACTGAATGTTCTGTTTTACCTGGACAAGTTAAGAGCAACCTGTAGTGATCTTTAGCAGGGGGACAGCACACATCACAGCCCCTGGACTACAGGAACAAGGGTTCTTTCAGCAGACTGTGGAAAGGGCTCTGCCACTGCTCCCACTGCCCCTTCGGAGGGCCCCAGAAGTCAGGGATCACCATGGTCCTTGGCTACTGTTTTGACCTGCAGCAGCATATGTCACATTTCTGTCATTGAAGGGGTGAGAGGGGGAAGGGATGGTCAGAACTATCACACATTTGATTGTGAAATATAGCCAGGTTTCACAGAAAAAAAATAAAATAGGGCCCAGAGTTTTTTAAACGCAAACAGTACGGATGCAATTGGCTGTGTCGTTTTTCCCTTTACATAAAAATATATGTACTTATATCACAGCTATTTACAGGGGGGAAAAGACAAACCAAAAAACAGCAACAGAACTATGCCTTGAGAGCTATGCATGAGGAATGCTGTCACAGTATTACTTAAAAAGAAAGGACAAATACTAATTTGCACATAACTGATGACATTCACCTACTACAGTAGGTTAAATAGTTAAGTCAATGCTCTTCCTAAGTCTTGCACCACTTGTATTTGTGGTTTTGTTCTCTCTCTTACTGAAAATCTTGAACATTGCACATAAGTTTCCCTTGCAGACAAAACCTGACAAATCAGAGTAACAAAAGTATTGTCAGAGCCACAAAAATGAAGAAAAAATCAGAAGGAAATTCACACTCATTGCTATCTGCACATCAGACCACCAGGAAAAAAAGTTTAGATAAAAAAATGGCTTTTACACATATATAGTTCCTGCAGGTAGCAGGCTAAGCTTGTATTACTGCAGACGTTTCTAAACTCAGTGGCTCTGCTCAAGCAAGGTTTCCACACCCTTCAGCTATCTTCAGCTCACTTTCTGCAAGACTTGTGACCCTGGTGTTGGCATCGAGCTTCACAGTAGCATCAGTGCAGAGACAGGGATTATTCCCCGAGCTCAGAGGCCCAGGCCTGAAGAATTCAGGCTCTCAGTTTCAGACTGAGGTCAAGTAGGATGGTTGGTTTCCATTCAGTTTCCATTTGTGTTGCAACACACTAGAAGCTAACAAGTGAGAAAAGGGTGAAATGACAAAAAAACTAGCAGAAAGAAGAAAATCTCCTCAAACCACAAGTGCATTGGTCCCTCCAGATGCCTTTTCTCTTGCTCCTACATTTCCAGTAGATTTTGTCCATTTTCTAGAATATTATGCCTTCCAGTTAAACATACTTAGTTCCACAAAGACATCATGGCAGTTCAAACTGTTCTAAAAGACATGAACCACCCATCCAATTAAGCCACAACAATAACTTCTTAGTGTGCCACCCTATTTTTTTTTTTAAGGTATCTTTTTATAACTAGTAATTTCTTTAATGTAATTTTTTTACTTATCCCTTACCTGGTAACAATAAGATAGATTTGGACATATAAAAAGCTATATCCAATAAGTAGTTTATCACTTTTATTATAGTTCTTAGCTCCCTTCCTTGAAGAAATAAAAGGTTTTCTAAAACATTTTGCTTGTTAATAATTTTTTTTAATTTTATGCACAGATATTTGCATGGTAAAGAGGAATTAGCACTTTTTTCTTATATATGGAGAGAATATTGTATGCCCATTTTCTCAATACCACTGGGAAAACTGCTCCCCTTAGCATTCAGTAGACATTGGATTTAAAAGTTCAAGTTTTTAAAAGGAGCAGCCGGAAAAACCCCACCTGTCAGTTCCTCAGCTCCCAGTATCACTTCACCAGCTCTCTAGTCAACTTCTAAAATAAGTATATCTGCAGCTCCAATGTTAAAAAGGGAAATTGCCTTCCACATTCTGATTTTTTTTAGCTTTTTATGCCTGAAGTAGGTAAAATGACACTTCTGGTGGTCTTCGTAAAAATGGTTTAAAATAAAGACCATAGCAATAAATACACTTTGCTTGCCTAGCTGCATCAGTAAAAATTTCCTCAGCTGAACAGGGACACATTTTTTTCCTGTTCCTTGTGGAGAACTAATTCTTCAGCAACAAAATCCAAGCCCTGTATGTTTCTTGCTAATAATCTGTGTACTTACAACAGTCTCTACTACTGAGAATGATTTAGCTGTTAAACTAAACTAGCCTAGGAATATTTTCCACCATCATTCTGGGAAGGAATGAGGGGAGATGTATACTTGTAAATGGTTAACACTCTCTTCCCTCTCCCTCCAAGAAAATAGCACACACAGACACACAAAAGGCAAGCAAAACAATTAACCTTCCAACTCCTGAATTTTGGCTTTAATTCAGTGAAGTAGCTTCATGCACGAAATCAACACGTGGAAAGAATAATCCACGGTGACCAACTCTGCTGAGGCTTGTGGAAAACTGGCCTGTGCAGCACAGCAAGCTCTTGCCAGAGATCTGCTGCCGCACAGACCTCAGCGAACGTGCACCACAAAAGCAGCACCATGTCCTTGCCAGGCATTCTGGAAAACCTCAGTGTTTAAAAGCAATCACTGACCCCCTCTTCCATCCCACACTAAAGTTTAAGAACCCCCTGGGGGATTTTTTTCCCCAAGAAAAAAATACAGGCATACTGTGGAGATTCTCAGTTCAGTCGAAGAAAGAACAGAGATGATTTCTCCCAGGCTCAGCCTGGGAAACTTAGAGAAAAGGATTAAAGCAATTACTATCTTGTCCCTTGCACCTGGTGTTGTGCGAGATGTTTGCAAGAAGGAGTTGTTCCTGTTCAACCAATAGTGCAAGGAAGTTCCCTAAAGACCAATCAGGTCTTAGGTTCACAATCCTTTCTATAAGAGTGTGATTTTCTATTAAAAAATGCTTTTATGCCTTCTCAATCATGCAGTCTATGTCACCTTTCTTTGCTGTCCCTAAACTCAACTACAACAGCATACAACTACAAATGTATGCACTAACTTAAAGTCATGTTTTACTCTTTAAGCCATGTAACTTCACCACATGGCCCTAAAGCCTCCTCTGGATTACTGGCACCACGTCTGTCAGGAGACGCCATCAATTTATTTTAAGACACACAGTCTGGTGTTTAAATCTACCAATTTTCTTTCAGTTTGAAGCAGCTGTTTTAAAGCAAAATCCCATCAGTAACAACTCCCTCTTCATTAAATATCTTAGAATTTGAAAATTAAGTGTGGACAGTACTTAATTGAAGTATTTATTAAAGAACTCCCTCATTCATGAATTAAAAAAAAAATCAAACCTGGGATGAACTTTTACCAGATCCACTATTTTACAATCGTAATTCCTTTCTGAAGCAGCAACACTCTTAAGTGCTGTCTGCATATGATTTCAGCTCAGTGCTTCGCTCTATTATTATAAAATATTTCAGGATGTGCATCTGTAATTACAAAATACGTTCCAAATTTGAAATTTGTTTTAGTATCTTATTTTTCTGCATTTTGGAGGTAGCAAAACACTGGGTTTCCCCCTGACTGGAGTGCTATGCTTCCCTGCTCTCTGCAAGCATACTGAGTACCTCTGGCACACAGACCTCTGTTACCCAGGCCCACTCACACTGCTGTAAAAGAACTGCACCCAGACACTTCTGTAGGCATCTGGGCACCAATAAATTTTAATGTACATTGCTGTTTTAGCTCATGGCTGGTATCTCCCTAGCTCACCTAGTTTTTCCAACTCCCTGAGATACTTATCTCATTCCCACTATGCAGGAGTAGCATTCTCCAATCGCTGCTAGAAGAAGCTGGTATAAGACAGATTTCCATTTACAGATCTCTGTTAAAAGGTTTCCTCTCTTGCTCAGGCAAACACTGGGCTCAGTATGATTACAATCCATCTGTGCATATATCTGTTAGAAAAGTTATTTCCTCTTATAGAGGGTTATATTTATTTAGCTGCTCCAGTACAGCTGTTCCAAAGCCACTTGGAGTCTAAAAGCATGCTTTTCTGATGTTGCATTTCCCAATGAAATGCCTCAGCTGCCGAGCAAGAGCCCGAGTGATAGCCTGAAGAAACATTATCTCTCAAAGGGTTTGTGTCCACCCCGCAGCTGAGCTTGGCGTCCCTGCAAGCCAGGAAGCCCAGGCTGCCCTCCCCAAGAGGCACCTGGCAGCTCCCCTGGCCTCGCAGGCAGCCTGGCGTGCCTCGACCTGTGGCTGCGGCTGAGGGACCCGCAGGTGTCACCTCCACTGGGTGAGGGCCACCAGGGCCAGCCAGGCACTGAGCACCCCTGCAAAGGCAGGCCAGCCTGTAGGTGTCCGCAGCACGGGCACGGAGTCCTGCACAGAAAGGCATTCTGGAATACAGGCATTTCATTTAGGTCTTGAATGAGGAGTTTTCAAAAAAAATTTTTTAATATACAGCGTCTTCTGTTGTTTATACTACTTATTTGGCATTTCTACAAGCTATGAATACACACAGCTTCATTTTCAACTTCTGCATTGGAAGGAAACCAAAGTCTCAAAATGATTAGCTATATAACTTTATAACAAAGTTACAAAGTTATTAAAGTAAGGTGAAAAGTAGCACTGATAGGACTGAGGAGAAAAAAAAATAATTGTTTGAAACTAATGTCCAATACACACTTCAGAAAAAAAAGCTCTAAAAAATAAATTAACATTCCTGCCTCAAGGCCAATTTTTCCAGCAATTGTATTTAATAATAGTAAGGGACTGGGCTGTTGCTGAACAGATAAGCTGACATCATTCCAGACAGATGAGTTTTCCAGATCTTCCTTTTCATATTGGAAAAAATTAAACAAAAAACAAACAAAAAACCCAAACAGAAAAACCCCCAAAAATAAAAGCAAAACCACCAAACTTAAACAAACACAAAAAACCCACCACCACTTCTACTTAAAAAAAAAGATGGTGAAGGAGACACTTTTCAAGCAAAATGGTCTCAGTGAGTCCAGTCAGCTTGCCAAGTGTTAACACATGCTTTATTTTATTTTTTCATCTGTTGGGTTTCTTTTAAATTTTGCTTGAGTAACACACAAAAGTCAAATCAGTGGTTCCTTCCCTTCAAAGTGATTGGTAACTCACCTCTTTCACAATTCAGTACTTGGAAGAAATCTTGCAATGCTGGTGTGAGACTACAAGTTAATTGTGTGAATGAATAAAGGGATATGGATTAATTAAAATTACAAACACAACTTTAACTTTCAGTAAGATGACTGCAAGTATCATAAAGCAAAACGTTTTGAAGTTACTTATTTCCAGCAATGAAATTGTTTTCGATTAAACTGGCAATGCAGTTGAGAATTTCTGATGGTGTCAGAATACTGAATATTGAAAGCCAAAAGAAAACCACGTTCTTCCATGACAAACTCCCTATTTACTCCATGCAACCTTGCACCAGCTCTCCAAATCAGGACCATAAGTAGTAGCTACAAAGAGAACACTACAAGAAAGCCTTCCTGTTTTCACTTTCTTATGCACAGTGGGTAATAGTTTTGTGTGAATCAGTCACGAGCAGAAACCCTATAATAGGAAGGGCAAAGTGTTCACTTTGCAGTTGTTACTGTCAGTTTTTGATTCTGTCTGCTGATTCTCCCTAGTAACATAGAGCAAAAGTAGTATCAGTTTCACAAAAAGTACAGCTGTGTTTTTGAACATAAATACAGCTTCTCTCAGCTCCTTACTTCCTTGCAATCCAATATTACCTGTGTGCAAGACTGCCCTGTCTTACCTACACTGTAGCCTTTTGTGTCCAGGACCAATCCTGCATCCAACCTTAGCTGTTCCAAGTGAAGGTTTAATATTACAAAGGGTTACAAACAAACAATCTATAACAAAATATTTTCCCCCTTTTTCAACCAAGAAAACCTCATACTCTTCAAATCTGTTGTAGGATGCATTAAGCCATTTTGTCTTGACAGACTAGTAGTAGATTTTCAGTAAAATATATCAACAATATGCAAAAGTGTTCGGGGGGAAAGCAAAGGGTTAAAACCTCCATGATAGTTGCTGCAAAGAAATAGTAGCAAGTAACTTGACAAAATATTCACAAAGTCTCTTGCATTCAAAGTCATTATGCTTTTCCCTCCAGACAGGGTCAGTATGTCCTGCCAATTCATGAGCTCCCAAAAATAAACCAGTTGAGTAACTAAAGATGTCAATAGATTTTCACATTGCCTCCACACATCCAAACTGCATAGCTTAGATGGTTACTTGTAAACAGCCAGGCATCCTACACTTAACCTAGAGCACTTTCCCAAGCAAATTCTGTCACTTACAATTACTCTGTTAGAGCTGTCACTGAACAGAGAATATTTTTCCACCTCCAAACTGTACTTCTCTAATAGATAAGTCACTCAGAAAGAACTGTCTTTTTAAAATGCTTTATGGCACGTAGAAAAACTGAGTAGCTCTATTCATCTTCACAATAAAAAAATCTACAACAGAGCAGCTAAGAGATGTAAAAAATGCCCTGAACCCATGCTTCAAGGGAGAATGTTGATCCACCACTTTCTTCCATCTTTGACCTTTTCAGTGACACTACCAAAGTTACCCAACTGAGAAACAGAAAACTATGAAATAACTCTGCATAAGAGGCAGACTGAAATCACCTATGTGCACAGAACCAGGGAGATAATAATTGTGTTAAATGACATGATTGAAAGCCAAGTAAGTAACCTGGCTAGGGAAACTACTCAATCTGCTCCACACAGAAATTGAAGCACTCATTTCCATGCACGCATTTCTAGAGGGCAATCCAGAAGCCTCCATTCCAAATCTTAGATTTCTATAACAAACATGATAGGATTAAGCAGAGAACTAAACTTCAGGCTTTTAATCACAATGTCCAGGAAAAATCCAGTCAAGAGGGGCCACAGCAGATGCATATAGGCAAACATGTATCTGCAATTCCATGAAAAACTGCTTATTTCACCCAAGGCTTAAGTGCCTCTATCTGCTGGAGGTAAAGAGAGGGTGCCAAAAACCACTTTTGAACAACAATCTCAGCTGCTTCTCAAGGAGATGTGAGAGGGTTTGGGCTCCTCTACAAAGCCTGCTGACAAAACACTCACCCAGCCATAGAGATGCAAATTCAGACTCACATACCACACCTTCCCCTATCAAGAACGCCGATCTATCAATTCCTCTGTGTGGGGCAGAATCTCCATTTCTATTCACATTATGCCACTGAGTGTTAGGCCAGAGTATGTTTTTGTAGCCTCTTGGTTGAAGATGATAACCTCACCTTTAAACGAGGATGATAACACGGCACAAACGACGTAAAGTACTTGCCAGCAGTGAGCTTGCAAGAAAGCGAGAAGACTGCAAACATTTCGTTGTTTTATGTCCCATGGTACCAGAAAACAAATGCTCCCTGAATTATATTTTGTCTTTTTCTCTTTCAGGTCTGCCTGCCTTTAGTCCTACTTATCCTATAGCTGTCTAACAGCTTGTAGATCCAAGTGTAGACTCATGTATTCGATACAGGAAGTTCCACGACTGGAAGACCTAATGCTTTTCTGCATGAGGGCAAAGAGCATGACTTGTTCTAAGCTCAGGGTACCTGCTCCTTATTGCTGCCCATTTTAGTTTCCATATAAGCAGTTTCTTGTGTCTAAGTATGAATAAAAGGCTCAATGAAATCATAAATCACCACTTCCCGTTAAGGGTGGGACACCACAGAAAGAACAATAACAGCACTTCAGGCTACTAAAAGAGATTAAGAGCAAGATTTTACTTAAGATTTTAAAAGGCTATGCAAAGCCAGTGCCTTCTTGGGAAGAGTGTGGATGTGACTTCTTAAATATTTTAATCCAATTAATACGTTAGAAAGCTCCCTCTAGCTTAAATTTCCAGGCTATACTCCTGAAACAGACCTCCGTAAGAACTGCTGGTACAGCCCCAATCACAGCATTGCTATCTCCACTAGCAAATGTGACCCTCAAATTTGCTTTTGACAAAAGGGGCACCTATAGATCGCTCAGCTTTCTAAACACCTAGGTGTATCCTGCACCTTTGTAGCATATTATTCAAACTAAAATGGTAAAAACCTGCAGTAAAACCATATTCCCTTAGAAAATGAAAGTAAAACTCTAGATTTACCTATGCAGCCTGAGATCAGGTGCAGTCTTTTTTATTAATGCTCATTATGTGAAGATGTCCTGGTTCCAGCCAGGACAGGTTTATTGTTTGTAGCAGACACGATGGCCATAGCTACCTAGCTATGGAGGTTTCTCTACCTCTCATGTCATTGCTGGGATGGAGCAAAGGGACATTCCTCTAGGGAAAAGGGTGACTGTTGAAATTGTAGATTTCCTTCAGGTGAGAAAATGTGGCATCAGCTATTTTGTTGCTGTTACTGCTCCTTTTCTTATCTCATTGCTGTTTCCAGTAAATTGTTCTTAGCTCCCATGATCTTTGCCTTTTGTGCCTCCAATTCTCCTCTTCAGCCCATAAAAGTGGGAGAGGAGGAGAAAAAGAGAGAACCGTGTGGTTTGAGGAGCGGGGGCACTACACTGGGGAGTACCATTCTTAAACCTTGACAGAAGAGCAGAAGACAAAGATCTTATGCAGGTTTGAATTATACTCAAAATCGCTCTTCAGCAGATCTCAAACTCAAGAGAATATAGAAAACTGGAATTTTTTTTGTTTCATAAGAAATTACCTTTCTGTATTTGACAGCAAATGAGTGCCATCTCTGCTTTTCAGCTGAGTAACATGTGAACCACTGAGTTTTCTTGTTTGCTTTTTGTCACATGGTCCTTGGAGTGCACTATTATGGTAGTATACAGGCTGAAGTAAGCATTTACAATTTGAGATCAAAATTCCAAATACAGTTTAAATACCAGTATCTCTCATGAAGGAAGCATTAAGAATTCCTAAATCTAAGTATCTTCCTATATTGGCACTTTTTTATTTTGTGTGAGCATGAAAATATTGGTTTGTGTGGGTTGTCTTTTAAAAACAAGACGTTTTGCTCTTTCATCCAAATGTCATTCTTCCACAAATATCAACAGTAACTTGATAGTACTATAACAATAGAATATTGCTGATCAGGATTTGAACAGATTATTGATTTATCACCACAGGGGAAAAAGGAACACTTCTGTTAAGAAAAAAAGTAAAAGCCATTTCAACATCACTTTAGTCAGCACAGAAGCAGCAGCTTCTTGCCAACATGGATGTTTTAACATCAACTCCAAGTATCAAATACACTGTCCCTTTAACTAAATATCCATGTATACGTGGTCAAGCAATTGCTGGTGTTGACAAGTATTTGGGCCACTGCCCTTGGTCTCATACTCGCCTAATGATACTTCTGACAGAGGTGCCCAGCAAAGAAATCCATGAAGTCACTAAAAAGCAGCAGTGCCAGCAGGAGGCCAGTGAAGGGTCTCTAGCCTTGCTCTATCACCTCTGTGTTAGAAATGCATTTGCTTTATGACCAGTTCACCCCAGCTTCATCTGTCTCCTGTGCTTAAGAATTCAGCAATACACGTTTATGCCACTCTCAGGCAAACAAACAAAGACCTGCATCATGGCATACATGTGTGCACAGGCAGGCTAGTTCATTCTAAAATGCCAGGAGAGATTACCTGAATAAGGAAACTGAATTTTCTAGTGTGCAATTTTTATCAGTAGTAATTATTATTATTATTATTATCAATAAAGAGCTCTTCCAGTTGCAGAGAAATACTTTAGAAATCAAGGCTTCAAATCTGCATTTCTTTTGCTAACAAAGCTCTCTGTATTTTAATTTCCTTTCTAAATGTAAGGTAACTCGATTTATTTATATTGCAAATAAAAAAAAAAGCCCAGATAGCTTTGTTCATCTTTTAAATAGAAAAATATCATCATTGACTTCAATAAAGCTTCTTGCAGGGCAGCCCCTTATTCACTGTTAACAAGTGCAAACCCCAAATATAGTATCAACTATATCACACCTCTCAGATTTTTAATTCCTCAATTCTTCAAGTGTTTATTCTTTACATCTCAAATTCAAAATAAATTTTTTATAAGGAGCCTCACATTCTCTTTGTATATTCTTAGGCGATAAAAGATCTTTTTACCACAGCTCAAAATTTTCCACAGAAACATTTACAGTACATTTTCTGTAGAAAGAAAGCTGCAATAGCAAAATAAGTCAGCTAGTACCATACCTGAAATATTTCACTTTTGCCAAAGAAAAAGGACTAAAACAAGGAGGAGTCCTATACTTCAAAAGGAAAGTACTTCCCATACTTCAAAGGGAAAGAAATGTCTTAATATCCTTTTGACTCTCAGATGTATTTAGAAAATCACAATAACGAAACACCAATGCTGAAATTAAATCAGAAGAAAGTGAACCCGACAATCAAATGCAACATCTTGCACAGCTGTTTGCTTACAATCACACCCTTTGTGCAAAGGCTTTCTAGTTATTCAAGGAGGACAGCTTAAGGCCCTAATAACCAGAATGCCTAAGGGTACAGTAATGCTTCACTAGTATGACAAAAGTCTAGCTTTTGTTTTTAATATATTCCTTTTTTCTCCTCCAGAGACATCTCAACATCCCTTAAAACATGTTCATTTAAACAAATATTGTTTGGCAAGACTACATTATTTACTCATATATACTTCTGTTTTCTAAAGATTTGAAAATACAACAGCTTTCCATTAAAAAATCCAAATAAATTTGTACCGTTAATTAAACATTATGGATACTATAATTGTCCCCAATATATAGCATGTCTCATGCAGGATAACATCTAGAGTTTATCACAAAAGATTCAAAGAGAATAATTCAACTCAGAATTTTCTAAGTCATGAAATCAAACTAAATCATAGGGGCTGTCAGATTTCCCTGCCAGTTTCCCATATGTGAGTATTTGGGATCCTAAGATGTCATCATTGGAATCTCCTAAAGCAGTCAGAATGTCTTACAGCTGTGTCTCTCTCGCCTCTCACCAGGAATTTGGCAGTGCTGGGATTTTGTTCTGAAATGGTATAAAATCAAATGTAAATGGGAAAATACTTTGCTAAATTCTTCTCCACCCAAGTGCAGTAATTTCCCACCAACACAGCAAACTCTCCTTTCAGGAAGTGCATGAAAGAATACATTATGTAGGGAGAAATAAAAGCCTGAAATCAAAACTTTTTAAACCCCCAAGAGTATCATTAATGATATTATGAAACTGTAAACAATAATGCAATTCTTGACAAATTACCAGGTGACATATGCAGGAGTTGAAAAGGAAATGCTCAAGGAATCCCAGGTGTACACAGGCATAGCAGACAAGGCTGCACCTAAGCATACGTGATAAAGTCAAGTTTGAAATCATGCAACATCCTCATGAAACTTGGGATCCAAACAAAAATGCACTTTTACCTATGAACTACACCATAACAAGGCTACTTGGAGATTATTCAGACTCCTGTAACTAGTTTCGACTTTGGACCTCATTACGATGCACAGGGCAGACAAGGTGACAAGCTTTTCAGCTTGTGACTGCCCCACAACATGCAGCTACAGAGAACAACAGGCTCTGGTCTATCCATGCTGAAGGGAAGCAGCCACTCTGATAGCTGGAAATCCACCATACAACTCTGTAACACAGACAGGCTGCAAAACCAAACAAGTATTTCAAAAAGTCCTATTAGTTACAAGCCCTTCAAAAAAGAAAATAAAAAATAGACATGAACAGAACTTGCCATTATAATTCATGCATATTTTGATCACCATTACTCTAGAAATAACAAAAGCAACATTATCAAAGACAACAAATTAAGATAAACCCCAAAATACAGCATTGTATTCAAGGTTAAAGTAATAGTACAAACAGTCAAATGAAAAACTTCAGCATGGTTTAAAAAAAAAAAAACAACAATATTCCCAAACTACTCTAGCATAGGAAGGAAAAGAAACTTTTGTTCTCAGGGGAACTGAGTTATAAAATGAGATATGTAAAGGTATATAACAAATAGCATGTGTACATATAAATATACACAAACATTTAATTTGTCTTCCTAAAATAAATGACAGGAGGATATACCAATGTATATCATTGTACTGTAATCTCTCCTATGATGGGGAAAGCCAAGCAACTGAGGACCAATGTGAGAAGATAATAGGCAACAAAGAAAAAACAAAGCGTGAGCACTGACTTGATTCCTCTTCCTGTCTCTTTACATCCCAACTCTGAATATGCAATCTATCAGTAAGGTATTTAGTAAAAAAGATAACAGAACTGTTTCTCAGTTTACTACTTCAGGTACTAATAGCATTTAACTTATTTCAATCCTTACCAATGCTAAAGTCAAACTATGCAGAACTTAAACATTAATTTTCACTAATTAAGGGTAAAAAGGAAAACAGTATTCTATGCTTTGCTGTAAGCCTTTCAAAATGTCTTTAAGAACAAAGAAAAAATTAACACTGAACACTTAAAAAGTTAACTCACCCTCCCAACTAGATTTTCCTAGTTTTCAACTTCATGATTAACACCAGCCATCAATTCAACAACGGGCATTCATGTAATTTACTTGTACATAAAAAGAACATTAATTTTGGGGTATGTACATTTCAAAGAATACATCATGTACATCATATTATATACAGATTAATGAATTATATTCATTTAAGCCTTGTTATCTGGTGGCTGTCAGTTGCACAAAATACAATAAAAAGCATCAAGAGTGCCTGAAAAGCAAAGAATTAATTACCAAGATTATTTCTGCATCCACATTTGAATGGTTGCTCCTAACTACCTGGACAGTGACTGCATTCAAAATGCATGTATTTACACTTTTTCCCGGTGTGCAGAGTAGAGCTTTCCCTCACAACCTTTTCAGCCACAGGAGTGGATCAGCAGAGCACTAAGGGCTACAGCTGGAGGGCGTTCAGAAACAGTTGAGCAAAGCCTTGTGAAGCGCTCACTGAGCAGCCCCTGCTGCAGACACACGCTGCTTGTGCACTGCGAGCTGCTGCAGCTCCCACACGGAGTGCAAGTGGCTGCTATGCAGCTACAAAACCTAAATTGTTACTTGCCCAGCCACCTCTTTCAAGGACATGTGTAATGCATAACGAGGATTTCTTAGTTTGAAGGCTCAAATCACACCAGGGGGAACTTGTGATTTAAAGTACAAGCAACTCCTGTCTGACATAAAGCTCTCTGCCACACTTGCAATTATTAGGGAAGGTCCTCAGGATATTGCTTTGAATTAGCAGTTCATCCCTCCTATTTACAAATTGCTCAGTGACAAGTCTTCCCTTTGGATGTGACTCATGAGCCTTGGTTTGCCCGTGCCAGAACCTGCAGCTTTTTGGGCATGTGTTGCAAAACCTCACCACCAGAGCTCCTGCCTCCCTCACCTCCCCATTTCACACTATGAATACTCAAAGAAAAGTGCTTTATTTCTCACTTCATGTCTCTTAGAATGTAACTAATTGCACTGGAGACAACATTCGTATCTACTACGTTTCACTTTAGCATAAACTGTAATTTACTGCAACCAGTACTAAGATTTTATGCAATGCTCCAGACAAAAAAAAAAAATACTAACAACAACAACAACAACAACAACAAAACACCCCAGGGTTTTGGTACTTTGGGTGTTTTCTTTTTTATTATGGGGGAGTGTTTAGAAAAAGTGAAACAACAAAAACAATCATCTCTTACCAACATTCTCATTCCACGATTTGACTAGTAGGTTAAAAAAAGTGTTTGCTAAATGTTTACCTAAGCTTAACAGAAAACTATGTAAGTTTCTTGAGTAGAAATCCTTCAAGAACTTCTAAGGATATAGAAAATTTATACACCTTTGCAAACAGGCCACGGGCTAGACAGATTTCCACTCTGGTTCATGGCAGTCCCTCCTGTCTCCTTACATGCCTGGGCACACCTCCACACACACCACCAAGGTGGCCATTTCCAAAGAAAGGCTGCATGTCCTCAAGTCAGGGGCAACTTAAGGGCTTGATTAGCAGCTTGACAGAAGAGTACCATGAAAGGGATGACAGGCTTGAAAGTATCTCCTGTGGTTCTGCAGTCACCACTGACAGGTGAAAATGCAAAAATGTAAACTAACATTTGGAGCATTTATGTTTGCATTGTGCTACAGCCCTCATCATTTCATATCACCACTACTCACACGCGCCTGGATGGGTTAAAGGCTAGCACAGCTACACCTTGGTTTTGCTAACATGCACACAAATGTATGTATATCTATGACTAATTCTACTGAGAACCACAGGACATGCATCAAGGACATGCTTGCTAGCTACTCCTTTGTATACAAGTCTAAAGAATTCTGGCCAAAAACTCTCTCCTACCACATAGGTTGTGAAAACCAAAAGACTTGGCATAAGGAATGACTATATTGTACCACTACCACAAATGATTCAAAAAATCTTTAAGAACTACTCCAGAGGTAATTTTGACATTAAAACATCCAGTATAACATAGATTGTCAAGTCAGTCAAGACATTAAGTACAATTTCAAGAAAAATCTACGGGTAGAACATCAAAGTAATGCACAGGTTAACATATATTTGTTTCATATGTTTTATTAAAACAAAATGCTCCAATAAACTTATAGAAGGATCACTAAGATAGTTTGTCAAATGACAAAAAAAACCAAACAAAACAAAAACGCTGTCAGCAGATATTTTCATTCTTCCTTAACAAAGCCACATACATTTTACATGAAGCATTTTCTTGACAACCTGAGGAAACTACCAATAAGATGATCTGTGTCTTCAGCTAAAACACAGTTTAGTTGAACACCAAGACATTTTAAAGGAGGTTTCCATTTTTATAGTACTTTTCATTGCAGTGTTCAAAATACTTTACAAGCCTTTGTGGCATTTACTAAGACATCAGCTATAATAGCTGAAGATAACATTTCTGGAAAATTGTTTCTAATGTTAGAAAGGCCAGTCTGAGCACCAGATCTGAAATCTTTCAGATCTGAAATGTCATGAATTCCAAGTACTCTCAAAACTAAGCTGATAAAAATAACAGGCGACCAGCATTTCTGAAAAAGAAACCTTAGAGACCTTAAGTTGTATCCACAAGAACTTCAGCATAATTATGACGTTCTTTAAAGTCTTAGTTAAAAGCCTTGCTAATACAGTGTCAGTGGCACACTTTCTCATTGCCTCATACTATCCCTCAGACAACACTGCCTGCAAGATCTCTGAACCAGATGCAACTTTTGAGTTAAAGTTGAAAAAGCATGCTCTGAGCAATCTCTGGTCTGGTAGTTCTTTGTGGCCTGACAGAGAAACTCTCCTCCATGCTCTTCTCTCCATTTCCAATGCAGTTGCTTATTTTAACATAGGTCTTTTTCCCACACAAGCACACAAAAAAATTAGACCAGAGCAATAATTACGCTAAACTGCAGGACTGTAGCAAACTGCTTAGATTCCACCTGGTGTATAATCACTTTAGAAACATGAACCTGCAGATTCAATGAGCTTTCAATTTCTGTCTGCTGTGATTTCAGAAACTACTGGTGGCGTTACTGCTGAGTATTTCCGATCTGTGATTTCTACGATCAGCCTGACTCCACTTCTCCTACCTTCCTCTTCTAATACTATGAAGAAGTCTAAGAGGAACGTGGCAATTCAATGCAGAACACATTCCCTTTTTAGCATTTGCAATGCAAAACTAGGTTTTGTTCGGTACAGAAATCTTGCACAATAGCCTGTGTATACGTATTCGTTCCAACAATGCTGTCCTATGCAATCACTCTGTAATTACACACAGTCATAAAGCTGCTGCTGTTGCTGCTTGGAACTGCAGTCTCGCCCTCTAAACAACCTAATAGTCTCTGCATTAGGACATTTCTTTTTCTCTCTTCCCCTCCCTTAACTGCTTGCTCCAGTACAGACGGCCTTTACACTAAGCTCAAAACACGCAGTAGGAATGAAATCAAGTTATTATTAAAAATTAGATGTTTTTAAAAGAATGTAAAGTAAATCTCTGTTGAGATTTAGAATAGAATATTTCGCTAATTCTGCAAGCTGCAACCACACAAGACTTTACAAACCAAAAATAAATCCTGCTTACGCCTGTTAAAAAAAAGCCCGTAAGTATTATATAAGACTCTCACATACGCGCGTAGGTGTATTGTCAGCTTTTACTGCTAAACTGCAACGAATCGGTCTTTTGCAGCTGCTGCCAGAAAAGAGAGCTGTACACTTGAGAGCACGGGATTCTTCAAAAATTATCTAACAAATTCCTCCCCACCCCCCTCCACTGCGTAAAGCCCAGCAGAGCGATCCGACCCTCGCCACGATGCGCGCTCAGCGGCGGCCGGGACTCGGCGGCTCCCCCGCACACGCCGGGCTGCCCCGGCTCCGCCACGCCGCGGGCAGAGAGAACCTCCCCCCACCCCAAACCAACCCCCCAAAATTCCATCCGCAGGCAGCTCACCCGCACACAGACACATCCTGAAAGCGGTGCCGCAGCCAGGCAGCCGCGAAGAAACCCCTCCGGAGCTCTCGTAACAACTCAGGGTAGGGCAGGAGGCGATGGCTCAGCAGCCGAGCCTGGTCCCCCGCAGCAGGCGGGCCGGGAGNAAAAAAAAACCAACAAACTTTGTTTCTTTCTCTCCAGGACTCAGCGAAAGCGTCACTTCCTAGTGCAGTAAGCGGGGAGGCTCCCGGGCCCGGGCTCCTCAACTGCTCCTCCTCCCGCCTTCCTCCTCCTCCCTCCGCGGCGCAGCTGCCGCCGGCCCTCAGCGCCTCATCCCGGCACGGGCCTGGGCCCCCTGCCCTTGGCCACAGGTCTCGGCTTGACCTTCTGCGCTTGGCTGTCGCTGCTGTTGGCAACGAAGGAGAGGAAATCCCCAACGAGTGAGGGGCGGGCAGAGAGTTTGCGGCATTGATTTGAAAGCCAAGCCCTACAAAATACTGCCGTGTCCAATACCCGGCGGAAAGCGCCGCTTTGATGCCCCGAGTTCAGAGCCAGCCTCTTCAGCGAGATCAGGCTTCGTGTCCTTTCTCTCTAAAGAAAAACAAACGAAGAGCTTTTGGTTTTTCAGGAAACGCTTTTTCCAAAGGAAAACATGCTTTTCTGTTACTTCTGTTTCCCCCTTTCGGTCCCTTTTCTCACTTTTTCAGAAGAAAAAGTGAAAAAAATAAGGGAAGGGAGAAAGGATTTTAGTCCAATGCAAGTCCTCAGGTCATGTCTATATTGTTGGCTGTTTTACCAACACCTGAAATTTAATTTCACAATAACTCATACTTCTGAGATTTCTGAAAATGTCCAGCTCCTCTTCTGGAATATGGCTTCCTCTGCTGCCTTAGTCCGAGAATAAAAAACACAGTATACTGACAAATGCAGGCACGCTACTCTACCCTACTAAGGCAGGAAATAAAGAAGCTGCTTTGTCATTGCTCCCTCTGTAGACTGCTCTGCCTCGAGCTTGTTAACAATCAATGAAACTTTTAGATTATAAAACAGCCTTTAGACAGCAGTCACAGATTAGACTCACGTTCAGTGGCACACGTCGAGCAACATGAAAATGCCAAACGTTTTTCTCCAATGTGCACGTTGCCACGTGTTTACCTTCCTCTAAGCTCAGATCATTCAGTGCACACAGCAGCATTGCTGGGTTTTGGGGTCTTTTTCTAGACCAGCAGGGCAGTTTCCCTTTCCAGCATGTATTGCCTTGTAAAGTGAAATATAGGAGTAATTTTTGCACTGCTCACTGTAGTTCGTGTTTCTTTCACAATAGCTGCTTGCAGAACCTTTTTACCAGGGAAGCTCAAGATGTGTAGAAACAGGAGCCCAGAGAAGTGACTTGCCCATGACTACAGATGCATAACCAGGTTACTCTGATGAGTCCCAGGTCGGCAGTCTAATTACCACACCCAGTCTTTTCCTGTCATGGTGCAGAGGATAACAGTAAGACACATGGTGGTGAAGAGCAAAATAGTAGCCACAGGTACTGCTGGTAAAGGTTTTTTTCTTTCACAACCAGCAGTATCATTTGATGCAACACTGTCTCTATAGGACCTTCAAGGAAAACTCTGCTATAGCACCATTAATACATTTTACATACAGGAGGAGCTCTTCCAAACTCCTGATAGATAGGAGCAATAGGTCAATAACTATTTAAATCCATACAGAAAAAATATTCCCAGATGTTCACAAATTACCTAATATGTAAAGCAAACATAAATTATTGAACATATAATCACTAGCTGTAGTCAAAGGCATACAACTCATTAATTTAATTTGCCCTAATAAAGATTGAAAAGAGAGATTCAATAAACTGGAGTTATTTCCTCTCTGTTATGTTAGGCAATCAGTGCCTCCCATGAAGCACATCAGATATTGATGAGATTGAAATTACTTATGCCAACTTTCATTGGGGGGAGAACAAACCCACCAAAAAATAAACCCAAACCCCACCAGTCGTCTATGATTTTAAATCATGTTCTAACAGCAAAGTGTATCCCTTGGTTCCAGACAGAACAAATGCATGTTGTACTTCACCTGTTTGGAGGCTGGGAGCAAAGAGATGAGCAGCATCTTGTGTTTCACAATACTTAATCACGTAAAAGCAGCAGACAATGGCAGAAACGTCATCATCCGGCTAGAGAAGCTACCATTGCGCAGAGCAGGGAGTGTGCTTTCTACCCTGCTCTAGGAGGTATTTTAACTTGTTGGGTTTGATAGTTCCCTCCTAAATAACATATCAGGTAGATAGGAATCCTGCTGTGCCAAAGACAACATAGTAACCACAAGGACAAAGCTGAAACACACTGAAAGATGCAAAATCTATAGGAAAGGATGACTATTTCCTAAACATACCAAATGGGATGAGAACAAAAACAAGCAAGCATGTAGGTACACCAACTAGTTTATAGATCTAAAATAGAAGAAACACACTTCAAAGACGCCATGATGTTTATAGAGCTGTATGTTAGTGTTTATCTTACTGAGCAATGAAAGTTTCATGAAGTGTTTTGTAAGGATTTTACAGTTATACACTCTTCAATTGTTTCTCCATTCCTCACTTTACATGGTCCTTACATCTTCTCCAGAACCAGCCATCATAATTTTCTTCTTTTCAGTAACAGTTTTTGCTATGCTTTTTAAAGTTTTTCTTTCCCCTTTTCTCAGCATATGCTGAGACTACATGATGGCTGCACTTCTATCAGCTTTACCATGACAAAACTTAATACACATGCATTCCCTGTTACATCATTATTTTGTTACTACACTGAAGGAGATTGGAAGATCTCCTAGCTATCAGCACATAAAATCTTAGTTTTCTTTGGCTTGTACAGACACATCTTGTAGTGTAACAACATCGACTCATATCATTAATACACTGGATTGCACTGAGTCAGAATTTGGATTAAAGACTATGCTTTGAATACTTAAGTTTGCAAAACCGAGCCACAGGCTCAGTAGGTGGCACTCTTTTCACCGGGTCAGAGTAGAGCCAAGGACCCATCCTCTTTGTAGTCCTCAGGAGTCGAATTTGTGCTCCAGTACGATGCGAGACAATATGGAGCTATTAGCTCTCCCTGAAATTAAGTATAAAATGAAAGTCTTAACCACTATAGCTAATAAGAAAGCATTTACACCCTTTGTAATAGGAGCTCCATATTCTAATAAGCCTAAAACTTCCACCTCATAATCACACTGAAATTTCCTCTAAAATTTGAATAGGATGTGATTTTTATTTAAAAATATTAATGTCAGCATAAACCAGTAATTAATAGCTGCAGTGTATAGCCCATAAATATATTCAATGCTCAGAGGCAGGGCTGCCTCTAGACAGCCAGAGAATGGACTGACAGGAACCACGTGAAGTTCAACACAGAGTAATGCAAAGCCCTGCACTTTGCCCAGACTGGCCTGCCATTGCACAGGCTGGGACTGGCAGGACACTCAGTGCCACTGAATGAGATCTGGGGGTCCTGGTGGACAGTGGGAGAAACACCAGGCAGCAGTGAAGGCTCACACCATCCTGGCCTGTATAAAGAAAATCTGAGCTAGGTCAAGGGAAATTACTATTCCTCTTTACTCATCATTTGGTAGCCTGTGTCTGGAATACTGTGTGCAGTCTTGGGCATCCCAATATAAAAAAGATATTAATAAAGTGGAGCCAGTAGAAAGTCAAGATGGTCAGGGGCTGGAACAGATGTCCTCAGGAAGGAGGGGTTGATGGAAACAGTGGTCATTTCAACCAGCTAGTGAGGATAGTGAAGCAATGAGCAACACCGACTGATTTCAGTGTTGACCCTGCTTTGAGCAGGAGATTGAACTGGTGACCTCCCAAAATCTCCTCCAACTTGACTGATACTATGATTCAAGAAGCAAATCGCCTTAACTCACATAACAGGAGACTTAATTAAATGTCTTAGTTAAACAGTTTGAAAATTTCTTATAGGAAATATGAATGATTGTATCTGTTTCAGATTTGTTGGGCTTTAATTTTGAGGTTGTGAATTTAAAAGACCATCAGCCTAATTACAAAAAAAAAGCCATTCCCTCATAGTCACAATTTCCCAGCACTATTACAGGAGAAGATGTTAATAAAAATGGCTTTTATACAAGACCAATTACTTTATACTACAGAGAAAGTTTAGTTTCTTCAATACCAAGGTCTGTCTCCCATCTTTATCAGAATTAATCACTCAAGTTACTATGTTTGAAATATTATGCTAGGGTACAACTTCTCTTGGGAAACTTGATGCAGACAGATAGAATGCTTGGAAAGAAGGGGTTTGGCCTATTTAAAAGAGTTTTCAAAAAGAAAAAAAAAAAACCTTTGTGCCTATATTTTACCATTCATATCTGAGTTTAAAATTAAAATTAAAAAATTAAAACACTTCACTCAAGCTAGATTTGAGCAAGATTCAGCTTCTTTGATCAATCTGGGGAGAAAATACATATATTTATAGAGCATGTATGTGTAAATACATATGTATACACACACAGTGTGTCATGACCTGGCTCCCTGAGAACCAGGAGGAAGCCTTGTTACATGAGGGAAAGGGAGGGACACTGTGGTTTAGAGAAGAAACCACATGTGAAACAAAGTTATTCACATTGCTTAAACACTACTGAAAGAAACTCAGATGCCATGGTGGGAAAGACAGTGCAGGAATCTATAAAGTACCAAAATATATGGCCTGCTGAAAACCAGGACTGTTGACCCTTTCTTCCTAATTTTGCTAGCTTGTGTAGCTTTAAAAAGATTTTGTATCTTTCTGCATTTACTATCACTTTTCCCAGAATGCCACATTATTTGTTTGTTTGTTTTACAAACAAAAGTCTGTGGTAACATTGTTCACTAAAATTGAGAAAAATACAGTATTTGAAGAAGTGAAATGATGAGCTGAAGGCCACATGGGGGTTGAATAGCTGAGCTTTAGTTAGCTCCAAATGCTCAAGTCCACATGTAAACTCTTCTGTCACACTACACTTTTCCTGTATTTTAGAAGCTCAATATACAGATTGTACTGAACTCCAATATGCTCTGTCAGCAAAGTGTCACCAATCTACACATACAATCATAGGACACCAAATGCTTCTTGCTGTTCAATTGACTGAATAGCGACACAAGTCCTTCTGAAAATTAGGTTCAAGTTACCTTAAGGAGGATGATATTAAAAAACAACAAAGACTTTTTTAAAAAAGCTGCCTGTAAACTGCCTCTGATATTTTCTTAAATATTTATTGATTATATTTTCTTACATACTGTATGAGAGGTACAATTAAAAAATGAACTGATGAATATATGTATATTAGAACTCTGAAAATGTAAAACACCATAAATTCTTTAGCTCTATTTAACTATTTATCATCATAATTTAGATAACATAAATAATAATGCTACTACCTTGGGAAAAGTCCATGGTCTAGTAGCTCTCAACAAGATCAAGAATACTTCAGATCAGTGGAAATACTCCTGAAAAACATGGTAGGCAAGAAATATTAAGAACTGGTAGGCATATATAAATTTTTAATGTCATACATATTTTTAATTTATAATCACTAAATGGTTCAATGACTACAATTGTAATACATTTCTTTTCAGACTTTACCTCTCGTTATGCATTGCAGGAGTGCAGCATCCTTTAAAGGAACACCCTTTGCTACTACCAATGTGTAGACTTGTCACTGCCAAATCTTTGGAGTTTTAGAAGTTTGTAGACCTGCTTTCAGGGACCTCCATCAATCCCTGCACCACACTGGTTTCACAGTGAATGTTTTATAAAATGCAAGAGTAGTCCCACAGTTTCTGTGAAAAATGTGTGCAAGACTGTCAAGAAATTAAAAGATAAATATTCATTTTGGTAGTAGATACTCTGATTAAGACTTAAGTGGATGGCTCTCGGGGAGCACCAAGGGGCTGTTCTCCAAGGGCCAGGAGCCAAGGAGATTCCTAAAGTTGGCAGGGCAAGGCCTTTACCAGCTGGGGCTAGTACCACTACTCCCAGTGAGGAAGGAGGGCAGGCCAGGGGGTATCCTGAAACCCAGGACAACAGGCACCCCCATGGGATGAAGTCAGGCTGAAGTTAAGGGGGTAGAAAGGTTCACGGTTTGGGGCCAAGATCAAGTGCTGGGAACAGGAATGACTGCAGTGCAGCTGCAAGGTAGCTCGGGCACAGCCACGTGCAAGAGACTCAGCTTAAAGCAGCTCCCAAGAAAATGTGGCAGAAGCCCCCCATGAGGCTTGTTTTGGCAGGTAACTTTCACTAAAGCTTCTTCTGTCTCTCCTTCCCCAAGATATCCAGCTGTTCTTTCTTTAAGCTGGCTTCAAGCCCAGGCAGAGAAACCCCCTAGAGGCACTCAGAGTCCTAAGAACAACAAATGAGCAAGAAAAGACATACTGACAGCATGTACTGCAAAGTAATATTCACTGCTTGGTTGAATTTAGTGTAACAACAGAAATAAAGACTGGAATTTTTTTGAAACAATAAACTGTGATATTTTTCTCTCTTTGTATAACATGAATGTTATTTACTAGGAATTAGTATTACAGACAATAATCTAGGCCATTTCTTTAATACTCTGAGTAGACCAATTTCTTATTGAAGCATGCAAAAGTTTATTAATTTGATCAATAGGCTATTAAATTATATAAAAATAAGATCTGCCCACTGACATCAAGAAACTGGTAATAACTAATGGTGCATTGTGTAGAAATATTTGCAGGATTCTGGAATATTTGCAGGATTCTGGAATATTTGTGTTATGTATTATTTATATGTGCAAGATATATATATCTATGTAGGTATGTGCATTTATAGAAGAACATCCTTAAAGTCATCTCTTACAGAGAACATCAACTAGGAAATCCTTCTGAGCTTCAGTAGCTCATATATTACAAGGAGCAATCTCAAAGTCAATTTCAAATTGTTTGACACTTGCAGACATTCAAGGAACTTTCAGCCCAAAGAGGTTTTAGTGACAATGACTCAGAACCATTGCAATTAAATTGAAACATATGCTGCATAAATCTAGGGGCATCAGGGGAATCAGAAAGGGAACATAAACCACAGTGGGAGATACCAACATGTATAAATAAGACATATGTGACAGGCAGGTACCAAATACAGAGAATGATCTGTAACCACATAATTACACACTTTGATGACCTTATCTGTCCCTCTACTCCTTAATCCTTCTTTTCTGTAACTCTTTGCTTGCCTGTGCTGGCAGTTTGCATTGGTGCAAGCCAAGCTGCAGCTCCTTCTGTCATCACCATTACACTGTAGCTTTTTTGGTGAATTGCTGTGCAGTTTTTATTCTTCTCAGATTCACAAGCAAGTTGCATCATTCTGATTTCCATGCCTGGACTCCAGTAGTATTTTGGCAGTCCTCCATGATTCCTTCCAATACCAAGTTGTGACCTATCCCAACCAGTTGGTCTGTTTATCCCTGTGATCTCTGAATATTCCTTATTTTTTGCATAAAGTACATTGCATATTCTATTGTAAGGAAAATTAATTCAGTTACTCTCTTTATGTTTATTAGTACAAATCCCATTATCGAGTTTGTTCTTTTTTTCTCCCCTTATCCTTTTTTAATACAAATTTTACAGGGTTTTTTTTCTTGTCAATGGGAACCTTAAAAGGCTTGTACTTGTAGTACAATCTACAACAGTTTTTTTTCCATTTCTACATAGGGCATAAAACACAATTTCATAGCAACAGCCCTACCTAGAATGTGGTATTCTAAGAGTGGAATGCTTCCCAAATAGGGATGTGGTTATATTATGTATATGGTCCACTGAGCACTTGAGTGTTTTTATGTTTTCTGCCAGCCAACAGAAACAGACATCTTCATGGCTGCCACGGGACTGCCAGCCTGAAGGAAATGCAGCAATTCCAACAGGAAGCAATGAAATTTTTTATCAATGCATCTCGGACATTTTGCAAGTACTCATAAAACCTTCCCCTCCTACACACTATCTGCGATCTTTCCTCTCTTGCAAATGCATGCTCCTCCCTCATCTTGCCCCACCCCTGCTCCTGCAGAGTTTTCTCCAGCTCCTCGAAGCCACAGTGGACTGAGAAAGCAAAGGATATTATCTGGAGGAGGCTAATGTAACCAAGATCTACAGTGGAAGAGCCAGGAATACACATGATCCATGGAGAAAATATTCAAATATCAAGCTCGAGTATTCTGTCTCTGCTGGATTTACTGTAGAGTCTGTTTACACCTACTTGTTAGTTTCTTTACTCTTTCCTCACAGGTATGAGAGAGGCATCCTCCAATATCACTACTGCCTCAAGCAATAAATAAAGCAATCATTGTCTTTCTCTCAGCAGAATCTCTTCCCCACAATAAGTGTTCTGAATATGTTGTCTTTGTTGTGCTACTAACAAGAAACAGCAGAAATCCACCGTGCTCAAGGCAAGGAATAGCAAATCCACTGTGCACTGAAGTCACCATAGAATCATGACATTGGGCTTCACATATCAATGTGCATCACAGAAAAGATGGAGAAAACTTCTAGAGTTTCTCAAGAATGCAAAGTTCTTGAGAAACTCTAGAAGTTCCTGAACTTCAAGGTTCAGGAAATTTGCATCCAAAAACTGCAGGAGGAAAAAAACTGCCCAACTAAGAAAAAAACCAAAACAACCCTTCCCAAAAAAACACACAAAACACCAACCACACAAACAACCCCCAAACCTCCTCTTATCTTGAAACTATGAATAGTAAGAAACATTACCAAGTTATAAGATCATCATTCTTAACATCTGTACCACTAAGAAAACAAATGTTACTGCTGTTCATTTCAGGAGTCTACAACAGTTGGATGTTTGGGATGTTTTTCCTTTTGGTGAAAGGTTAGTGGAAGCTCGTGAAAGATGTATATTGGCTGAGGAGCAGAAGACATCAGAAATTCAAAGCAACACAGAAGACAATAAAGAGAACTTCATAACAACAAAACACTGTCACAATTCATTATGAAAGATAATTTTCAAATTGCAGAGTGGAGCTTTGCTGTGCAGGAAGCACACACAGAAATCAACATGAACATAAAAAATTAGATAATGGAGTTAAACAGGAACATATTTTTGCAGAGTATTATTATTAAAAATTATAACTTTATTGTACTGCATGCACTTCAGTCTTAGATTCATCAGCTGTCACTCAAATATCGCCAGGAGACCCTCCACTACAATCCTTCCAGTTTGTTCCAGAAAACAGCATTCAGACTTTCTCTGACATCCAGACAAAATTCTGTCAGGTCATTTCAGCCTCCAAATTGTAGTGCTTGAAAAGTGAGGAAAGACTACTTGTAGAAACAATTTCACAAGTTCACTTGGACAAGTTCACCTACCACAAGCTCCTTGATTTGTAGACCTGGTATCGCCAACTAGTCATTTTATACTCTTATTATAGCAATACTCCAACTAGAATTGCTATAATTATAATACTCAACATTTTTGTCAGAACTAAGATATAGCCTATTAATTCCTGTCAATTAGCATTCATGATTATATTTAAAATTAATGTGACTTGCAGTGCTTGCAAAGCCAGTATCCATTAAGTGATCTAGAGGTGTGTATTGTTAGTACTATCTTGCATGGCACACCACAGAAATAAACAGAAAGAAAGGCATCAAAACAAACTCTCATTTCCTCTGTAGATGTAGAAATAATATCCCCAAAATGCCTTGAGAGACTGTCATCCAGGAATGCCAGAAAGCCTCTTTACTGCCTACCAGCTATTCTGGGTAGGACACAGAGTGCAGTTACAATTTGAAGCCAGTTTTGCCGAGCTGCCTCAGCCCTCGCAGTTACCAGCTGTTGATCACTCTCTAAAAGAAACCCTCACAGCTGTTCTGCAGCTGTTTAGCAGAGTGAGAAGAGTTGTTGTCTAAGTTTCACATGTTCAAGAAAATACTTTATCACCCATGATAATAAGGGCAAGTACAGTCTCCTAGAATACAATAGCTGGCACCATTAATTCTGTCCAGGCCAGTTGTGCTTACTGATCCCTCTTCTTTTCCTGAGAGGAAACAGCTGAATGTCTCTGCAAATGCTCATTCCTAGGCCAGCAGAATACAAAGCTGATTTACTGATATCATAGTCATTAATAATTGACTGATAACAACCAAGTGCTGTAAATTTCCAGAATCTTCACATTCTGAACAGATGAGAAGCTTTCTACTAATATCCAGCAGCTCTGAAACAAGCCCTACATAAAGATCCAAAAAATATGCCTTTGGTTATCTTGAGGCTTTGCAAATCTATATAGTCCTCTTTGACAAACCAGTACTTGCTTTTCAGAAATAACACTGCAGAAACATTATGCTAGTGCAAGGAAAGTTCCTTCAGAAGCAGCTTCCTCCTCATTCATTTTCCTCCTTGTTTACACCTATGTTTAATCTCTTTTCATCAGCTTTCATCTTTATCTACATCCCAAATGTGTTTTTCCACAGTTAGGTTGAAACCCACAACATGGATTTTTCAATTTTATTTGATCAAGTAGTAGCATACCAAGGAGTCTTACAAGGAAGCTACAATACATATACTATGTATGACTTCCCACAGCCCTACATACACCCCTCATATGAACAATTTTTTTCTGATTCTGGAAGACCCATTTATTTTTGTGCTTCTATAAGCCATTAGCATTAGTTCTTCTAGCATTAGAGTGCATTAATTAAAAATACAGAGCAGTTTTCCAAATAATTTGAATTTCAGTTACGAAAAAGAATAGAAATACTCTGAAGCATTCTGTTAATATTAGGATTTCACTATGCAGCACAGACTGTCACTCACTGCTGCTTCTTGCTCTGATGCAGCAATCAGAAGCATTTTCAACAAATGGTGCTCATAGGTTTTCTGTCCTTGATTTAGACAGAAACACTTGTCTTGACAATTTTCTGCCAGCAATTTTAAACTAAAAAAACATATCTTAGCACAGTTCAAGTTTGATTGTACAAGGATCATTTTGTGTTCTGAATAAGTCAGTTGAGCTTTTGTGATCACATTTCTTCCTCTGCCACTTTTTTCAGGATGGTCTGGTATCTTGGAATCTCACATAATGCAGCTCAGTTAATGACAAACTCAGTTCTTTCTAAATGACAAATTTAGTTTTCTTTTCACTAAACATTGCACATTTCCATGCATATAAGTTGTGAAACAAATAAAAATAAGGGATAACTTGCATTTAATAACTTTTTTTTCAAATTTGGCAGTACATTTTAGACAAACTGGAAAAGCCAGCAGTAAGAAGAAATACTTTCAAAGTTATCAGTATTCTTCATTTAAAAACCCTTTGATCTTTCCTGTTTTGAATTACAATATACAAAGCATATACAACCACAGGTCATAACAACAACATTTTAATTTTAACTTTTCAGTGGTGATGCTTTATACTACATTGGGAAAATTCAAGGTCTTTTTGTTGTGAAACAGACATATCTGAATCTTAGAGTATGACAGAAATAACATATTAATACTTCACTGGTTGCAGATTTCAGAAAGAGTACTAGTAGATGCTTTTTTTTTTAATGTGTAGCTGGGAGATATCATTAAATGGAAATGGCACACAAGGCAATAAAGAAAGAAACCTCCTACACAGAGGTAGGATGCTTATCTAGCTGTGTGATTCTAAAATAGAAGTTCTTAATTTCCCCAAGTGTGCTGCAGTAAAAAATGAAAGATGTGATCCTGACATGACACTGCACAGCAACAAGATCATTTCCATCTACATAATGCTTGGGTCATTTATAAAAATTAAATAAGTAGTTGCACCAAAATGGATTTAAGAAAATGTCACTAACAAAATAAAGACAACAGGAAGATCATTCTCTGCAGCAAGCACTTCAGCATCTTGTTTCTTCTCTTAAGGATGAAGAAAAGGCACAGACAGATAAGGAACCAAAATCATGAATAAAATTTTATGATGATCAAACAGTAATAAGTAAACAGTAAAATCAGTATCGGATTAAACTGATAACATATTTTATGGTATTAGAAGTTTTTCTAAAATACCAAATGGTTAAAGATCAGGCCCAACGTTCTTGGGAAATACTTCTGAGCCTGTGTTTTCTTTATAGAAACCATATCTCAAGGTGTGTTATTGTCATATGATATTTTTCTTTATTTACAAAAGAAGTTTTTTTACCTTAAAATGAATGTGATTCTTCAAGATGTGTCCTGCAGATAGTCTTCTGTGTAAACCTATATCAAAATCAGTAGTTTTGACTAGCAAAGTATGTTTATAGAGCAAAGCTTCCTTACCATCACAAAAATTGGTAATGACAGAGCAAATCCAAATCCTACCTATGCCCTTTGGCCTGTCAGAACCCAGATGAAGGTTTTGAAATGATGACAAAGAAAGACGGGTTGAGACATTTCCAAGCATGTAACATCAGAAAACCAAGTTACAATTAAAAGCAGCAATTCTTTCTTATCTGTATACTTACCTGTACAGATGAAGCCCACCTTGTGATTAGGCAGCAATTAGCATCAGAAGGTGTTAGTCTCACATGACATCTTAGTGTCACCTGCAAAACTTTCCCACAAATATCCCTGCCTCAAGCTAATGCTCAGTCCATAAGTGATACATTGTGGAGTTTGTTTCTTTTTACAAAAGAGGACCTGCATGAATAAAAATTGCAAAAGCAGAATCAACTCAGAAGTGGATGGCATAACTTGAGTTGGATGATAATTTGCTCTCCCCAGCTGTCTACCCTTTCTAAAATCTTCAGCCAACAGGGAGTTGAGCTGGTCACAAATCATCTTTAAACTCCACAGCACAGAATGTCACTCTGACATGAAGTCAGCTGAATAGCTCAGTTCAACCTCAGCAGCTGTCTCAAGCTAAAATTTTTCTATTCGTATATTACATCACTTGCGCTGATTCAGAGAGTCACTGCCAACGGCTGAAATGACCTAAGGTGTTACTGTCCTCTCCTGAAGTTACTGCATCCACAACTTTGCTGCCAAAACAAATCATCTGCAAACTCCTAAGATATTTCATGCAAAAGTACGTGGATTAGCTCAAATTACACTCAGTAGCACTTCATGCTGTTGGCTGACGTTGCATTGAGTGAACAGGGGAGGCTTCTCATTGTCTGGTCTCCATGCTCAGCAGCAAGGACAAGAAACTAACTGATGTCTAGTAAACTAATAGTTTAGAAAACCAGAAACATCAAATCTACCAGAGATGACTTTGCAATAATTTTTCTTACTGCAGCCTGAAACAGTGCTTTAGAATTTGTAGGATAAGTGAACTGGTTTTGTTACCCAAGAACATGGGGTTCACCAAGTTCTTCTACAAAGCTTCTTTATCAGTGGAGAAACATACCTTTTCTCAAGATTAAATTATATTTAATCTATTCTCAAGAATAGATTAAAAATGTTTCTCTAACTTTCTGCACCCTTAGAAAAATGCTTCCCCACAGCAGAAGATGTCATTTTACTTTCCTATCATGTAAGAGACATACTACATCAAAAATAAAGATTTAAATTGTGCTGAGCATTTATATTCACAGATCCCATGAAGGACATTTCTTGAGAGATCTCATAGACCATTTTGCTCCTTACACACACAGGCTAAAGAATCTGCTGTCACTTTGAGCTCGTGCATACCCCAGGGAATTTCTATGGCCAAAACACACCTGCACTTCAGTTACGTAAGCAACATCTGCATTATTCATCTGGAGAGATTTAAAGACCACTTATTATAGTGACATTAATTAAAAATAATAAAGAAAAGGCACATATCTGCCAAGAATGAGTTACCCATGAATGTGGCAATGTGTAAAAGGAGAATTATTACGGTATACACTCATACATATGAGCCACGAACCCAGAAAATCCTGGAATTTAGATTACTTTGTACTTTAAAAACAGCTAAGCCTCACAGTGGAGGCAGACTATTTAAGTTTGCTGCTTCTATATTAAGAGCAGGTAAACATGAACAAACAGGTGGTTTGGAGTCAGACAGACAGTTAATCTTAAAGGTGGGGGGAAAAAAAGAAAGCCTCCAGACTTTGATTTTTGAGTTCTATTTTAACTATGAGTTTTGGCTTCACTGAAATTGATGGCAATATGATTTTAGCCACTCTTAACAATACGGCTGTTTTGCTTTTACACTATGTCCAAACTTACACATGATTTGGGGAGTAATGACTTTTTATCCATGAGCCTCTTTTCCCCCCCTCTTTGTCCTAAAGGATCAAATGGGAATATTTTTATCTCACCATGTGGTTAAGAGATGTTTTTGCTTTCTCAAATTTGCCTGAAGCTGGTCAGAGGATACCTTGGGGACCTGTTCAGTGAAGTTAGGCTCCCCTGAATGACGTGGCCTATTTGGGTAGGCAGCAGTGATTTGTTGTCCATGACCACAACCATCTTCCAGCTCAAACACATCCTCCATTTCATCTCTGCCCCATCTCTGAATGACTTTAAAATTATCACATCAATATTCATTTAGACTTGTTTATAAGTGGTAGCAGCCCTTAATATCTGTTCTGTAACAACTATTCCACAATGGCCAGCTTGCATTGACGGTTTTATTCCACGTGTGGGGTGACTTTGCGGGGTTTAGTTCAGTCTCAGGTGCATCAAGCTAAATCCCAAAGAAGCATTTTTGGGGTAGAAAAGGTATCCACAAGCCAAGTCAGTGCAGAATAGCTTTTGCACTTTAAATTCACACCTAAGTTAATATTAGAATAGCTTCACTTAACAAGTACTTCACAACAGAGACAAGGAGGTGTGTGTGTGTGTGTGTGTGTGTGCATGACCATAAAGGTTAAACAGCAAACTACAGATGTTTGCTGCAACTATCTCCAGGATAACCTTGTTTGTAGAGGAAACACAGCCACCCTGTGCCAGGCAGGAGAAAATGGGGTTGTACGGAGATTTTGAAATACTGTTTTATGTGTTTGGGTTAAGGGTCTTGGGGTTTTTTCATACTTTCATCAAACACCAGAAGTTGTATTGCCATTATATTATATAATACAGGTGTAAAAATATATGTACATGTTCCAATATACAACATATTTTTGTCTTTCCCCACTTTCCTTTCAATTATTACTAGTCGTTAAGATACACAACTTCTAAATGAACAGGAAGTTCTCCAGTAATACATTTCATAATATTTTTCTATTTGCTCATGTAGTGACCTGTGACATTGTTTTCTGAAAGAATTATTTTTGTAATTGTGCTGCTCTTTTCTTGCATAAGTAGGAGGCAAGTCAGTGCTCATTCTTTTGAACACAGGCCTCCTACTCACAAGATGTGCCCATTTGAAACTCTGAAGATGATTTCAAACCTGATGACTTGCTTTCAGTGCGTTACACCTGCAATCAGTGTCATGAGATCAGATGACACAAGTTGGGGAAAGAAGCATATGGAAGTGTAAATCCCCTTATTAACATACTAAATTTTTTCCCCTCTAGACCATTCCAGTTCCAATGACATTATTTCAACTAATGTGAAATGCAATGTTTTGTATATTATGGTGGAAAAAAATACAAATCTTTCACTTAAACCTGTATTACAGTGCTATGGGTCAAGCTACAACAGAAAGGCTTTGCCTGCCTTTATGCGAGAGGCAAAGTCATCAGAATCATTAGTCTGGAAGAGTTTTTCCAGGCTGAAGCAGTCACTTCAGGCTCCACAGTAATTGCCACCAACTCAGTGACAGCTTCACAGACCTGTTTGTCCTTACAGCACAGTAAATCACTACAACATAGGGCAAGTATACAGAGTAATCATGTCAGACAGTACCAGGACAGCTCTGGGTCTTGCTACAACATGTTTTTTAAGGAAAGAAACATCTTCATCTGTATTCAAGCACAGAAATAGTACATATATAGTAAATACATTACATTGCATACAACAGCAACTTTAGTGGAATTTTAGGAACAGCTATCAAACAACCCTACATCACAGCAATTAATAAAATCTCATCCACCCGAACATGCGAGGAGCAAGCACTTCCAAGTGTCACACAAAGGAACCATTCCCTCATAAACTGTAAGTGCCTTCTTCCAGTACCTAAGTTTAATAAGGCCAAGTGTAAAATCCTGTACTTGGATTACAGCAACTCCATGGAGCACTAAAGCCTGGGGAAGAGTGACTGGAAAGCTGCTTGGAGGAAAAGGACCTGGGGATGCTGCTTGACAGCAGAAAGAACATCAGCCAATGTTTGGCCAGGTGGCCAGGGAGGCCAAAGGCACCCTGGCCTGTATCAGCAATAGCGTGGCCAGCAGGACCAGGGCAGTGATTGCCCCCTGCACTCTGCACTGGCAAGACTGCACCTTGAGTCCTGTGCCCAGTTTTGGGCCTGTCGCGACAAAAAAGACATTGAGGTGCTGGAGCAGATCCAGAGAAGGGCGATGGAGGTGGTGAAGG
Source organism: Leptocoma aspasia (assembly GCA_013399835.1). Taxonomy (NCBI): domain Eukaryota; kingdom Metazoa; phylum Chordata; class Aves; order Passeriformes; family Nectariniidae; genus Leptocoma; species Leptocoma aspasia. The sequence goes on along the minus strand of VXAX01003674.1, from coordinate 28,931 downwards.
GTCTGGAGCACAGGGGTGATGAGTAGCTGAGGGAGCTGGGGGAGTTTATCCTGAGGAAAAGAAGACTTGGCAGAGGGGTGGGAGGGAGAACCTTATTGCTCTCTACAATTACCTGGAAGGAGTTGTAGCCAGGTGAAGGTTGGTCTCTTCTCCCAGGCAGCCAGCGACAGGACAAGAGGAGATGGCCTCAAGCTATGCCAGAGGAAGTTCAGGTTGGACATTATGAAGAATCTCTTCACTGAATGGTTTACTAAGCATTAACTGGAATCCAGCTGCCTGGGGAAAGGGTGGACTTGCCATTCCCTGGAGGTGTTCAAGAAACCATATGTGGCACTTAGTGCCCTGTTTAGTAGCCAACGTGGTATTCAGTGCAAGGTTGGTCTCGACGCTCTGGGAGGCCTTTTCCAACCTCAGTGCTGCTGTGTGATTATGCGATTCAGCGCCTATCCCACCACAGCCCCTCACACCGCCGCGGCCGGCCTCGGGGCATCGCCGCTTTAAGGGAGGGCCCTTCCAGCGTTTCCCTGTTTAAGGTCCGCGCGCGTGCGCGCCGGGCCGGGCCGGGCGTTCCGTGGGCGGCTCAAGGTGAGCGGGAGCTCCGGGCTCCGAGGGGCTGCGGCCTGGCGGGCGGGTGCTTGGTAGAGCTCTCCTTCTTAGGAGTCGTATCCTCAGCGATTAGCCTCTCCTCGCTGCACGGCAGGCGGGGGCACAGGTTCGAAAGAGGCTGTTGGCATTGCCCGATCCCTGGAACCGGAGCTGGAACCGAGCTTTACTGAAGCCCCTGATCAAGGCGCGTCCCGGGGCGGAGTAGGCATTCCTGAGGAGAGGAGCGGAGCCACCGCAGCCCCGCACCAGCCTGAGGACTGAGCCCCCTGCGCGGCTTCTCTCGGGTTCTCTCTCCCGGGCTGCTCTGTCTGCGGCTTCCCAAACTGGTAATGCAAGGCTCTCCCCAGAGGCTGTGCCACCTTTGGCAGCACTGCTTTCTGACTTGGTCTTTGGGCATACCTGGGAACCTGGATGGTCACTAGGCTCTCTTAGACGGCTCTCATGTGGGAGCCTGCAAACTGCAATAAAGGCTTCTCAAAAAACCCATCGGGTGATGCTCCTGCCCTCCAGGGAGTAATCTGCATTCCTTATGTGAAACTCTGCCAAGAAGAAATAGGCCTTATGTATATAGACCATATACAGATATGGTATTTTAAACAATTTTCAGCAACTCTAGTACAGTGCAACTACTTAGTGGAAAAAAAAATTCAAGATGTGGTACCTAAAAGCTTTTAGATATCTTTTTGGCACCTAAATCTGAAAAAGTAAAGTTTATACAGTCCTATTGTATGTAGATATGAATGTGTATACTTACTGGAACTTTTGATTTGTAGGTCAGTGAAATCTGATAAAAAGCTGAAAGTCTTCTTGGGGACATAAAAAAAGAGATGGCTGAATCAAGATCCTATTACTATTGTCTTTCTTTTTCATCTGCTTCTTCCTTGGAAGAAAGATTGGAACCTGCCCTCAACTCTTAGAGTGTATCAGAAAATCCACATGAAGAAAACACTATGGGAGAAACTTCTCATCAGAGAATTCAGTGATGAGACATGGACCATTAGGAAATCTAAATTTATTAGTTCAGTTCATGAAAGTACTTAGCTTTTTATGGCATGTGTTTTTCTCCATTCATGACAGTTGGTGTTGATTCTGGCTTGCCATTAATTAACATTCATCAAATGTAGAGCTCCTTAGTGGAGCTGGTGGAAACTTTGGTGCTTAATCCATTATGTTTGCTTTTCCATTTCCATTTACCTCACCTTGCCACTTACAGCTGTCTCGTCTTTTTTTTTTTTTTCATCAGTCATTCCCATCTCAGTTTGCTTTGTTGTCTCATTCATCATTCCCAGTTTCTTCAGTTTTCTCTCCCCATTCTGTTGTGCTCTTCTCTGCTTTACTGGCCATTAAGTTGCTATTCTTGTCATGTTTCTCTGTTCCTACTGATTCCTAGTCCCAGTTCTTCCCATCTTTCCTTCCTGTGTTCCTCATTCAGAGTCATTCTTGAAATCTCTTTCCTTGAGTTTCCTTTGAGGATCCTTGCTCCAGCCATTTTGACATCACAGTTTCAGAAGACTTCCAGATCTTTTTCTCTATTTGGATTGCCTGTCTTCTTCCTCCTTGCTGCCTGGGCCTGATACAGAACTACCTGTTCTTCCTTTTGCTTTTTAATTAGACTGCATCTGGCACGAGCTTTAATGACTTGGAAGCAGGTGACTCTTTTTGGCAAGAGTATAGGCAACTGAAAACTCTGCTTTATGGCGAGTCTCAGAAACAAGAAGTTCTGGGAAGCAAGCCCAGGGCAAACAAACTGGAGCATTTTAGCACTGAGGAATTTATTTTACTTTTTCAAAGGAGTTGTCATGTGTCTCTGAAACAGTGGGGAAAGAAAGGCAAGGGGAGACAGAGATAAAACTGGGCTAAAACATACTTGAGGCTCCCTTGAAGATGCTGCTGTTGTTCTGCTTAATGTTCCTGATGTACCCATAGGGAGGATCAGGTGATTGGCATAGCATGATGGTGTTAAAACTTGGAATTTTTACTCTATTTGGTTTAAAAAGTAAAACCAACTCAGATCGGTTTTGTTTGGAAAAGCTTAAAAGTAATAATTGTGTTGTCTTTTTTAGAAATAGTCAAAAACATACTGCACACTGGCACTGTGCATGTATTGAAAAGAATTGTGTATATGATACAAATCCCCTTTATTTCACTTTAAAGAAAATCTGTGCTCTTTTTTCCAGAAGCTTTCCTCACGGTACAGTGCTAAAAGATGGTGCCTCTACTTAGTTTCTTCAGTAACTTCTGTATTGTTTGTAATGTGAGGAAAGTTTGATTCTCAATGTTATGGTGTTACTGTGACCATTTGCTTGTGTAATGGTGTTGCTGACTTCCACTGTAGGTGCAGTCCTCTTTAGAAGTAAATGTCCATCTGCAGTGTGTATTTCCTGTGGCAGCTGTCACAGAATTAGTGACAATTCAGTTGCCAGTTTCACTTTTTGTCCACCCACTCACAGTATTTGGAAGATCTTCAAATTGAATCAGTACACAGGCTCCTCAAACAAAAGCTGTGAAAACTAACTAGGAAATAAACAGTGGTTTTGTTCCTTCAAAATGTCAGGCATTCAAAGAAGTAGTCTAAACTTACATTGGAAAATTTTTCTACTCACATCTTCCTATGCTGCTCTGTATTGCTTTGTCTTCCTTTTAGAATGTTAATATCTTTGATTTTTTTTTTCTTTGTGTAACTGGGTTTTTCTTTTCCTCTGTATAATCACAGAAAGCAGATATTTCAGGAGTATGTTAGTCACAATAAAAATTATCTTCATCCTCTCTTGTCCAGATTGGGGTTTTGTGTTTGCATAATACACGTATTCAGTTTCAGGCTAAGGGAAATGGAGTCAGCAGTTTTGACAGTGGGCAGCTCTGTAAGGCATGAGCTGTACAGCAACTCTGCCTGCTCTGTGTGGTTTATAAAGAGAGGCTCAAACCCTCAGCTGTGGGTATGGATAGTATATATCGAGGAGTGATGTGCCCAGATTTCATGTGAGCTGTCAGATGCTGTTGGTTTATATTCACTGCATTCTTAACTCATTATTTCTGCACAGAGCAGTTTGATTAGTGGTTATAAACTTCAGCTGAGTTGTGAATGTGTGCAAATATTTACTAGAATAGGCTTGTCCTTTTAAACTACACTGGACACATCTGACGGTTTATAAAATGCTCCTTGTATTAGCAGAAGTTCTCACATGCTAAATCAGTTCCTCTGAGGATAAAAATTGTACTGCTTGAACGTAGTTTTGTTGGGCAGGTGTTATCAGGAAGAATTTGGAGTTTTGTTCTGAAAAATATTCTGTAAAACAAATCCAGAGTGATGTGCCCATGATCACACAGGAATTCTATAGCTGAGTACAGTGCTGAACCTAACACCAGCCAAACTTTCTCTTAGCCCATCCTTACTGTTACGGTTTTACATTATTTATGTATTATTTATGTTCTAGAGAGTGTATCAGCTGTGTGGGTATAAAGATGGATTTTTATTTCACTTTTTAATTAAGTCCTTAATTTTCAATGCTCATTTTTGTTTATAAACAGTAAGTAGTAATTTGATCAAAGTGTGTGGGGTTTTTTCCTTTTGTTATAGACTGTTCTACACTGTTTGTCCAAAGAATTCTGCAGGTCACGTGTTTTTCAGTGTTACGTGATGCTGTAAAGACACATTTGAGATTCATTCCTTGTAGCATCCTCAGGTGTTGAAATACTGGAAAGAAATTCACTTTTTAATAACTGTTCTCAAATAAGTAGCTTTTCAAGTGCAAGCACAATAAAATGTTAAACCTTGATCTGTTTCTTTAACAAGATACTTGTGTTTTGAGTCAGCTGTGTGTTTTAGAGGGGAGGGATGGCCAGGGATGTGCACCTTTTCTCCTAATAACTTTTTAATTGCTTTTCAGCATTCCAGACTATAGTTGTTGATGGTTTGTGAGTGCTGTTATGTAAGCACTGTAGCAGTACAGACAGAAGGTTCTGTATTTTGCAATGTTCAAAGAATGAAGGTGTTGGATAAGTGGTGGTGATATATTCTTTCTAAGCTCATCTTATAGATTTGCTCCAATTTGCTGTTCTTGTCAGCAAAATAAACATTATGACAGATGTCAGCTATCACGTTTAATTCCTTAATGTCCTTTATTCATATGGAGGTTGGTTATTTATGGCTGTTGGCTGAAAATAGTAGTCATATTTTTATTTTGTACTAGATCTGAAAGCATGTGAGATCATGTTGTTTTTCCTGTTAAATCAAGGTAATTTCCTCTTAATAACTTTGGGTCTCACAGGTGCAAAAATCACAGATTTGCAGTCCTGTTTAAACTGTTGAAATTCAGGGAGAAATTTTTCTGTAGAACAGATTGGGTGATGATCTCATTCTTTCTCATCTCTGGGCACTGCTAGTAGAAATAATTGCTTTTTCTTGCAAAACATGTTACACAACAGTATCTTTTTATTATGTACCTGCAGACTGCTATTCTGGTGTGCCTGCCTGCCTGCCTTTTGTTGAGTGACACCTGACTTTGTGTGCAAAGCTGCCTCTGTGTCTGTTAGGTGGGAGCAGGGTGTTCTCAGTCAGCACAGGAAAGCAAATCAGACAACTCTCCCTCTGCCTGGTAGGGGCTGGTGATGGTCTTACAAAGAGCATGGTACATTACAGTTTTCCATCTTTCCAGTAGGTGCTACTGTGACATTGTATAAAATCAGGGCTCTAATAAGATAATCAGGGAAACTCCTTATTCACACGTTTGTTTATTTTATGCTTGAGGTTGGTTTATATGATTCTTTATATATTGGGTGTGGATGCTGAAGTTGGGGAGATCCATATTTCATCCCCAGGTTCCAAATTACTGAGTACTTTGCCTCATATTCTTTTTTCAAGAAAATTTGTGTTTCAGGTCTTCAAACATCATTTTCTTTTGCAGAAATCCAGTGTGAAATTGCTGCAAAAGCAGAGATGATTATACAAAGAGTAGTGCTGAATTCACGGCCTGGTATGTATTTCTCTCCACTAAAGAAGCAATGTGTTTGTTCTGATTGCCTAATGCTTCAAAATGGTGAGGGTAGAAACAGACACTAGTTTGAGATATTGACATTTATTTATCTTAATATTGCATGCATCAATAAAGTTTATTTAAAGTGCATTTATTTGTATATAAATTAATTCATTCCCATTAATATAAATAAATATATTTGTAATAAATTTATCTACATTTATTAATAAAATATAATAATATAGATACATTTCTATTAAATATATAGCATATATTCAAATTGCATTTGTTTAATCTGTATATGCAGATTTCTAAACTGTTGGGTGAGAAAAAATGGTTAACGTGTACTATATGAGAAAACTAAGTGTAGGGGCTGAAAGTGAAGAAAGATTAGGGAACATGACTTTTTAGTTCTCACATTTATTCATTTTGCATTGTAAAAGATGTCTGAAATATTTTGTTACTATTAATTTTTGTTTCCTTGTGGTAAGTATTGTATCTTTTGTTCCTCTCATGTTTCAAAGGTTTTGTTTTTTAAGTTTACACTGTTGGGGTTTTGTTTATTCTCTTGCTTACACATTTGTCTTGTTATGGATCAGGACAGTATTTTGAATAGTGAGTTCATAAATCTGGTGTAGAAGACATTAAGTTTTGGAGGGAGTGTTGTATGCTGCTTAATGCTAAAATAGTTTTTAGCATTCAGAACTGTGGTGTGACCTGCAATTATGTCTTTCAAATGGTACAGCAGGAGCCTGCTCTAGCTGTGCAGTCACTCTGATTTCAAATACAATTTTACAAGGCAAGGCTCTCTGGCTGTCTCAGCACTGGTGGTTCCAGTTGTCTGATTGATCTGCTGCATGTGGTACCAACCTGAGGGTGAATCCTCCAGTTCTGAGGTTCTTGCCACAGTTTTATGGGTGTTTCTGGGAAGCTTTATCTAAGAAAGTCTCTGTGAAGAGACGCCCTTGCAGCATGTGTATTTGCAGTGGCTCTAGTCTGTATTCCCTCAGTCTCACTTGAGTCAGAAAAGGCAGAAAGGTTGTAGTTTTACACCTGAGTAAATATATAACCTAATTTATTTTAAAAAGGATTACCTTAAAAAAGGCCTTCCCATATTGATTAAGGGAAGTTCTATAATTGATTCATTTATTTGTTTAATTCTAATATAACTCTAGGCAAGAATGGAGTGCCAGTGGCTGAAAACTTCCAACTGGAGCAAAGTACGATAGCGGATACAGTCCAAGTGGGACAAGTGCGTGTTAAAACTCTCTATCTCTCAGTGGACCCCTACATGGTAGGTGATGGACTTAGAGCTAAGCTAGATTTTGGTTTTTTTAAGTACCTTCAGCTCTGTACCTGTCATGCTGTTTGATGCCAAAGTTACCAATTACAGAACAAATATATGTCTAGTGTAACTTAGTAATTGTATTCATTCGGATGGGGTTATATTGGGAAGGAATTTGGCATTAATATGCTTGGGATATATATAGGAATATGACTTTATTGGACCAGGAGGAGACTGTAAGCTCTGGTATGTCATTACAGATTTGTTTGTATCAGCTTTTTCTGAACTTGGCCTTTTTTATATTCTTTTATTTCCAGTCATGCAAAATTACAGAAATCATGTGGTTGGGAGAATTGTGGGTTGAAATGGAAGTGAAGGTAGAAGAAGAACCAGACAGACACAGTCTGTAAAAGTTTGCTATAAAGAGAATTTCGATTGTTTATTCCCTCCATAGATGGCAATAGTAGAAAAAAAACAGTCTAGATTTCAAGAAAGTACATTTAGCTTGAGAATTAAGGGAAAGTTTAAGAATCCTGAAATACTGGCTGTAGCTACAGGAGAAGCTGAGAGGAAAATACGTTGCATTTCAAGATGTTTCATTAAACAGATCTCTGTCAGGGATGGTCTACATATATTTGACTGCTCTTCAGTGCACAGGCATAGACAAAATGACTCATGGGCATTCTTTTTCAGTACTGCATTTCTAGGATATCTTCAGCTGAGGAATGGCATTTGTAGGGTTCTCATCAGACCCGAGCCAGCCATTGTCAGTTGTGCTGGTGCCTTTGAGCCAACGTCTGTAGAATGTGTTGGCTTTGGTAACACTGCTGGAGGAAATCAGGATGGTCCATTGTCCTTTTGTACTGAGCAAACAAGGGGAAAGAGGGATCTAAGGAAAAATTATGAATATTTGGGGCTTATTGAGAGATTTTTGAGTAGCCCTTTGTGTTTGAAGTTCTAAACACATCTTCATCCTCCACTCAACTTGAACTGATAAACAAGTTGTGTTCCACCAGAGCCTTTCCTTACAGCCTTGTCTTTCAGCGCTGCCGGATGAACGAGGACACGGGCTCGGATTACCTGCGGCCCTGGCAGCTGGCTGAAGTTGCTGACGGTGGGGGCATCGGGGTTGTGGAGGAGAGCAAGCACGATAACCTCGCTAAAGGAGACTTTGTAACTTCCTTCACTTGGCCCTGGCAGACAGTGGCAATTCTTGATGGAAACTTGCTACAAAAGGTAATAGAAATGCAAAGCCCAGGTTGTGACTGGTTTTTTTTCCCCAAACATCTTTTTTTTTTTTTTCCTAAATAGCTGCTAATGACACTTTTTCTTTTTGTGAAAAAGAAGGATAAAAGAACCTTATTGAAGCAATCAGTTCTTAAAAGGGAGATCAACTCATAGGTACCCAAATTTATATAAATTTCTTTTTTTTCATAACGATTTTGCTGGTTAATAGACAGGCCAGTATTATTGTAATTGTTGTTTTAAAAAAAAATTCCCTGAATCTGCTTCAGTTAAATAATCTCTTAATTATTTTAATTCTGATAGAACTTCTTGTTCATGAGAGTCTAACTGTAAGACATGAAAGGCTTTAGGTATATTTAATTTATTTTTCTAACTTACGTTAGTAAAAGCTTTTACCTTAAGTTTTAGTTTATGTAAGAAAGGGTATTCAATATTAAGTTGAAAGTGGAGAGGTTTCAGTGCATTAGGAATATTTTATTCATTGTTCTCTTGTAACAGAAAATTACTGTAGTTCGAGAATTAATACTTTCCAATAAACTCCTTCCTTTAGGACTCTTTGTCACTGATCTGCAAACACCATATTTGATAAAATGGTGCATTTTTATCTTTTATGCTGGCATACGGATAGTTCACCATTGCTGGAAACTTCTTATCTCCCTTTTTAACACTTCCATAATTTAAGTTTTTGTGAGTTACTTTGTTTAAAAATCTTTTCTAAAACAACAGAGTACAGACTTGTTGTTTTTGTACAGACTTGTTGTTAGAATAGAGCTAGAGATAGCTCATCCCTACCAGATTTACCTTGCCTGGTAAATATCCTGACTTAGTTTTCTACCCTCAGGCAATCAAAGAGTAAAACCTCACCTTAGAAACAAATGACCTCCTGCCTACTTTCTGTTCCATAGCTGGTACCACAGCTTGTAAATGGACGCCTTTCCTACTTTCTGGGTGCAGCTGGCATCACGGGACTGACGGCCCTGTTGGGAATCAGGGAGAAGGGACACGTGGCCGTGGGTGCAAATCAGACCATGGTGGTGAGCGGAGCGGCCGGTGCCTGCGGCTCCTTGGCCGGCCAGGTAGGTGCAGGCTTAGGGCATACAAACATACTCTGTTACCCAGTTTTGTCTTCTGAAACATGCTGGTTATTAAATATACAGATAGAATCTTTGTAAACATGAGCAGGTATAACCCTGTGGGAGCAGCCAGTTTCACGGATTTGGCACACACTCTCACTGGGAAAGACTTGACATATGAAACTCAAGTTTCATGAAATAGGGAGAGGAGAACACAGATGGTGGTGATTACTTGTTGCTAGCACAAGTAAAATAGATGATGTGTATATATACATGTATTTATTATACATTTATATGGTAGCCTGCCATTCCAGCACTGTATTGACTGGAGACTTTAATTTTTTTTTCTGTTAGAAAATAGTAATGTGGTAAGCCCTTTGTGCTGTGTTCCATGACATCCTTTGTGTTTTGAGATTTACAGTCCTTTTATCCTCCTCTGCTTTGCAGAACCTGTTTGCAGTGTGTATGTGCATATCTACAAATATCTCTCTAGATATATATATATGTGTATATATATACACAAACAAAATCGATATTAAACAAACTTTAGACCTACTAATAAAGAGAAGCTATGAAGAAACAATGCATGAGCAAATCTATGAAGATTGTATTTAAATCAATTTTTGTCTAATTTTTTTTCCTTTTATTAGTTATGGTACTTGGCAGATGGTAGTTTTCTACTATATTTGGTTCTCCAATACTGGCAGTCATTGGTGATTCCACAAACATAGTCTTCTGCAGTCAGTGGGTTTGAAAAGATGGCAAATTTTGATTGTACCTGCCCCGTGTGTAGTTGTGAGGAGGGAGTGACAAGAGGCAGTTGTGTCACATGAGATGGGAGTGTTTGCTGCCTGGGGTTTATTGGGATGGGAATAACTGTAACACCCCTTAGGACCTCCTTTCTTCCACTGGTGCTTTTATGCAAATGAATGATCTAATTTGTCTTTATTGTTTGGGATTTTTGGTTTGTTTGTTTGTTTGAACTGTGTGCCTGCAGATTGGCCGTCTGGAGGGCTGCTCTAGAGTGGTGGGGATTGCTGGCACAGATGAAAAGTGCTCCATTTTGGTCCAAGAAATGGGGTTTGATGCTGCAATCAATTACAAGAAGGGGGATGTGGCAAAACAACTACGTGAACTCTGCCCAGGTGGTGTGGATGTTTACTTTGACAATGTTGGTGGAGACATCAGTGATACGGTTATAAGTCAGGTGATTATTCCAGCTGTCAGATTTATTCTAGTCATTCTCCAATGTCTGCATGCCCAGCTTTCAGTTAATTCAGACTGGAGTCCAGCCTGTAATACAGCACAGCAGGTTTTCCACTTCAGTGATCGACTTAAGGTGCTGATTCTGGGGGCCACAGTAAGATAACAATTTCCTATATTTCTTCTATTTAGTGCCTTTTAAAATTACACTAGGCTGTATAGCAGCTATTTTCCCACTATTGCCTTGTATTTTTACCTATTTTAATGTCGTCATAGATTGAATGGGACTGCATGCAGTTCTCCCACTCTTTTATAGGAAATGTGGCTAGTGAAAATTTTGCAATAACATCTATTGCATCTGAAAGATTTCGTTTCTGAGACTGAGGAATGCCATTTTTCTCACTTTATGCTGTCCCAAACAGATGAATCAGAACAGCCATATCATCCTGTGTGGACAGATTTCTCAGTATAACAAAGACGTGCCTTATCCCCCTCCACTGCCTCCTGACATAGAAAAAATACAGAAAGAAAGGAACATCACAAGGTACATTTCTCCACCATGACACTCCTCCAGAACTTGTGACCAGGTTCCAGGTAGATTGTTCATATGGTGTTTGGAAGGTAGTCTGTAATCTGCAGAGGCTACTTGTAATCAGAACAGAATGTTGCCGTGCCTAAAAAGGAAAACATAATATCAGTAGGTCCTTCCTACATTTGTCTTTATCAGCATAAAAAATGGGCAAGGATGTTGTTATATAGAATCGTAGATGTCAGTTGTTACATTTTCTTTGAAGTTGCTTGATTTAGTCCTTTAATTCCTGACAATTCTTCAGTACAAGGGAAGGTGTTGCTATAGTTCTGTTCTCAGATGTTTTGCAAAGTGCCTTCTCTCAAAATGTTGTAGTTCAGGCATAAGGATGCAGCTGATGCAGTGATTTTATTGAAATTACATTTTTAGTATTTGGGGATTTATTAGATAATGGAACTGTAGGCGTGACAGATATATATGGCTAAAACATCTTTATTATGTTCTGACTCTGGGAATTGCTGAATTTCCTCTTAGGATTCAGATGGAGCTAAGGCAGAGATTAGGGGGAGAGTCTTAGATTTTTCAGTCATTGCATTGTGGCACATTTGGGAGACTTGATTTCTGTGCAAATCAATTGATCTCTTCTAATTAAAATCTTTCCTTGTCCCTGTTACTGTTGTCTGCCCTTTTAAAAAATGGATAAAATTAGTAAAATACACCACACATAGCAGAATGCAGTGGAGAATGTAGTCAGTATGTCCCTACAAGTAATTATCATTTTTAGTGATAATTTCCATTTCTCAATTGCTATGGAAAGCCGTGACAGCAGGATATGCAGAATTGTGGAGAACCTGAAAGTTCAGTTTTTTATTCTCAGGTGAGAAGAATTTAACCTGTTATTCTCACCATCTGGTTGCAGGTTCACTAATTATTTTCCCACCACTAGGAAAAAAAAGAAAAAAAAAGGTAAAAAATAATAGGAATTTGCTCACATTTTATGGATATTTACTTTTTCTGGTGATACTAATTTACTACTCAATTTTTATTACCCTTCTTTCTGATACTTGAAGAAAATTTCCTAAGACTGATGTTACTGTTAAGCTCCCACTGCAGGAAGTTGTCACAACAAACTGGCAAGGCCCTGAGCTACATTTCTTTATAACTGATGCTCATAATCCTTCAGTTTCAATAAGGCTGTTTTCTGAAAAGATTTTTAAAGATTTTCAAGTACATTGACCAAAGTTTCTTAAACCAAAGCTCGTTTTTTTCTTTCACAGGGAAAGATTCTTGGTGTTGAACTACATGGACAAACAAGAAGCTAGTATATTACAACTCTGCCAATGGATCCAAGAGGGTAAACTGAAGGTGAGAACTTCTAGATTTAGTCTATGGCCTTTGATACTATCTCCTACTACAAGAGGACTAATTTCTTTGTCTCTGGCTCTCTTACTGTGCCTCAGGATTGAACAGACCTTTTAAAAGGTGTGTAAGTATAATTGAAAGCTTATTCGGTAGCGCTGTTTTACAGGGTACTTGCTGAGAATGGTCTGACTGTAGTATGACTGACTTCTCTGATTGCATGCTGCTCATGTCTGTATTCTTTATTTCAGCATAGGGTGCAAGTGCTTTTTTACTTAAAGATTCAGACTTTCAAAGATAGGTACTTTCAAATACCTAATGAGTTTAGTGGCCTGAATGCTTTTGAGGATCTTGTTGGAAATTTTACTATAAGCTTTATAATCACCATTAATTACTTTGTAATGAGTATATGCTTAACTATGCCTTCCCTGTGAGGTCTGTCTGAAGTAGTTTTTGTTTCTTCAAGTGATCAGTAATCTTCCTGGGAAAATACCAAGACATGAAATTTTGGTAGAGGCAGGGATCTGATTGAAGAATTAACTCACCTGCAAATTTATCAGAAAATATTCACGCCTCTCTTGATGAAAGAATCTGGTCCAAACAGAGCCCTGTCCATTGTAGCAAGAGAAGTCTTTAGATTTTGGTGGTTTCTCTGGCAGTTTCTTGGCATGTTTCTAAGAAATGTGAAATGCTACTCTTGTTTGAGGAAAACTGAAAGGACTTGTTTGCATTGACAGGTCAGAGAGACTGTGGTAGAAGGCTTAGCAAACATCGGTGGTAAGATACTCACATCATTTTTGAACAATAATGACCTGATTATATACAATCACATTAGAGGTTAACTACCTCCTTTGTTTCATTTGCCAATTTAGATTTTTGTATTTTATGTTATTTTTATGTTATAAATTTTTTCACTAATTATTAAAATGTTCTGTAAGAGAATTATTGTATATTTTAAAAATCTTGGAATATAAATTTAGATTTTTTTGTTGTTGTTGTTGTTTTAGTACTGAGGGGAATTTATTCTTAGACTGCTACCTGAGCAGCTGGTGATAGTCATCCTGATCTTGGAGGTTTAAAGTGCTGCCCCTTTCTTTGAACTTGTGTGTAAGGAAATGCTTTTTTTAAATCCTTGAACTTACACTTTAAAAACGCAATATCTAACAGAGGTTGTTATTTGATTTGCTAACAAAAAAATAAAATGAAAAGTACACAGAAGAAAGGGCAAAGCATCTTACTAAAGAAAGTAAAAATTAATTTCTTTTAATAGAACAAAATGTTCTGTAGCCTGTTCAAAGTATCTGTAACAAAGGAAATACAAAAATGAAGGGGGTCTGGTGACATGAGCCATGTGATGTGTTATAAAAATCCTTCCCTTTCAAGGAAGAGGGAAGTGTATGATTTAGTCCATTTAGCCATTAGTCCCAAAAAATTAAGTGATTGAAAAGATTGAAAAATCAAGTGATAACTAAATCTCATAAATTTCAATTTATTCTAGTCATTGTTAATTCCTCCTTGCTAGTATACATATGTCTTTTGAAGTTACTTGGTCAAATGTATCAGTCATATATCATACTTTCATATTTTGTTTACTCAAATATATATTCTTTTGTACCAGCTTCTCCCATTGTTGTACAATATTTATAAACCTTTTCTTTCACAAATGTTTGTATGACCCACAACATTTGTAGGCTGTCCAATCATGCCTTGTCTCTCTTTGCTGTTTGCGTGACGTATCACAAAAGCAGCAAAAGTAGTCTTTAACTTGTATAGAGTCAAACAGTTGCTTACAGATATTTTTTTAATTATTACACAGAGCTGCCCTTAGAAATTTATTACAGGCTAGCTTTTTTTTTTTTTTTTAAATCCCCTTTTTAATTTAGCACATCATTAAGGATAAATATGATTAGGTCCAAAGTGGTATATCTGCTTTTTGGGGAGCTGCTTAATACATTTGCTTCTACCATTTTTGGTTTCTTTTTTAGAAGCTACTTGGCTTGTTTTGCTTGGCATTAACTTATTTCATTATTTCTCTTGAAGCCGCTTTCCAGTCCATGATGAATGGAGGCAATATTGGAAAACAAATCGTCTCAGTTTCGAAGTAAAAGCCATTGGTTGAGAAAAATAATTGCATTCTGTCTCTAACAGTGGGCAAGTTTTTACTTACACTAATTTTCATTTCTTAAATAAGCCATTAAATTGTTCTGTATGTACTGAAGGCAGAGATTTGGGATGCTAATAAATTAAATTGAACTTGAAACAGCAATGCAATCATTTATACTCAAAATGAGTAATACGTTCTTGACATGATTTTGACAGTTGCAACCTACACTTGCAAATATTTAATGGGTGTGGTTTAAAAGAACATCCTGTGTTGTCCCAAGCACAGGCTCATCACCTGGTTGGTGTGTGACAGCACTTCACACACCAAGGCGAGGAATTCCTATTTCTTTATTGTATTCTGTGCAATTAGGGGAATTAGGGGGCAACCCACAAAAGTCTGGCTCATAATCATCAAAACTTTACACTATTTGCACATTTTAGCAAATAAAGCCAGCAGCATTCATTGGTTACAATTGATATAGCTTTTTCATTAATTAGTACTCAGACCCTTATTTGCCAGTTGTATCTCTTGCTTCTCATGCTGATTATTCCACATGTGCACTTCTTCCCCCCATTCCATTTGGGGATGTGTTTTAACTTGGAGGTCAGGGGGTTGGTGGTTTTAATCTCCCCTGCCAGGATTACCTTTCCCCCAGTTACTGCTCAGTCCTGCTGACTTCAATCCAAGGGCTCTCATTCAGACAGCCCATTTATTTTGGGATTGTGCTCCCTTTTCCTTAAAACAAAGGATTAGCCATGCCTACAAGTTTCACTGTGCAATTGCTTAATCATAACTGCCTAGCTATAGGTACTGGTTACCAACAAAAAACTGCAAAATTTGATTCAAATCTTGAGGGAGTAAATATCACAATATTTGCTAAGAGCTACTCCAGAGTGAGCTCATCTCTGGCACCATGAGTTGACACACCTTCCAGGAGTAATTGTCCTCTAGACAGTTATTTGTCACAACTGGAACAAAATATGATAAAACTATAATATTCCCAGCACTATTATTTTTATAGGAATTGCTTAGTAATCCACACAAGTCAGGAGTCTATTAAGAGCTGTGATGTGAGGGGTGATTCAGAGTGAGATCATGCTGAGATACTGATTCCTTACCATAATAAATGCTACTGCTTGATTGCAGTAGCATTCCTGTAGTTAGGTAAGCTATGGAGGGCAATTCAGGTTCTAGCAGCATTAGTCAAATGGCTTTAAGAAAAAAAGATAGGGACAGTCAAAGTAAACCTCACCCTGATAACCCCAGTGTTTACTATTCTCACAGAAGTATTCCTTTACTTGTGAATCCTGATTCATGTCACCTCTTATGAATAAAAAGCCAAAGGGAGAAGATGAATTAAATTAAGTGCCATCAGTTATAAAAACTACAGATTTTTTCTCATCTTGTCCTAATTTCTTTATATTTGTAATAGTGTGGCTCTTCAGCTATCTATACAGTTGGTACTGTGAGAGGTGTCATTTAACAAAGGGTGACAAATAAATGGTAACAAAAATCCAGTATGCTTTGGAGGTCACTTCTCATAGTAATTAGTCCACATGCCCAGTGTTTCACTTATTTTGGGTTGGTGGGTTTCCCGAGTCAGTGGTTGTGCTCTCCCCATGTCAGCATTACCTTTATCCAGTCAGAGCCAATTTCAGCACAGTTGCTGAGTTGTCTTTGTTAGCTTCTTCCTTATCTTGGGAGTTCTGCCAGATGTCCTTGTGGCCTGGAAGCTCTGCATTCTTTGTGTCCTCTGTCAGTAGTACGTTCTGACATCCCCAGGCTTTGCTAACCTCCCTCTATGCCCGAGATCAAGCATGTCAAGCCCTAAACTTTAAGGAGGCCAAGTACTTTGTCTTTCACACATGGGTATCACTTAGAGCTTGCTTGTAAGCTGCTACCTGCTTTATGGATTGTATCTTCTTTCTTGTTGATGAGGCTTGAAAATATATAAATGTCAAATATCAAATATCCTTTCTTAAGAGAATTTTTACATATTTCACATTTTACAGCAATAAGGCAGGACCCTATTTCATAACCCCCTCCTGATTCCCTGTAACTCTCTGGGCAAATAGTTAATTATTTCTGTCTCTTGAAATGTCAGCATCATAATCAGTCTCTTTGCTTTTATCTCATTGTCTTAGTTTCCCTTTATTGTATTCCATGATTTTTAGGTCAAGCTGTTCTCCTTTTCCCAAAAACAGACCCATACATCTGTTTATCTCCATCAACACAGCTGGTGGTGTTCCTCAAAGAGGATTCTGTACCTGGAGTGCAAAGCCAGTATCTGGCCCAGAGCCAGGATATTTTGTTTATTTCATGTTTGCACCAAGATGGGTGCTAGATAGTAATTCCACACAGCCAGCTTGGAATGCATGTATATTTATATATTTCAGATTTGCCTCTCTCTCTATCTAATACATATTTATTTTTACTGATAAGTGACTGGTGTCATCTTTGCTAACTAGGTCTGCATGTGCATAACTGCTCATCTTTTGAGTCAGTGGGTTTCTTGAGTCCATGATCATGATCTTGCACTGCCAGAATTGCTTTTTCTCTAAGGACACCATTTCTGAGCCAAAGCAGTTCACCATCTTGTTTACCTTCTTAAGATGGGCCCCTTAGAACCTATTGGCTGGGGTCCTTGTTTCTTTGTTCCTCTAGTGATCTCTTTAGGTCATCTCGACTTTCTGCCATAATCCAGCAATTTTTCCATGTACACTGAACAGCAACTCCTGTAACTCACATAGCACTGGCACAACTTCTAGGAAACAAGTGCAGTCTTTTATACAAAAAAGTGTCAAGGGAGGAGTCATACAAACACTGATGAATAGTCACTCATGCTTGATCACTGATGCCTATGACAAAATTCCTAACGCACATGTGCAAATCTTGGTCCAGTTTACTATATTATCATTTACACAGACAAATTTTCTTGGGGGGTGTCTCTGAATGTTACAGTAATCAAAGGTAATTCTAAGTTACATTTTCCTTCTATCAGCGATCAAGTTACTATTTAACCTTATATTCTATTACAGTTTCTGCTTGAGCCTCTTTGAAAAATTGGTTATTAACAAAATAAGGATTTATAGTGTTCTGCTCCTGGGGCCTCTTCACGTAGCATTCTGTTCTCGAGTACTCTTCACTGCTCCGTTACTTCAGCCCCCATTGCTATGGTTTCAAAACCGACCTACAGCTGCTCTAGGGCTTTTTGTGAACTTTTATGCATTTCTAGCTTCATGTGACATCATGACCACAGTAAGGAAGTTCAGCTACAATCTTTAAAAATAAGCATTTGCAAAGGGTAATAAAATGCAAATAGTATCCCATTTCTATCCCATCTCCCTTTGTATATTGAAGTATTGCTGTTTTCTGCCTTATATTTCATTTTCTTCCCTTCCATTTTCCCTTTCCTGTTTTTTGGTTTGTTTGTTTGGGTTTCTTTTTTTGGTTTTTTGTTTTGTTTTGTTTTTGGTTTTTTAGTTTATCTTGTTTCTTGTCCTCCTTCTTTTTGGCTTCTTCACTGACAAACATAGTGTTTTTCAGAAGAGCACCCATTAGTGTTTAGTGATAAGCTGTGCAGTTAAATGTCAGGATTTCATCCAAAATGTCACCAACACCATGAAAAGACCTTCCCAGCCCAGACATAAATGTTTCTTGCTGCAGTTTATAGTAGCTGTTGTTACAAAAGTGAAGAGACCCGAGGCAGATGCCTTTCAAATAGCTCAATCTCTTCATTCAATATTTTAATGCATTGATTGTGGAAGAAGAAAATGCAGGATTACTTAGTCCTGTTTCTAACATTGCTCTTCTCTTTTGCTATACTACCTTTCTCTTTACTGGCTTCACTTCACAGTGGGAAATGTTTATAAAATTCATAAATAGACCACCGGGGAGAAAGAAGATCACAGGCAGATGGCATTATCCCACAATTAGAAATGGTAGCAGCAGCTGGAATATTCCTTCAAACTGAGGAAATACTTTGTGAGACAACTCAGAACTCCATAGGAAAAGCACAGAAGGAAGCAGAAATGAGACATGATGTTTTAGCCATGCTAACACAAAATGTTGCAACCAGAAGTATAGATTCAAAGTAATAACATAAAAAGTAGTGAAATTTAGTTTTGCTACAGTACTGTGGTCTGGGTAGAGTGATGGTAAGAATGCTGTATGTGCAACAGACCCTATTCTCTGCAAGACAGCCAGCAGGAACCAAGAAACAAGGCTCCAGCAAGGAGAAGTGAGAAAAAGATGACTCCATAAATCTGCAAAATGATTGCAAAGCAGAAGAGGATTGCTTTATAAATCCAGTAAACAAGGAGATAACACAGGAACAACTGCCTGATAAGGCCGAAGAAGTTTGCTTGACTTTTGTGCTAACCTTTAGTCATTAGCATAGTAAAATATAATCCCATCAGCCACTTTCCCCTAGAGCATGGGTGGCAAAATAAGAGAGTAGTGTGCCTTTAAATGAAGGCAAGGAATTGTATAGCCAATGACTGCAGGGGGAACGCTGTTGTTCCAGGAGTTGGGATATATAAAAGCAGGTACTGGCACTGCAGGTGTGCTGGCTCTGTGGATCCACCACCCAGCATCTGCTCTGCACACACAGGAAATGCACCTCCCAACTCTGTGTCCATCAGCTTCTTGCACACCTGGTGAGAGAACCCACAGCTGGGACAACAGGAGTTTTGGAGACACAGCCACAGAGCCGGATTGTCCTGCTGTGCCGGCAGCAGCGAATCAGATGGGACAGGTCTCCAGCGTGCACTGACCCCTTGATCAGCAACCCCACTGAATCCTCTCCAGTGCTGGGTGCTGCAACACCCCAGAGAGGTATTTGAGGAAGCCAAAGGGGGTTGTGTGTCAGCTTTCCTGGACCCCCAGAATTCTCTAGGTTGGCAAGTGTGCTGTGCTCCTCTTTCTTCTTAGAAAAAGAAAATTCAGCCTCCACACAAGCCACGCATGAATGCTCAGTGTGGGGGCCTAATCAGTCTGTGGGTTCAAGTGGTGTGCAGTGCAGAGACTATTGGAGAGGCCAGCCAAAGGGTAAAAGTATTGGGTAACATTATATTTAACAATGGGAACAAGTCAAAAGATATGCAGTATTTTATTACCACTTCTTATTCTCTCTAATCACATAAAAGTAATTTAATCGTGAAATGTCATTTTATTATCAATTTTTCAGTATTGTATCTCACAAAGAAATTTTGCACCATCCCTGATTTTTAACACCTTTGCAAAACAAACTTCTGTAGCAAAAACTTACATTCTTTATTCTCTTAACAGTGTATTTAATGCATGTAAATGGGTGCTCTTTCTCTCTTTTTCCTATTACATTGAAGACATTACATTATTATTACTATTACATTACTATTTTCCTATATCATTGAAGAACAGAAATTAAAGAATAGGAAAACTGTTACCTGCTAGAAGTAACAAAAATTTTTGTCGTAGTCAATATTTTCTTCCACAGAAAATGGAATATGTGTTCTACTACAGTCACTGCTGATTTTTTCCAAAGGGACCATAAATACATTAGCCCTCTTTTTTCTTGAAGAGCCATAAATAAGTTACTGTAAAATTACCTAAAGTATTTTAGACGTTCCACTTACAGCAGGTCCTTTGTGAAGCAATGCAGTGTTCTTTACAGATCAAGGCACCTCAGCTTTCTTGGCTCTGGATCATTGCATTCTTCATTAATGTAATTAACTGTTCTATAATTTTTGGACTTAGAAAAAAATGCAAACAAAGAAACGAGTTTTCTTAGGTCCCTCTTTGGTACATTTGGCTGACACCCAGAAACACAGCTGAGACCCAGAAAAACAGAAATTACAGACTTTATAGGCATCAGACCATATTATTCCTTCAGCCTCTCTCATCCTGAAGACATTGTCTCCATTCTTTGCTTTGAAGCTGAGAACCCTGGCACCACTGATAATTCACTGTCCTTTCACCAGTCATGGGTGGGAGGACTGGCAGGCCCAGTAGTCAAAACGAATCAAAATGAAACTCCTTTCCAGAGAGTGACCTTGTTAGTTAGCCCAGGGCAAGAGCTATAGGCCACAGCTCAGGTAAACATGAACACAAATACATACAGACACAGCCTATGATCTGCTTGTATACAACATTATGAACTGAACACACGTATGGGCATAGGACTCTGACAGTGAAGGCCACTACAGCGCCTTTGCAATCACTTTTACTTCATACAGACATCTGGTTTAGTCTTGTCAACCCTGAAATAACATGTCAACCCTGAAATAAAAATCAAATTAAGCACAAATCCAGAAGCTCATCAAGTTCTATGCTTATTTTTTGCAGCATTGTAAAAATCAAGAATTAAAAGTATTTTTCTATTCACAGTAGTGATAGGCAGACATTTCCACTTGTAAGCCATATGGACATATCTATCTCTGTATCACTAAAAAAACCTCATTGATGAGATTATTCCACTGTTTACTGTATTGATGTATGATGCATAACTGTCTTATATAACATGTATTACACAGTATGTTGTATAATACAAGGAAAGTGTGTATAACATATTGTACATTTATTATTTAATACAGTTCTGTAGCAGTGCAGGTGCAGCTTTGGGCCTTACCACCTAATGGTTGGGGTGTATGGAATTCCAGCATCACAAAATGATAAGGTTGTATCTTGACAGTTTTTAAGACAGAACTTGGAGTACTTATATTGCACTTCAGGAACTCTGACAGTTTTTTATCTCTATTATGTAAGTTCTGAGCTCTGATGATTCCAGTGTCCAGGTTTTATAAATGAGAGCTGCGGTCAGTGCCACCAGCCATGTTCTCATTGGGGAGAGGAAGAACGCCAAGGTGCCGTATGTTCTCTGCAGGAAATAGCAGGAATAGACCTGCCAGGCCAGGAGCAGGGCCATTGCCAGGTGAACAGGCACAGCCACGAGGCGTCGGACGTGACGGATGTGGGAACGGAAGCTGTGGCCCTGGCATCGCAGCAGCAGGCACCAGCACAGATAGGCCATCAATGGCAGGTTGAAAAACATCATCTGAAGGAAGAGCAAACAAAAATAAGACAATGAGCAAGTCAAGGGTTCTGGGTAACATCTATGAAGGCTTAAAAACACATGCACAGATAAAGCTGTCCCATTCTAAGGGCTGAGAACAATTCCCAGAGATGGAATCTCAAGATGTACCTCCATGACTCCGCAGCTGATAAAGCTGTGACTGCCTGTGCCTGAGTCCCAGGCCAAGCATTCCTGCCCATTCCCTTGCAGTAAGAGGCACTAACACGCATCTGACATTTCCTGGAACTGATTTAGGGAGCCGGACTTAGCAAAAAATTAGCACGGCAAAACCAGACGGTCTGTATGTCAGCCTAACTCTGACCCAGCCCACTGTGCTGTCACACTGCTACAAGGGAGACTCCATGGAGAAGGAGGCAATGCTGGTTTGATCCTCTATCTTAAATGCCAGGGAATGACACCTTGTCTTTCAGATGAATGGGGAAACCGCTCCTGGGAAAACTGGACTCATATGTGCTCACAGAGTGACACCTACTGATCTGAAGGGTTATTAAGGGTGCAAGGGCTGCCCTGGCCACTCAGTTTTTTTGCTTAATCACTGTGTGTGAGCCAAGGGCAAAACCAGAAAATTTATAGAAAATTTAGAGTTGTAAATCTGTAGAGACAGCCTCTAATACAGATATCCAGGGAGTCCAAAGCAACATCATTTTATTAGAGAAAAAGAAAAGTTTGTGAAAATAATGCACAACCTCCTTCCTTTTTTTAAATCTGCAGAAAGGTAAGAAAGACCTCTTGTAGTCAGGCATGGTCACTAATCTCTCTACTTCCAAGACTCCTTTCTTTATAAAAATATTAAAAAGAAAAAGGAAAAAAGTCCCTGAGAAAAAAAGCTGGTTTTTAGCCTTTATTTTATAAATACCCACCTGTAAAATCCCAACCACAAATGTCATACTGCCCTGTAAGAAGGAACCACCTACAAACACCCCAAAGCAAAAACAGGCTCCTATCTGGCCATCTATCAGTTCACCTACAAACCATGGTCCTGCAAGAGAGGAAACCAGACATCACCATCAGGAAATAGAACAGAGACACAGCCCTTTCCCAAATGGCCCTTTGTACCCTGAGACTTCCCTATTGCTTGTGCAGAGTAATAAGCCTCATGTTTTCATATTCAGCAAACAGCAGTCTGGTGTGAAAATACCACAGTATGACAGGGGGTCGTGGCATGCAATGAAAATACTTTTTAATTAGTTTAATCTCTGGGACAATTTTCAACACCACATATAATGTATTTCTTATGGGACAGGTGAAAAGGTGGATCCTTTCAAAGGGTAGCTTTTTCCCAGAACTAGAGTAAGATATATGAAAAATGTGTCACAAACAATTCCAGCCTGGCTCAGCATAGAAATTAAAATAGGCAGGCTGCTCTGTGTTCTGCATACTACACTGACTCACAAGAAAATAGCTATTAATTTGTTATCAGAGGAGAATAAGCTCAGATTGTTAGCTCTGATGTTAACAATCAGAAAATAAGTTAAAACCAAACTGAATTTAAAAATACTTCACTTTCAGAGTAATTTAACAGTCTAAGTGTTTCATTAATTCAGGGCTTCTAAGTTAGGCTCTTACAAATAAGCCTTTAGTCTCTTTGGACATTAACTTTTAAAGTTCCACAAAGATTTTGTAACTTAAGCAGAATTTCCCCATTCTCCAAGATGTTAGAATTCTTAATTTTCGTCAGGATCTAATATGTAATTTCAAAATACTAATTTATGTCCTCCAGTACTCTAGGCTACTTACCCAGAATGGTGTATAAATTCAGAACCAGAATTGAGTAATAGAAGGTGTTTGTTTTACTGAAGACATGAAGAGAATACGAACTCAGAGTAAGTAATCTCAGCTTTCCTAAACAGAGACAACATTTATGAAAAATACACTTAATTCAGTTTGCAACACCTCACCAGATATATATTATGTATAATACTGGTCTTTCTGAAACAAATCCGCACATTATTTACTCATTCTTTTAAAAAAGGAATATAAAAATAGTATTTGGTATGTCTACAGGAA
Organism: Leptocoma aspasia; assembly: GCA_013399835.1. Taxonomy (NCBI): domain Eukaryota; kingdom Metazoa; phylum Chordata; class Aves; order Passeriformes; family Nectariniidae; genus Leptocoma; species Leptocoma aspasia. The sequence goes on along the minus strand of VXAX01003674.1, from coordinate 5,475 downwards.
AATGCAGGGGAATGCATTACTATTACTGTGATAGCTGGAAAGTAAAGAACCAATAAATATAAAAATCTATATTAAAAACAGCAGAAGAACCTGCCATTCTAAAGGAATACACTTACTGTATGTAAATAATACTGAACGACCATTCTATACCCAGAAAATGAAGTTAGCTAGAATGAAAAACATGGAGAAAGTATGTATTAAATGAAAAGTAAGAGAATCAAAATAGTAACTCTGCAAACCCAGAAAGGCAGGTCAGCATGGACTAGATTAATTGGATTTTCTTTGATTGAATCTACTTTAGTGAGAGCTGATAGCAACTCAAAATTAAAGCTAGGCATTAAAATGTTGTTATTCTGACAAGTGTGTGGTGTTAGCAGAAAAAAGCAGTATTAGCTCTCTAACTGAAGCAGACAATTCACAGATCAGGAGAGCCTTCCTAAAAAGTTAGCTTGTAGACTTACACCTATTATGTCGTCTTCTCGCAAAGAATTAACCCCCAGAGGGTTAAGGCATACTTCACCTTTGGAAATCTGCAGCTCTAACAAATTTGTTCACTGATTTGTCAAACATTTGTCATGGCCCACATGGACCTAGCTGACCACAGAGTCAATTTTTTTTAATATTTAGCTGCTGAGTTCCATAGAGGCAACTGAAAATCTGATTCTTTTCTATGTAAGCAGTTGCTGGAGTTACCTCAGGATGTAAGCTAGTTGATGTAGCTACCTCAGGATGATTAGGAGTATAAAGGAAGGGACAAACACTGACATGAATAGGAAGGGAGGTGGCTTCCAGAAGAATCTCATTAATAAGGTGTGGTTCGACTGATTGTTTAAAGGATAAATGCCATGAGCTTAATAGTAATAATTTTCATTTACTAGATGTATCACAAATGAAGTATCAAGTTATGACAGAAATGGCCTTAATATTATTTTGAGAAAGACCCAATCCTGTTAATGTTCTTTGCAAAAGTTAACAAATACCATCTTTGCAGAAGGAAATCTGTTTCTCTACTCAGGCAAGAGAGAGTTCTGTGACAAATGTAGTGAAACAAGCACACATACAGAACTAATACAAAACAAAACATTCCTTTCCCTATATATGGATTCTTCAGTGAGAAAATTAAAACGTTGGACTTCAATCAACTTAATTTTTGTTTAAACAAAGATAGCTGCTCAAGTTTCTAGTTTTCTTTATTTGATATATTGGAGGTTTTCCAGGTTCCCTTAAAACCAAAACAGCAGTTTCTGAGAAACCAATCAAACCCCACAGTAGCAGATGTAAAATGCCTATGGTGATTACAGCACAGTTACTTACATATTGTTAGCACACAGGTCAACAGGAAAAAGTTTAGGGGAAAACAGATCTACTAAAAACCACAGGTAAACATTAGTTCATACCTTTGAGTGCTGGCTTTTGGAGGTGTCGGAAAACAACAAGCAAGGTAATCTGAACCAGCACAATCAGTCCAAAGAGCACTCGAGCCTGAAAAGACAGTTTTGACTATAAGCCAGCCCTGGAATAATTGCAGCCTTGGAGCATGCCTTATGGACACTGATAGAATGGTACAAAGATTCTATTTGAAACACATATTCAAAGCCTGTTGGTGTCATTGAACTGAAGAGTAAAAAGGAAAGTTAAGAGTTTCTAAGTTGTTGGATTTGTATTGTACTGACTTGAATTCTGCTGAATGGCTGAAAGCAATAGACTAAAAAACAGGGTTTGTAAACACATCCATTGAAAAAGTGCAGTTACTTCCAAGGCAAAACATTGTCTGAGCACTGTTCTGAGGAGAAATGCAGTTCAAGACATGGTGTAGAATGCGTGACTGATTAACAAAACTAAGATAATAATTTTGAGCCAACTATGGTAAGAAGTACAGTCATGTGGACTTTCTTATGTAGCTCTAGAAGTGCACCTAGACTACTAAGACATGACATCCTTCTTTGCATGTACTGAGCTGTAACACATCTAGAACTTACTAAAGTCGATGGGGATTTTGCCCTCCACTTCACTGGAGCTAATTAGAATGTCAGCAGCTGACAGTGACAATATGTGCAGCATTCTTTCCAGAAAACATATTGCAACAGTTCACAGTGTATTTCTCTTCAGGGTAATGTTTTCTTTTTCTACTATCTCCAATAGCTCTTTTTCAATTTCTTGCTTGCACAAAATGTGTGCATACTTATGCCCAAAAATGGATAATTGGGACTAAAGCCAGGATGTCAACTGTTTGTATAAACCATTGCTGCACATTTGTGGTTGAAGTGTGCAACTTCAGAAACTTTAAATGTTTTGGAATTCCAACAGAGTCATATTTGGAAAAAGTAAACTGCATTCAAGTTTACAAATTCCTTCAGGAATTACAAAAATGCCTACTGAAGCTTGGGAAACCAACACGGAGTAACAAGCTGCTCTGCTGAAAGTACTTACTAGAACATAGTGGTCAGTGAGAAGAATAACAGATGACCAAAAGTCAAATCTAAGAGAAAGGTTTTCTTCCATACCAAATAAATGTCCCTGTGTGCCAATTCTTCCTGAAGCATCCTAGATTGACATAAAATGAGAGCAGTTACATAGCAGTGGTACAAAAAACTGTCTAGTTAAAGTTCTTTATTATCACTGCAGCTTTTCTAGACAGTTACAATTGATGCATGCTTCTCTGGCATACTGCTGTATTAAATTCTACCTATAAAAGATTACTTACAGTCAATTCTGCAGTCCCAAGTAAATTGGTGATTATAAAATCCTAATCTGAAAGTGCTACTTAAGAAGAAGAGCTTGTCAGAGATTCAGCAACTTTGGAAGACTGTGCCTGTTTACTTACCCCCTGCCCCCCCAACTGTTTTCTAAAAGTTCAATTCTAGGTAATAGCCCATATTAAAATATTTTGAAATTTTGTTGTGCTTAATTTCTGGTGGTTTATTGCCATAAACCCATATAGATAAACAAACATTTGTTTATTGTTTATTGTCATTTATTCAACAATTTCAGCACAGTGTTCCAGGTGTGGCCTGACAAGCACTCACTAAGACAGGATAGTGACTCATCTTGGCTGGTGATGCCTTTGTGGATGCACCTGGCATTCAGCAGATTTTCGCTGCTGCACCAGCACACTGTCCCTTCACACTGAACTTGTGGCTCACCAGGACACTGAGGTCCCTGTTCACAGAGCTCCTCCCCAGCCAAGTAGATCACAGCCTGTACTGCACTCCTGGATTACGTTTTCCTGGGTGCAAGTCCTTACACTTCTCCTTTATGAACTTCATCATGTTCTTCTTGGCCCACAATTTGCCCTTGGTTAATCTGTGTTGGCTCTTCCCAGTCATGTGCTTTATCTGACTTGAGATAGCCCCCCATAAGGATTTGTTTCCTAATTTTCCCATGGACTGAAGTAAGATTGATGGGCCTATAATTTCTTGGACCCTCCTTTAAGCCCTTCTTGTAGACAGGAGAGTCATTAGCCTTCTGCCAGTCTTCTGGGATGCCCCCTGATCTCCACAACTTCTCCAAGACTATGTAGAGTGGCCTTGCAAAGATGTCAACCAGGTCTCTTAACAGCCTAGAGTGGAAACTGTAGGGCCAATTGATTTTTAGGATCAAGCTCCTGTGACAGGTCTTACTCCAACTCTTTCTTCACTGACAGTGGGTCTCTGTTTGCATCAACCTAGTTCCTTGTTCCCAGGTCTGAGGCCCATCACTGCTGGTAAAGAGAGAGATGAAGAAAGTGTTGACACCCTCTGCCTTTTCAGAGCTGTTGGTGACTAATTCACCTCTGCTGTTTAACACCTGGCCAGTATTTTCCTTCTGTTTCTGCTTATTGTTTATACACCTTTAGAATCTTTTCTTGTAATTTTTGACATCTCTGGTCAATTTCAAATCAAGTTTGCACTTCTGTCATATCTTATTTTACTTCTTATGAAAAATATATTTCTTTCTTTAGCCCAGCAGCTTTATGAATATTTTGGTGCTTAGCAGTCAATGTTTATTCCTTTATTCCATCCTTTGGTTTTTCTAATCAGACAAATATGAAAGTAAGTCTGTTATAATGTATTTTGTTCCTAGTTATGTGAGGCAGGAGGGTGATAGAGAAGCCATGACAAGAAAAGAAAAATCAATACAAAGAATGCCAACAAGTATGTTACCTGGACAGTCACATCTATGTGATGGAACCCTTCACTGTAGTTTTGTGGGCTCCACTTCAGCACATAGAGAGGGCCAGACACCTGATGTGCATTCCCCAGGTGAACTCCATCTATGTAGACTTTGACAGAGACAATGACAGAAGGAGAGAATGCCAGAATTCTAAGGAGTAAATAAAGAGCAAAAGAAACAGATTTGTTACCGGACTTGCAGGTATGTCATTATTTCCTTAAGAGAAACTCCTTAAGGAAGTTGTTTTAAGCTGCCTTGTAGGAAAGCGTTCAAAAGATTTAGAAATTAAAACAGTGAAATATCTGTAGGCTAATGGTAACATGGTAGCTCTTTCCTACAGTTAAAAAAAAGTAGTTCTGTATGGCACAACACAAAAGAAAAGTATAGAAAACTGGCTGTGGAACAGACAAAAAGGTGGCAGAAATTGTAAGGCCCTGGCAGAAATAATTTTAGAACTTGTGCTTCAAAACATTTGCTAACACAAGTGGGATGCATCCTCCAACACACATATGGACATGACCAAACACTCGTAGATGGCATCATAAAAAATTGCCAGGCTCTCTCTCTCTAAAGGCCTTTGTTGTTGGGAGTGGGTTTTTTTCCTTCTTTTTTTTTCCTTTTTTTCCTTTGCTAGTCAGAATATAACCTCTCAGAGTTTGTAACTGCATTTAGGACAAATGGAGTGGAATGCAAGACTGATGTTACAGATGTCAGATACCAACAAATGTATTGTCACTCGGCAGTAGTGCTTATATTCATAGAAACAGTGATACTAATACAGACTCAAAATATTGCACATACAATTCCTTTCATTTCTGGTAATTTAAAAGGCATTCCAGAGCATATCAAATGAAAGAGTTTCATACAGTTATGGTGAAGAATTCTACCAGTTCATGTATTTAATATAATCATAAGAATGTTCAGATAAGGTTCTGAATAGGAAACTGTGAAGTAATTAGGACACCTAGTAGGATACTGCTCCCTAACTGAAAAGTTACAATAAAACTTCTTTTTATTGTAACTCTATCTATGCAGTTACAGGAAATACAAAATGCTGAAAAGGGCCTAAACATTTGAAATATAAATGTAAAAATTAAATAGATAAGGTAAAAATAGAAAGATGGAGAGATTTAAAATGAATATGAAAATTGGCAGAGGCTTCTCGTGTTTTAAAATATAAAGGTTGTAGAATTGAAAAGACAAAAAGCTAAGAAGTCTGAAGTGAATAGAGAAAACATTTGGAAAAATACATAGACAAAATCCTGAAATCAGCAGAGTTGATGTGAACATATGAAATAAATAACACAGATTACGTATTACTCT
>VXAX01003669.1:2083-29399 GCA_013399835.1 Leptocoma aspasia | reverse complement strand
CCCCGCACTGGGGAAGGGGACAGGACCGGCGCCACCCACAGCCCCTGCTGCAGCTGGGCAGACCATCGCCTCCGTTTCTTCGTCATCGGCGGTGGAGCCTGCGCAGTTGTATGGCCCAAGCCCCCCCGAACCGCCCAACCCAGCCGCAGTGCATCCATCCCAGCCACTGCCACGCCTTCTGCCGGCCTCCTTGCCGCCTTTGCTGACCACATTGGTGAAGCCGCTCTCCCCCTCTCCCTCCCTGCAGTGACTCAATCGATCTGATGTCTTTTGCAGTCCCGCAGCAAGCGCCCGCTGCGCCGTCTCCAACGCCAGCGGCGGCCGCTTTCCCCGCTCCAAGATCAGCGGTTGCGCCGCCCGCTACTCCACGGGCTGTAGCTTCCGCTCGTCCACGGTCACTGGCGGCTGTTTCCTCTGCCGCGGAGGTTGAACCCAGCCCCTCCGCCTCGCGGTCCGGGGCCGCTTCTTCGGCTTCGGTACCCACTGCAGCTCGGCCGTCCTTCGGTGCCCAGAGGCTGTCCCGTCCTCCTCCGGAGGTAGACAGTGATAGTGACAATCAGTTCTCCACTTCCCGCCGAGGATGTGATGTTGCATAGGATCGACGAGATCGGCATGTGGCGGCAGCGTCTCAGACCCTGCCCCCCTCCCGTGTCACTGTCAGACTGCTGAATCCTCGTTAGTTTTGGGAGTCCGTTAAAACACGGGCTTCGGAGTCAGGTGATTGTAGTCCAGCCGAGAAGGTGGGCATGCCTGGGGATGATCTCGTGCAATTGCTTGTTCTGGGGGAGAGTTCCAGAGGTGACAGTTAGATGGGCCAGGAAGGTGGTGCTTTGCCACAGAGGAGAGCTCAAGCTTTTCCCGTGCAAAAAGCAATTCCAAATTCAGGTCAAACTGACAAACATGAGGTCATATCCTGGTGTGTTGTCCAAGATATACGGGAAGAGGTAGCAAGATAAGGGATTGGCTTGCCTCAAGTTATGCAGGTTCTCAGAGTTACCAACACAGACCTGCTTACACCATCTGATATTAGGCATTTAGGTCAGGTGTTGTTCCAGCCTGTGCAATTTGAGGTTTTCAAGAATAACTGGGGGCAATTGGCTCACATGGTGGCTGCCTCAATATGCAGCTGCCTCCCCAGGATCCTAGGGACCTAGTGGGCGTGGATGAGCTCATGGGGGAGCTTGCCTTTGACAATCCTGATCTGCAGGTTATCTAGGACTCTGCTATTTTAGCACAGGCCCAGAAAATAGGATTCACAGCCTTGCTGAAAACTAATGAACTGGCTGCTTCTAAGCAGTCATATGCCAAAATAATTCAGGGAGTGAAAGAGCCATTTCTGTCATTTGTTGAGAGACTAGCAGCAGCTATGGAGATGCAAGTCTTGGATGATAGCATGAGGCATGTTTTCTGCAAGCAGTTGGTGAAAGGTAATTGTCTTGGTTTGAAAAGACAGGAGTCTGCTAAGGAAGGCAAGAGCCTCCCCTGGAATGGAAAAGGTAAACCCCCTCCCTCCGAATTACCACAATTTCAAAATTAAAAGGCTCTCAGGCAAAGATATGGGAATAGGAATAATAGTTCTTTACTAGGAAAACTGAAAACTACAAATGGAATTCGTACAAACAAAACTACTGACAGAGTCAGAAAACCTGACACCCTGATGAGTCAGGGTGTTGGTAACAGTCCCGTTGAATGCAGTCCTCCTGGAGTGGCAGATGAAGTTCTGCTGAAGCAGTGATCCTGTAGAAGGGTGTAGTTTTCTCTGAAGGTCTGGTGGTGTAGATGGGCCTGGTCTTCCTCTGGGAATCCAGTGGAGAACAGGCTGCTCCTCTTGGCGAAGAAGCTGTTCTAGTGTCCAAAAAATGCTGATTATGTGCAGGTAGGAATGCTTGGCTCCTCCCCCTGGGTGGAGCATCTCACAATGAGATGATGTAATTTTTATCAATCATGCAGTGAGGTTCAATGGCTCATTAAGAAGATATCTCCCCAGAGGGAGAGATTGTTTGTGGAAGAGATAAGAAAACTGCCCAATTAACAGAAGACAACTGCCCCACCTTTAACAGATGGCAAATAGAATACATGCTTATCTTACAGTCCAGGACAATAATGCAAATCCCAACTGCCAAAGAATTATGATTCTTCTTATACTTCTCTTCCAGGTGATCAATCCCTGGCAGACATGGTCAATACATGTGCTTACTTTCTGTTGACGATAAGGTGTCTGTCCTCGCAACTGCTTTACAGCCAGGCGAAGGATGGTCAGGCAGTGGGAAGCGAAGGAAGGGAAAGAAAAAGAATAAGCAGAAACAGCAGCCACAGCAGCAGAAGAGACCAGGTGTGAATTTTTTGTGTGCTGGATGTTTAAAGCCAGGTCACTATGCATGACAGTGTAAGTCCAGGTTCCACGCCAATGGTCAGTCTTTGGTAGGCCAGGGAAAGGGGGGAATAGGCGCACAGAGGAACTGCGTACTGACACAAGTGCTTCCCCAGGGTGTGACACCAGCACAGGTGTGTCCAGCCAATGTGGCACCGGTGTCCACGGCCCAGCCAGATTGGATGTACACGCCTCAGTAATGGTCATTTTAGATTCTTGTGGTGTACACAGAGTTCCCTTGAACGCATTTGGACCTCTTGGTGAAGGTCTGCGTGCGCTCTTTGTGGGACGGTCATATACCACCCCTCTGGGAGTCTTTGTACACCCCAGTGTCATTGAATCTGACTTTACAGGTCAGATTTCTGCTATGGATTCTACACCCTCCCCACCTGTCACTATCCCAGCAGGAGCCCGTATCGCTCAACTTCTGCCTTTTCAGTCATGTGTTCCCAGGGATGCCCAGTGGACTCGTGCAGATGATGGCTTTGGATCCACAGGATCGTTGCAAGCCTTCTGGTCTGCGAACATTTCTGCTGAGCGGCCGCGGATGACATGTACCGTGTCTCTCTCTGGTGCCCAGCCATCTCGGATTCAGCTTCAAGGTCTGATCAACACCGGGGCTGACGCAACAGTCATCTCCTCCTCTGCGTGGCCTTTGGACTCTGTGGGTCTGGCCATTGAAGGTTTGGGGGGTCCAACGCAGAGCCTTATGAGTTGATGAACTGTGTTGATCAAAAATGCGAACGGGCAGACAGCTACAGTTCAGCCTTATGTCACCGCAGCTCCGATCAGTCTCTGGGGACGGGATGTCTTGGCAGCTTCGGGGGTACAGATCGGAACGGATTTTTTATTTGGGTCACTGAGCTGAAGGGCAAAAAGCGTCCTATGCTGTCTGTACGGTGGCTAGCAAGCAAACCCATTTGGGAAAATCAGGGGCCCCTGACCGATGAAAAGCTCATCACCCTTCGAGATCTGGTACAGGAGCAATCTCAGCAGGGACGTGTTGAGGTTTCTACTAGTCCCTGGAGTACTCCTGTCTTTGTGATAAAAAAGAAATCTGGGAGATGGAGGTTGTTACAGCACCTCCGGAAAGTTAATGCTGTCATGGAGAGTATGGGAGCTTTGCAGCCTGGTATGCCCTCACCTACCATGCTCCCTGCGGGATGGGAAATCCTAATTGTTGATTTGAAGGATTGTTTTTTTACAATTCCTCTGCATCCCAATGATAGACCAAAGTTTGCCTTCACTATGCCAGCAGTTAATAATGCAAAGTCTGTGCAGCGATACCAATGGAAAGTTCTTCCACGGGGTTGCAAGAACAGCCTGACCATTTACCAATGGTATGTGGCTCAGGCCTTATCCAGAGTCCACGAGCAGTTCCCTAATATGTGTTGTTCTCATTATATGGATGACATCCTGGTGGCAGCGCCCACCCAGGATGAGCTGCTGAAGGTACAGGCTCAGCTATTTACTGCTCTGCATGCTTATGGGCTGCAACTGGCTCCAGAGAAGGTTCAAAGGCATCCTCCCTGGAAGTACTTGAGGGTCAAGATTTTAGATCAAACTATTCAGCATCAAGAGTTGCAGTTCACAGATGCTATCAGGACTCTGAACGATGCCCAGAAATTACTGGGGGTCATCAGTTGGTTACATCCTTATCTGGGACTGACCACAGCACAAATGTCTCCACTGTTCAACTTTTTAAAGGGGGACCCTGACCTGGACTCACCTCGGAAATTGACTCCTGAGGTGCAACGAGTGCTGGAGGAAGTCCAACAAGCTCTTTCTGCTCGTCAGGTTTATGGAGTAGATTCCTCCATTGATATCACTGTTTTCATTACTTACCCCGATTCTTATCCGACAGGCATCGTTGGCCAGCGGAGTGACAAGTGGTCTGACCCCTTGCACATTGTAGAATGGGTCTTTTTGCCCCATCAATTGAAAAAGACAGTGTCTATGTTGTGTGACCTAGTCGCTCATTTGATGATCAAATGTCGTCAAAGCTGTTTGCAATTGATGGCTGCTGATCCCGCAAATTCTCTGCTGATCTTGCATTATTCTCCCGGTGGAGTGGGACACCTTTGTATGGTGGTTCACTAACAGTGTTCCTTTGCAAAGCACGCTGCAAAACTTTCCAGGACAGATCACTTATCATCTGCCAAGTCATAAGTTGTTGCAGCTTGCAAAGACAACCACTCTGTCTTAGCGACCGAAAAGTAGTTGAGTGCCAGTGCAAGGACCTCCCGTCTTTACAGACGGTTCAGGAAGGGCAGGGAAAGCAATTGTTACCTGGAAGAATGAATCTGGTTGGCAAGTGCTGGAAGGCCATGAGCCAGGTTCGGCTTAATTGGTTGAATTAAAGGCTGTTGCCATGGCGTTCCAGAAATTCTCCCAGGTACCTCTGAATTTGGTCACTGACTCTGCCTATGTTGCGGACATAGCCAAGCGCTTGGATTGTTCACTTTTGAAGGAGGTCAGTAACGTGTGTTTGTTTCAGTTATTGAAATCCTTGTGGAGCACAATCCAGAGCTGAGCTTGTGCGTATTGCATCTAGCACATTTGGAGCCAAACCAATTTACCAGGTTTCATAATGGAAGGCAATGCCAGGGCTGACAAGCTAGCTAACCCTGCTTGGGTAGCGCTTCAGCCTGACAAGATCGCGCAAGCCAAAGCATCACATGATTTCTTCCATCAAAGTGCGCATATCTTGCAAAAACAATTTCACTTAACACCGACCAAAGCTCGTGACATTATCAGTTCTTGTGCTGACTGTCACGGACTTGCTGCGCCTTTGCCAGTGGGGTTGAACCCCAGAGGCTTAAAAGCCTTGCAGCTTTGGCAAACAGATGTTACTCATATTGCCGAGTTTGGTCGACTCAAGTATGTGCACGTGTCTGTTGACACCTTCTCCTCTGCCATGTGGGCATCTGCTCACACTGGGGAAAAGGGTCGTGATGTGATTGCCCATTGCAGAATGGCCATTGCGATCTTGGGTATCCCTTCCTCTGTGAAAACTGATAATGGGCCTGCCTATGTATTGCAGAAGGTACGGCAGTTTTTACACTTGTGGGGAGTCTCACATAAGTTGGGGATCCCGCACTTGCCAACAGGCCAGGCCATTGTGGAACACGCTTGTGCTACCTTAAAGCATGTTCTTGAGAAATAAAAAAGGGGAATGCCTGGGGAAACACCACACAGTCGGCTGGAAAAGGCTTAATATACTATTAACCATCTTACAGTGCCACAGAATTCAGATAATCCTGTTATTTTTAATCGCTTTCTTTTGTTGCATTCTTCAGGTGAGACCCCCATGCCTCGAGCGAAAGTCTGGATATGGGACCTTGCCACCAATGAGTGAAAGGGCCCCTGTGAACTTATCACTTGGGGACGCGGGTATGCGTGTGTCTCCACAGATACTGGGGTACGGTGGATACCTGCGAAGTGTGTTTGTCCTGATTTGCAACATCAGAAACAGAATGTGGCCAACAGACAACCTTTGAACACTGACTGTGGCACCGACCACCAACCAGATGGCCCCTCCACGAGTGGGGAATGAACATTTCATCTTTCTTCGTTCTGGAAATGGGACTGACAAGTTAGACTGCTCGTTTTCTGAGCAGACAAACGAAGTTTTGCNCTGATAATGGGCCTGCCTATGTATTGCAGAAGGTACGGCAGTTTTTACACTTGTGGGGAGTCTCACATAAGTTGGGGATCCCGCACTTGCCAACAGGCCAGGCCATTGTGGAACACGCTTGTGCTACCTTAAAGCATGTTCTTGAGAAATAAAAAAGGGGAATGCCTGGGGAAACACCACACAGTCGGCTGGAAAAGGCTTAATATACTATTAACCATCTTACAGTGCCACAGAATTCAGATAATCCTGTTATTTTTAATCGCTTTCTTTTGTTGCATTCTTCAGGTGAGACCCCCATGCCTCGAGCGAAAGTCTGGATATGGGACCTTGCCACCAATGAGTGAAAGGGCCCCTGTGAACTTATCACTTGGGGACGCGGGTATGCGTGTGTCTCCACAGATACTGGGGTACGGTGGATACCTGCGAAGTGTGTTTGTCCTGATTTGCAACATCAGAAACAGAATGTGGCCAACAGACAACCTTTGAACACTGACTGTGGCACCGACCACCAACCAGATGGCCCCTCCACGAGTGGGGAATGAACATTTCATCTTTCTTCGTTCTGGAAATGGGACTGACAAGTTAGACTGCTCGTTTTCTGAGCAGACAAACGAAGTTTTGCTAATGATAATTTCTCAGAATTGATAGTTAAAATTTGTAGAGAAATGTAATTGTAGAGAATTTCATAGTATATGTTAGAGATTTCTCCAACCGTTCTGAGCCTCCTCTTTTAAACAAAAAGGGGGAATTGTGAATATTCTCAGCCAGCCAGAAAAAGGAAAAGAGATAAATTTAGTCTAGGTCTGAGGAAAGGAATTTTAAGCAATTACTATTATCTCTTTCTCTAGCTAATGTTTTGAGATAGTTGTCCTTGGACTGTGTTTCTTCTTAATTTACCAATGGAGTCAGAAGTTTTTGCATAAGACCAATCAGGTCTTACCTTAGCGCAGCATGTTATAAAAGGTGTGAGATATTTAAATAAATCCTCTCTCGTTTTTCACCTTCTGGAGTGTGGGCTTCTGTGTTGTTTTCCTAGCTCAATAGCGACATGGTACCTCAATGCCCTGAGATCTCTCTCACAACAAGGAGTTTGTATTGTGCTTTTTGTGGTGCCATCTCTCTCATTGAAGGTTAAACATAAGAATAACTTCCTTTAAAGAAGTAAACAGAAAGAAGTGAAAAGGGTTTCAACATCTGTCAGGTGACAAGAAAGGTTTTCTTGCCCTCTCTAAAATTTTGTACCAAATGCATTTCACCAAAGAGCCAATGCAGCTGGCTATTGTAGCCTATTCAGCTATTTATACACCTTTATAGGTATTTGTGTAGGTAGATACCTTTCCTTAAAAGTGGCAGAAAGCAGTAGATCTGAACTTCACCTTGAAGACAAAACCAAGTTAGTGAACTTCTTGAAAGCCATGCTATGCACTCTGGTGATAGGCAACATGTTACTTTCCATCTTGCAACCAGAAAAACTAGACTGCAATCAGGGAACACTCCTTAGTCAGTGTTCTGCAAAATAAATCAGATCTAAAATCCCAAATGTTAAAGCACAGACACTTAGTTGGTGTCGTGCAGGAGAAATGTCAGAGTCACGAGAAGGTGAAAGTGAAACTAGGCCAAAAGCAACTATCCTTTGTGTGTAGTTCAAAATGCACACAGCATTCCCTAGCTACTGAATGCTTCTTGAGATTCATGATCCATGCATCTGACCTCATACTATAGGGCTACAGTGTTCCTGTACACTTTCCAGAGTAAAGTTGGAGTGTAGATTTCCCTTACCATTCTGGCAACCACATTAGTAATTATGCGTAACACGGAAAAAAAAATCTCTGTAATCATAACCCAAACATGCAAGGAAATCAGCCTCTTCCACAGTGTATTGAAATCAGGCCTCTGTTACATGTCCTTTTCAAATGTCACTGTCTTTATCTGCAAATGTAATGAGTTCTGGCTAGCTTAGCTGGTGTCTCACCTTAGATTTGAATTTGTAGCCACTTGTATAGATATAAGACACTGGAGGTTTCCCCCATCAATATTGTGATGGCAAATCTAAAATTTCCTTTCCACTGAAGCAAGAGGTAACATAACATAGTTCAAGGCAGTATATCTTGTATACATGGCCCAGAAATACATAATAGATCTTTTGGTCTTCAAATCAGACACATTATATACTTAAATTGACTTCTAATACATTGTGATTAAAACTTTCAGACAGTATTTCCTTTACAACCTTACTAGCAATGTACACATAATTTAAATAAGTTTGTCTTAATTTTTTTTTACATACGTGAAGCAAGCAGCATGTACAAAAACAAAATCTAAACTGGGAAACACTAAACACCTCCTGTTTCAAAAGAGATCTTCAATTTACATATCCCCTAATCACACCAGAACGTATTTGTGCAACAGCATCATCAGCGAAAACTGCTGAGGTTTGGAAGGAGTAGTGTTTGTTTATTAACAGCTCTTGCAGAATCATAGGAGGACAATACCTAACAGATTGTTTGCTTCTCAGGGAATATACTGAGCTCATGACCAGTACTTTTCTTGTATTCATGTTCTTGCCAAACAAGCAATGACTATTTTAAAGATATCTGTGGCAAGCACTTAAGAGTCAGGTTTACAGGAGTGCTGAATATCTACCCCAGCAGGAATCAACAGGACCTGCAGGCATTTGGATCTCTAACAAGCAGATCTATAAACTTCAATCATTTTCTCATAGTACTACTACAACAAGCTAAAATAGGTCACAATTTCTACACTGTAAGCGACTTTATATTACTGTGTGTTATTTTCTGTTTTGGCATGGTATATGTGTTTCCCAAGAAGCTGAATTTGCTGCAGTTAATACAAAGAATATAAATGCATAGAGTGTGTTTATATATTTTTTTAATATATACACAAAATAATTAAAAAGGACCATAAACATTAGCAACCCTGCTGGAGTATAAATATGCCTCATGAAAAAATTAATAATCATATACCCAAAGCTTTGTTTATTCTCAGGAAATATAGGAAACTGAAATAAATTAAACATAGATCCTGATCAAAGCTAAACTAGCAGTATTAAAAATACAATGCTTACCCTTGTAGGTATGCATTCTCAATAGTGACTTGAGATATGCTACTGTTAGTCAGTATAGCCTGTTTGACAGACCTCTCTCAGTTGTGAAATGTCGCTTGTTGGGGAGAAACAGCAGTAAAAATGTCATGAACAAATATATTCATGCCTGAGGGAACAGAGATATTAAAATGAAATGTGAGTTTCTCATTGCAGTGGATGGGTATCAATAACTTGTGAAGACAGTAAGGAACAGCATTGAAGCCAAACCTCTGAAGGAAGAATGAGATGTTAAATTCATTGCCTAATATTTCTTCTATTTTTGATTAAAAGAAAAAATATTTCAGTTATGAAGACTGTAATTACACACCTCGTAGCCCTGACATTTACCTACCACTCAGGTACTATGAGAGTTATGTACTGAAGGTTTCAAAAGCCTTCCATTCCTCCCTGCAGAAATTTTATTTCACCCTTCTTTTTCTGTTTATTGTTATGACTGAAGGATATATACATGACCATATGTTTGCATGAAGTCTATCTTATTAATTGCTTGAATAGCTGTAGGCAGAGTTGATTAGCACAAGCTGAATAGATAGGTATTAAATCCAGGGGTTAAAGGCATTATGTTCTGAGGAAATCAATATTTCATATGGTTATATCCTTGGGCTTTGTAGCTAGTATTTTGGGAATGCATATAAAATAGATCCTTCACAATGTAGTCACATTTAATTCTCAAATTCTTAACGAAAAAATTCCATTCAGGAGGCTAGACAGGTTGTAATTGTCCTTCCCAGGCAGGCTACTGTCATGCATTACACCCAGATAGAGTTGTCTTGGCCAAATCCTTCACTGCTATCTCTTCTGAGATCCAAATAACATCAGTTTGAAGCAATAAAAAGATGATATAAATATCTGTAGGCTCCACACTCTTCAAGTCTCATATAGATTTATCCCAGTTATTTCAACTGTGTTTAAAGGAGTTTAAGTATGTACCTGTATCAACAGGAAAAGAAAAATTATTTAAGTCCAAAGGAAATATATTTATTTGACTATTTCTGCTTTTTATTATTTTTATCTATTTTTAATGTATATAAAAGAACACATTAAACAATAATAATCTGAGCGCAGAAAGGTATATGACCACAGATCAGTTGATTAACAGATTAGTGAAGAGAATCCCAGCATATAGGATTTTTTGCAGCTGACCTGCAGAAAGATTTTTCAACCAAACTTCTAAATTCCAGAGTTAGTGAATTTAACTTTAAAAGAACAAAAAAGCATTTCCGTTGTTTTGATTCAAAAGTGAAATTGAAAAACACTACTTTTTCAGTCTGAAAGTTCAGTATTTAATTTATAAATTATTTAAATGTTATTAAAAATATTTAAGCAAAATTATCTAGGGTTAACATTTAATTCAAGCAAGACTTTATTTTTGTCTGGGCTGTGAAAGATAAATAAAGATAATCCCTCTAACTGGATGCTACAGGAAGCAATTTATATGCAGAGTACACAGTATTCAATGAATCTCACACTCAGCTTTCTGTTTAGAATCTGAGAATATGCCCTTAAGATTATATTTCAACTCTTCATGTCATTAGCTACTCCATTGGACTTTGATTTATATCAGATAGGAGCACCTCTGTTCTTAGAATCCTGAGAAACAAGACAATCTCTATCTAAACTTTTACAGGCATCAAGGAGTGCCTGTTAAAAAGTTTAGTGTTGGTTTAATGCCTTATCTAAATCATAGTAAATGTTCAAGATCTTTTGATACAAACACATAAAATTTCTGAAGATACTCTTTTAAGCAGTTTCTAGCTTTCCACCTAAAGCCACTGCATGTCTGAACATATAAAAATTATTTAGATGGCATTCATTATTATTTATCTTGCTGTGGTTCTGCCTGCAGCCCACACTCATGTCTTCCTTGCCCAGCAGTGGTGCAAACCAGGGGCCTATGTGCTCTATCTCAAACTCAGGTTCACCAAATATCTCCAGAAGGCCTCTGTTTTACCCTTTCTTTCCTCTCCCGTATTTTCTATAAATTCTGCAAACACTTCCTTCTGTTTTTAGAAATCCTCTGCTGTTTCCAAATGGTAATCCCCCTGCCAGGGCTCAAAGCAGGGGCTCAGCTTGCTCTGTTCTCCTCCACTTACTACTCATTCACATGCCATGAACTCTATATGCCTCCACCTGTTAGGCATTACCCACTTCTGTCCTTGTGAAAAATGCATATTATATGATTGGCTTTTCACAAATATTAGAATGAACACTATATGTGTTATGTTGGAAAGCTATGTTGTATTAATTTTTGTAGTGCTGTATTAATCTTTTAAATGTAGGTTTTTGTTAAGGCATAATATTAAAATAGAAACTATGTAATGTAAGATACTTTTTGTAACTAACTCTCAAAGAATGAATAAGATAACCAAGGAATTCTTCGCCTAAAGAAAACAAATGAAGACACCAGGAAAGAGTTATTGCTTCCTTATCTTTACCTTAGTAGACACATTGAAGCCAAAGAATTGATTTATGCAATGAGGCGAGGAACAGAAATTAAACAGAAGACACCCTTTGTTTGGGAGGAATGTTTGAATCATGTATGAAGAAATATGAATATGCAACAGGCTATTGCTTTTAAGGGGTAACCCTTATTAGTGCTTTGTGCTTTTCCTGAGAGAGAAGCACCCGGACGTCTGTAATTCTTTGCTTTTATTGTCTCTTTTATTGTCCTAACCCTAATTATATCAATTTGTATTCCCTTAATTTCTTCTATTATTAAACTTAAAATTTTAAAAAAGAAACAAGCATGAAGCATTTTTCACAGTCCTCCTTCCCTTCCTAACAGTCCCTTACA
Source organism: Leptocoma aspasia (assembly GCA_013399835.1). Taxonomy (NCBI): domain Eukaryota; kingdom Metazoa; phylum Chordata; class Aves; order Passeriformes; family Nectariniidae; genus Leptocoma; species Leptocoma aspasia. The sequence goes on along the minus strand of VXAX01003669.1, from coordinate 17,473 downwards.
TTGTTCACAGGTATGTTCTAGACGTGCTTGCATTATAGACTTGGTTCCATCCCAAAAAGTGCCATTTTCTGCTACACCCTGCTCCTCACTGTTGCCATTGTTGTGGCTCCTGCCTGAGTGAGGACTCCCTGGTCACAGGAAAACACACTTACTTCCCCCTGGCAGATTTCCTGCTTCTTATTTTACACTTCATTTTCCTACCTGGATGAAATCAAAACCTGTGGTGGTGCCAGCTTTCCAGCACAGTTTCAACACTCCCCTTTCCCACAGAAAACAGCTGGAATGGAGCACAGGGGCTGAGAATCAGGCACAGTGCAACACCCATTCTGTTTTCTGATTCCTGCTGAAATCTGCAGGCTCATCCAGTCTCCTGCCATGTGGCACACACAAACAGCAGGAAGACATCAAACTGACCGTGCTGTAGGTCCTCAGCCTTTGACCACAAACCAGAATGTGGCAGCTGATATTTTTTGCCTTAGTCAATAGTAGAGGGACTAATTTAAAGATCGTCATTGAATAATAATAAGGTGCTTTCTTTTTATGACAGGAGCCTGCAGCAAACCAATTTTTCAATATGACCTTTTTCCTGTTATCAGGAACAACTACATCCTGATCAAAAAGAACCCCCCAACTTTCAGACTTAATCCTAAGGTATTTATTATCCAGGAATGATGCAATTATTAGTTATTTAGCAGGAAATGCAAGTTATAATTATACAGAGAAGTCTAGCTTTGGAGACATAATTGGCCTAAATATAATGGTGATATTTAGGCTGGAATAAAGGCTAAATTGAAGCAGCCAAATTAGCAGTGGTCTTGCAGATGATGGTTGTGAAAGAAGAAGTTTGAATATGCCATTTTATGCAATGTACCCATAAAGGCACTATAACGCAGTGAGTAGATAATTATATAACAGTCAAATAATAGTTTATCAGGGAAATAATATTAAAACTCACTGTGATATTGGAGAGTGCCATGGGTTATAAGATGGAAAAATTCCTTTTGGCAATTTTTGTTTTAGTCAAACCAAATTCTTACCATACGGGGTTTTTAATTCTGTTTGTGCATTTAAATTCTGCTTGTCTAAAAAAATAAATAAAAAGAGACATGCTACAACTGAGATGAGAAGCAATTATTGTTAAAAAAATAATAATTCTCATTGCTCATATGCAGGCCAAAATAATTTAGGCACCACTACAGAAACAACTTTTCTTCCAAAAATATTTTTGTCATTTGTATATTTATTTTTATCAAAATAAAATTTATCTTACTTTTATATTTCTTGAATGCTCCTGCTTTCTAGACTGAACAGGTGAAAGAGAATGTTGAGTATTCCTCTCTGACAGTGAGATGTCATGATAGTTGACTTCCTACTGCCTAGCCAGGCCATGGCATTTGGTTCCCCATCCATACCTCCATTGTTTTAAGAAAAACAGTTGTACCTTAACAGGCTTAACAGGAAGGCTTAACAGGAACTGCTAAGCCTTCACTACACTGTATTCAGTTGCCAGGAAAAACATTTCAGCTCATGTCTAACAACTCCTTCACATTTCATTGCTCCCAAGTTGTGGCTGAATTTTCCCTGTATTTTAGATATTCTAAAGCAATTTGATTTTGAACTGCCTTATCTTAACTGAAGCAACATTTAAAGAAAAGAGAGGAATAACTGCTTTCTGTCATGAGATTTCTTCTGGAGTAACACAGGCAGAAACCACTACCATAACAAATAACCAACTTCATCTTACTTGGGCTGGATTTCAAAGCAGCTACAAATGCTAGGGGCATGGAGCTGTTCAGCCGTGTGCACACACACAGAAACCATGCACCTAAAAAAACCACCAGCATGGTTTCATGCCATGCAACACCTCCAGAAGGTGTTTAGACTCTGAAAATGAAGATAGGAAAGCATGAGACTGGAATGTTTGAATTCATTTCCTGAGAGGGCCTGAAAACTGCTACTCTGTAAAAATGCATTTCAGTTTCTGGTCTCAAACACAGTCAAGAAAACCCCCAAACAATGACAGAAGTGCTGAACTTTTACTGCCCTTGTTTATTCCAGTTTAAAAAGTGCTCCTTAGAAATCTTGCTATTAATTAGCTGTACAAATGAAAACACAGGCCAGCCACAGAAAACTCATATTTGGTTATTAAAAATTAATACATATCATTAATATATATCACTACATCACTTTGCTTCTTCCTAGTTATTTCAGCTTTCTCCTCTTAATAATCAATCTACAATACTTACCATATGCCTCATGCTAACACATAGTTCATATTAAATAATTAATCTACCTTACAGACTCATTTCCAGTTAGCATCCTTTTAAAAACATGGTGTTTATTTTGATGAGGCAAATGACAACCTGTATCAGTTTATTTCATTCTATTTTAGTGATGAAAGAAAATTATTATACTGACATGGACTGTTAATAAAGCTAAATATTACTACAAGACTATTTCTGACTGAAGGGTTTGGGGTTTTTTTAACAAATTCCCATCCTTGCATTTTATTCTGCCATTTAGACATTGATTTTTTAGAGCACAAATTCAGATACCAAAACCCATTTTATTCAAGTACAGATGTGGAATGGTATACCTTACCATAATGCCACCCCACTGCTTTCTTAAAGTCCACAATTAAAAACTCCTAAATTCCTACTACTGAAAAACCACCCAGAGTTTACTTAAAAAAATAAAGTTCACTTTCTACAGGAAAGGGCAATTCCTCTAAATTTCTCTAAATCCTAGCATTAAATCAGTGACATTTCAAAACCTTTTTCCCCACTCCCCTCAACTGGTAAAATTTATTTCAAGCTGATTTCTGTTACTGATTCTATTATTATATTTCTATTACACATCTCCTGTCTGTAGTTATTTGGCATTTCATCTTCAGTAAATAACCTATTTTAGAGTTCAAAAATTTAAAATAATCTTTCCATGTTAGTACTAATAATTTAAAGAAAGAATGCCATCAAGGTGGAAGACAAGATGCACCTGGAAAAACATAGAACCCAGCACAAGCTGAGAATGAATCCTATGATCTACAACCTTATTGTGGCCTTCCATTATCTGAAGGGAGCCCACAAGAAAGATGGAAAGGGACTATTTATAGGAGCATGTAATGACAGAACTAAGGGGAATGGCTTCAAAGTGAGAGTGCAAGTTATATTAGGGAAAAATTCTTTACTGTGAGGGTGGTGAGGCTTTGGCACAAGTTGCCCAGAGAAGCTGTAGATGCCTCATCCCTGGAAGTGTCCAAGACCAGGCTGGATGGGGCTTGGAGCATCCTGGGACAGTGGAAGGTGTCCCTGCCCATGGCAGTGGGTTGGAGCTAGATGATCTTTAAGCTCCCTTCCAACACGCACCGTTCCATGATTCTATGTTTCTATGATTCTAAATATTATTATTATCATCCCTAAGGTCACAGTATCTAGAAGCCTGCAGCTAAAGAGATGTTGTACAAAGATGTCCAAAGAGATAACACTCTTTACCCAAAACAGAAGTTATAACTTAAGTGAAACAGAACAAAAAGTAAAGAAGCAACAAAGGGATTGTGCTGGCAGGTGACAAGAGAAGTGAATTGACTCTGCCCAGTTTTGCATGGACTAGAGTCTCAATAAATACTTAAGTATGTGTGATCTCACGCCTAGAGCAACAGTTTAGTTGTATTAAGTTTAAGCAGTTGTCTTAGGAGGACATGTTATTTCAAGCCCTGAGCTGCAACAGTGCAATTAGGTTGTCCCCACACTTGCTGTAGCTACTGTAGCAATCTCTCCACCATGCTTCTATTTCACAACTCTTCTGCAAAGTTTTATGGTTTCTGCAAGGGTATACAGGGGACAAGGTCATAGGTACAAAAAATTGCAGCTTTGCAGTATGCGTCCTAAAATCATTCCTAGTTATTGCTAGAAATCCAAACAGCACCATTGATGCTCAGATCATTTTTTGGGGGAACTATTAAAGAAAACTTATTATTACCTTTCTTCATTAAAAGCTTGCCAGCTTTGTTGTGCTGGCAATGAATCTAAGTCCCATTTTAAAAACTGCTCATCTACTTCTCACCGATTTAGGATACATAAGGAAATACCAGTTAAAAGTTACAGACCTTTTTGTGTGCCTTACTTAATAAGCCTAACAAAAGCTGTTAAGTATCTTGACACAAAAAAAGAAGCTTTCACAAGATGTATTTTAGCTTGTATTATTGCATATGACAGGGAGCAATGATAGCATCTAGAAGAGAGGCAAGTTTCTTACCAATAAAACAATATTCCAATTAGCAGAAATCATACTTGCATCGCTTACATTTTTTATAGTTAGTTTTTTGTAGTTATCTTTAAGCATTATTTGATCTTGATATCAAATTACTTTACAAAGTTATTGGAGCAACTAGAATTTTCTGGTTTGTGAATTTAAAAACTAGGAAAGGAAATGTCATCATAACTCTATGTTTTCTTATAAACTCTACCATGCAAAAAGCCCAAGGTTACTTTTATACACATTTCAATTCAGTTTGGTGTTGTGACACCAGATTTTTTTTATTTACAGGATTAACAGTGTCACTTAAATATAGCATTGAGAATCAGGTTTAGTCATGAGGAGTTCAAAATTCAGATTCTGATCTTGTAAGATAACCTGTGCTTGCAAATCCTGCCACTCTTCAGGGACTTGTTACTGGGTGAAAACAGTAAGATAAGATATGATAAGAGTACTTATCATTCCATTTTTCTAAGATATCACTTTCAGCAATGTCTTCATGATGACCACAGACAGGATCCAAGGGGATGGTCTGAAATTCTATCAGGGGAGGTTTAGATGAATATTAGAAAAAGGTTCTTACCTCAGAACGTTATTGAGCACTGGAACAGGCTCCCCAGGAAAGTACTCACAGCACCAAGCCTTAGTTCAGGAAGTGTTTGGACAATTCTCTCAGGCACATGGTGTGACAGGGAAGGTCCTGTGCAGGCCCAGGAGTTGTTCTCCATGATCTTGGTGGGTCCCCTCCAACTCAGCACATTCTTTCATTCTATGATTCATTAAAAACTCTTTAGAAAATTCAGAATGAGCTTGTAAATAGTATGGAGAATGGCTAAAGAAAATCACCACTTTTTTTTCAGACTACTAAAATAATTTTTTCCTGTGTTCTAACAACCATCAACTACCATGCCTAAAAGCAATAGAAAGTATACCCCTGTGTCTTGGTTTGAAAAGACAGGTGTTTGCTAAGGAAGGCAGGAGCCTCCCTTGAAATGGAAAATGTAAACGCCCTCCCTCTGTATTACCGTAATTTTGAAGTTAAGGGGCTCTCAGACAAAGATATGGGAGTAGGAATAACAGTTCTTTATTAGGGAAAAAATAAAAACAAAATAAAAATGCAGTAATACAAAACAACACTGACAGAGTCAGAACACAACCTGACACCCTGTGAGTCAGGGTTTTGGTAGCAGTCCAACTAAATGGTGGCTACAGTCCTCTTGGAGTGACAGATGTTGTTCTGTTGACACAGTGACCCTGTAGAAGGGTGTAGTTTTCCTCTGAAGGTCCAGTGGTGGTGTTGACGGGCCTGGTCTTCTTAGGGGAATCTAGCGGAGAAGAAAGCTGCTCTTCTGGGAATTTATTGGGAAAAAGCTGCTTGTGGTGTTCCAAATCTCACATTATATCCAGGTAGGAATGCTTAGCTCCTCCCCCTGAGTGGAGCATCTCACAATGGGATCATTTTTATTAGTCATGCAGTGACACTCAATGGCTTATTAACAGAAGATATTTCCTGGAGCGAGGATTGGTTTTGAAGAGATGAAGAAAACTGCCCCACCTTGTTTTAACAGGTAGCCTAATTAACAGAAGATAACTGCCCCACTTCTAACAGATGGCAATAGAATACACATCCCAATTTGCAACCTAAGACACTCCAGTGGGTTTGGGATTATCTTTTCAGCTTAAATCAATTACCATTTACAGACATGAATTCCTAAAATCCCCTGATTTGCACCCATGCTTTGTATTCAGACTTGCTGGTTTCAGTAAGAGCAGCAAATATTCATGTGTACAATAAAAGATCACTCACATTCAGCAGTAATGCTAAATTCAATACATTCAATAACATTTTACGTGCTGGTACTTAGTGTCAAGCAGCTTTGTTTTTCCAAAGGATTTGGGTGAAATGACTGAAAGCAAAGCAATTATTTTTTGAAAGATTTAAAGAAATCACTGTGATACTTAATTCTCATATAAGTAGTCCAAATTTCATTATCTTCTGAAACCAAGTAGGGTTGGTTGCTAAGGCTGCACTGAAAATAGTAGGCTTTTTCAACTTTCCGCCAAATTTATTTTCATCAAAAAACACCCCAAAAAAGATTATTTGGCAATAAAATAATATCAAATGTGCTCATTTCTATCAGTTTCAAAGTAAAAAATATATTGTTGTTTAGTTTTTTAATAAAACAGCATTAGAGAGCACAATTATGAAAAGGATTGGAAATAGATGTTTCACCTTTAAGTAGAATACATTTGCAAATGTGTTTAAAATTAAAAATAACAAGAACTCTGTCCTGGCTTGTAAGATAAGCATGTATTCTATCTGCCATCTGTTGGAGGTGGGGCAGGTATCTTCTGTCAGTTGGGCAGTTTTCTTATCTCTTCCAAGAACAATGTCTCCCTCTGGGGAGATATCTTCTGTTAATGGGCCATTGAATGACTCACTGCATGACTGATAAAATTACATCATCCCATTGTGAGATGCTCCGCCCAGCGGGAGGAGCCGAGCATTCCTACCTGCATGAAATCAGAATTTTCTGGGACACCAGAACAGCTTCTTCTCCGCTGGATTACCAGAAGAGCAGCCTCTTCTCCACTGGATTCCCAAAGGAGCAGCTTCTTCTTCTCTGCTGGATTCCCAGAGGAAGACCAGGCCCATCTACTCTATCACTAGACCTTCAGAGAAAACCACACCCATCTACAGGATCACCACTTTGGCAGCATTTCATTTGCTACTCCAGGAGGACTGCAGTTACCATTTAACTGGACTGTTACCAACACCCTGACTCCACAGGGTGTCAGGTCATATTCTGACTGTCAATAGTTTTGTTTGTACTAATTGCATTTGTATTTTTCAGCTTTTTCTTAGTAAAGAACTGCTATTCCTATTCCCATATCTTTGCCTGAGAGCCTTTTAATTTCGAAATTGTGGTAATTCGGAGGGAGGGCGTTTACCTTTTCCATTTCACGGGAGGCTCTTGCCTTCCTTAACAGACTCCTGTCTTTTCAAACCAAGACAATATCAAATGGAAGAAAAAAAATTAAAATTAACGTATTGCATTGCCTGTAGTCCTCACTTCTTTTTGGTATGATAGGCAATACACTGTATTTTTTCCATAACTGCTAACGACAGTTGACATTGACTAAAAGTCAGGCACCCACAAAAAATACAAACAAACATTCACACATTCTTCTCTGATATAGCTGAGTAGAGAAGGGAATTAATTGAAGGGCTCATGAGTTGAGATAAGGATTAGGAGAAAATACTTAAGGCAAAACAGGCTCAAACTTAAAAGGTATAAAGAAAAAATTATTAACAGAATTAAAAAAGGATAATGAGAACTAAAAGAAACCTTTAGAACATCTTTTTCCTCCTCCAGCCCCTCCCTCCTTCCCACTGACAGTGCAAGGAGACAGAGTGTGGGAGTTCTGGTCAGTTTTTCACTCAAAATCTTCAGTTGCTTATGGAGACAAATCTCTTCTGCTATGCCATGGGGTTCTTCCCATGGGAGACAACCTTCTGTCAACTCCTCCAGCATGGTTCTAATTTGCATGAGTGGCTGTCCTGCCCGACCTGCTGTAACCTGCTGAGTCCCTCCTATGGGCAAAATAGTCTTCTTGAACTACATGGCATGGGACATTTTAGTTCATTGAGTGTAGTCTTTTAAGGATAACCTGCTCTAGTTTGGAAGCAACATCTCTCTTTCTCTATTTCTGGAAGCAAGGGTCTTCCCTCACTTTGAGTTTCCCACTAGATTACAGTTTTTCAGCATCCATGTGCTCCAGCATGAACACCTTTTCTCACTGGCTACAAGTGGACCTCTACATCTGCCCACACACTTCAGGAATTACAGGGAAACCGTTTGTTGTATTATAGCCCTCATCATGGATTGCAGAAGAATCTCAGCTCCGATATTCAGAGCACCTCCTCCCCCTCCCTCCTTTCACTGACTTTAGTGTCATCATGTTGTTTTCCTCTGGTGTCCTCACCTTTTCCTTTTGTCTTGGTTTGAAAAGACAGGTGTCTGCTAAGGAAGGCAGGAGCCTCCCTTGAAATGGAAAATGTAAAACCCCCTCCCTCCAAATTATTATAACTTTGAAATTAAGGGGCTCTCAAAGATATGGGAGTGGGAATAACAGTTCTTCTTTAGGGAAAAAATAAAAACAAAAACAAAAATAAAAATGTGGTAATACAAAACAATACTGACAGAGTCAGAATATGACCTGACACCCTGTTGGTCAGGGTGTTGATAGCAGTCCAATTAAATGACAGCTGCAGTCCTCCTGGAGTAACAGATGTAGTTCTGTTGAGACAATGAGCCTGTAGAAAGGATGTAGTTTTCCTCTGAAGGTCTAGTGCTGGTGTAGATGGGCCTGGTTTTCCTCTGGGAATCCTGTGGAAAAAAGCCTGATCGTCTGGGGCTCTGGTGGGAAAAGGCTGCTTGTGGTGCTCCAAATCTCACATTATATTATACACAGGTAGGAATGCTTGGCTCCTCCCCCTGGGCAGAGCATCTCACAATGGGATCATGTAATTTTTATCAGTCATGCAGTGAGACTCAATGGCTTATTAACAGAAGATATCTCCCTGGAGGGAGGATGGGTCATGGAGGAGATAAAGAAAACTGCCCCACTGGTTTTAACAGATGGCAATAGAATACACACCCCCGGCCATATCTTGCATTTCCAACCTAAGACACCTTTTCTCTGACTCGGGAGACAATTGGTGTTTATAGGTTCTTTTCTTCTCACGTTCTATCAATTGAAAAGTTCTTATAGGGTTTAGCAGTGCTGAAAGGTTGATCCTGTCTGGGCTCCGCATCTGGGAGTTGCTTGTCACGCCCCTCACTGCCGGACAAGTAATCCCTGCCGGCACAGCGCAGGTAGCGCCAGCTGCCACAGCGCTGGCTCCATTCAGTGCTTCTCTTCACACGGGGCGCTGAAAAGGAGAAGCCGCTGCTACTGCCCCTGCCCTTCTGCCCTCAACACAGCTGGCTAAAAGCAGCCAGGCAGGCAAAGTACACTGCTGGCCATGCCGAGATTGCAGCGGCCACGTGGCCACTTGTGGTGCCGGTATGGCCCCAGCCACAGTGCTTCCCCACCCCTCAGAAGGAGGACTGTGGGCAATTTTTTTTCTTTCTTAAATATGTTTCCACAGTGGAGTGACCAACTTCTCTAACTGGGCCAGCAGCATGTCCATCTTCAGAAGCGTCAGGGATTGGCTCTTCCAGACGTAGTAGAACCTCCAAGCATCTTCTCTCAGAAGCTGCCTCTGTGGCTTCCCCCGCCTCCACCAAAAAACGAGTCCGTGTTAAATCAACACAATTTTATTCTCTTTTTGCAAATACTGTTTTATCTTTGCTTTGGATTCCTATGAATTCAGACTGAATTACAAGAAGAAACAAGAAGACAGCACTCAGTATTTCCCAACTAATTTTATTCTGCTTAAAGCATTTTTGCTGTCAGCAGCAGCAAAGTTTATTGCCACAGAAAACCTTGGAAAAGTCAAATGTGCTCTTGTAAAATTCAACATATCTTGCAGATATAAATGAGGCCCTATCTGTGAAAGCCTCTCTATTAGTTAAAGTAGGGGTCAAACACCCATCATGTTTTGCTGTAAAAGATGTGTGGAAATCAAATGCCACTTCCCATCCCTTTTTTAGGCAAGAAGAAGAGAATAAAAAAGGAGGAAAAAAGGAAGAAGCCCCCTCATAAAGGGAAGTTCTTATAATAAGCAGTCGCAAATAATGCTTGTTACCCTAGCAACGGCCACATCCCATGGGATTCAGTTTACCCCCAGGCTCCACAGCATACTACAGAAATTTACTGTGGGAAATGCAAGGCCTTGAGCATACAGGCTCAGAGATAGAGATGGATACAATGTTTGACCTAAGACCCTGGAGAAGGCTTAAAGGTTTGGAATAGAAAAGTAAAACAGACACGAAGCAAGAGTAAAGATTTGTAGTCTAAGCAGAAATATGTTTCAAGCAAGTAGAAATATAAATATGTTAAGCAAGATAGTAGAAAATTTTAAAACGTAGTAATAGAACTTATAGAGTTAGTAAAAAGTAGAAGACACGGTAATAAGTTTTTGTAGAGTTAGATGATTGGATAAAAAGAGACACATTGTAGAATCATGTAAAACATAGCAATTAACAACTGGTTTATGAAGATGATAGCAAGCTTTGTGAGAGTAGCTGATTGGACAAGAAACACATAAAAGACATTGTAACTAGAATTAAAACAGCTTCTGATGTGATGGTGTTGGATGTAACAACATTATGGTTTCATTCTTCCATGAGACTGATTTTACAATAAACCATCTTTTAATCACCTCATCAGTCAACCCCATCTGCTCTATATCCCAAACAATTTACTAGGTTTTGGTCTTGAGAAATAGTTCATGTTCACACAATACAGACATACGTATGTTCCAGAGGGTTAATATGCAATCAAGGAATGCATTTATATTTCTGAGTAATGCTTTGTGTACTTTTCTAATTTTACTAATCAGTTCTGAAACCCCATTGGAGAGTTGATTGCATAATTTTTAAACACTGAATTTGAGATGAAGTTGTCTTTGTGATGTAGAGAAAAATAGCACTAATTGGGACCACTGAGGTAAGGGGAAAACAAGAATTCAAAATAAACTATGTGGATAATATGCACACAGTTATTGCAGAGCACAAATATATGACTGTGCCACTTGTTCCAGAAGAATTTATCTATTTTGTATCATTCTAGCAAGATAAAGCAGCTCATAGATGGTGGTGCGCTGTGCCTGCTAACACAAAGTGAGGAGTGGGAAAATAATGGAAGGGGGAGTGAATTAAAATCTTAATTCATGAGACATACTAAGCCAAAACAAATAGCAAAACTGTTAATTTTCAGATTTCTGGCAGCATAGAACACCACAACTTTTGTGTTCTAACTTTTTTTTTTTTTTTTAGGGAGATGTATGTAAACAAAAAACCACTTTTGAATCGTTGCAGTCAACATATCAGATTTTAGCTTTCATCTATAGTTATTCAGTCCAAATTTAGGTCAGCACAGAATAGCCTAGGAGACTATTTCACAAAAGAAATGTTCATTAAAGTATAGCTGCTACTCAACAACAGGGAAATGTGAGTCTGGAAGTAATTATTACACGAGAATTGGTCAGAACTTTAACCATGCTGTGACAGTAGTTTTCACATAATAGGAACGTGAGTTTTTGAACATGGGTGATACAGAAGCCTGTTTCTACCCTTTTAATATTGCAGACTGCACTACCATGTAGCAAACTTTTGGCTACATCCTGCTTTTCTACATAGACACAAGCACAGTGCACTGTGCACTGGCCATCTCTCCTCCCACCCTGTGGTAGCTTTCATGTTTTAATAATCTCAGGTGCACACCCTCATCAAAGGCTTTCTGAACACTAACTAGACAGCTTTACCTTTACCCTTTCTGACTCACTCAGGGAACACATACCAAGTTTAGTCCACTGGGATTTCCTTTCAGAGAGAAGCCATGCTCTCTCAACACCCCACACTTCTCATGTTTGCTCAGGTTCTTCAGGTGATGCCATAGTCCAGGTAGCTCATTTGCTCTACATTTCCACGGGGTTCAACACCTGTATCTGTTTCCTTTAAACCAAGGTGGATCCTCTTCCCCCTTGTTCTCTCTGTTAGCAAGAGGATGCTGGATGACTCAGTCAAGTGAGTCAGAATATGGAGCACAGCACAGACATATCCTACAAGGGTGGTGGCTGCAGATGGGTATTCCTGCACTGTCCAGATGTGCTTTAACAGCTGTTGCTCCATCTATAGAATTCTTAAATACTTTCCTAACCAAGAGGTCAAAGGGACACTGCAAGACAACCAAGTCTGGCATCACCTCAGTTTTAATGGGCAGCCTGACACATGCCTGCTCTGAACACAGTATTTTGTGCATGGTTGGAACAAATTTTTTCAGAAGGGACTTTGCCCCTGTCTGAAAATATGACAACTCCCTTAATAATCTGGTTTTGACACCAATTGATTAATTCAATGTTTAAGGAATAAAAAGAAAAAATCTATCCAATACCCTTGGGCTGAAATTTCATGCAGTTTTTCTGGTATGAAAAATTTACTGTGTACACAAGACTTTCCCCAACATTTTCAGCAATAAAGATGAAACAAGGAATTCACCAAGTCTGTCAGTGTCATCACTCAAGCACTTCTTTGACATTTTTTTCCTCCTGTCATCTCCTCACTTGTTCCCTAAATGACTTCCTGCTTTTGATGCGTTTAGAGAACTTTTTAGTACCATCTTTTGTTTCCATAGAGAAGTGAACTTTCCAACTATCTTATAGTCCTGTTTTGAACTAAGCAGTCCATCATACACTGTCTGCCTTGTCCTGTGCATTTAAGCAGGCTTTTAAATTCTTCACATCAGCCTCTCCCCTGTGATAGCTACCCAAAATCTTCTAATGAGTCAGATATGGTTTAATGGAATGCTTTGCTTGGAGGTTTCTTGCTTTTTCGACTGCCTCATTTCTACATAATTAAAACATGTGTAGGATTTCTGTGGATGAATTCTGTGAGTTACCTGACTTCCTCATTCCTATAATAATTATCAATCTAACCATAATGTAAATGTTATTACAGAGGTATACCAGTAATTCATTCAGCGGTAAATGTTCAGTGTCATGTGAAAAAAGTACATGTGAAAAAAAGCTTCTTCCAATAAATTAGCCAAGAAAAATTATTTGAGAAAGCAGCTGTCTGCTAAATAAATTTAAAATAAATATCACTATATATAACACACATTCTAATAAAGATCTTTTTATTCAGCTATAGCATGTAGTTAGGGTTCATATTAACTAATGCTGATCAAAGAATTAAAAAAAGGTAGTCTTTTCCAACTTCAGAACTAGGTTTTCATTTTGATAGTGGGCATATTGCCAGTTTATAGCATCCTGATGATGTCATCTTATCTGGGTGACTAAAGACAGATTTAGTCTTCCAGTCAGAGAAAATATTCACTCTAAAAGGGAGCTTTAATCAGAAGGATTACTTGCTGTGTAGAAATTGTCCCAGCAAGCAGCATTGCTGACCCTCCCTCTGCAAGAAATTTAAACTTCTGCCAGTTTATCAGTCAGGATTACTACCTTTTCACACCACATGAGGATTAAATGAACTTCTGGATCAAAGATACTAGAAAACCTTTCATGTGTGAATAGAACATTGCAGATATCTATTGTTACGGGTTTGTTTTTCTGAGTTCTCTTTGTAGGATACCTTGGGTGATTCCAATTACTGAACAAAGCCATGGTCATGTCTCCTCTGATTAACACATATACTTTTGCCTTTTTTTTCTGGCAGTATGTATATAAATTAGTATTAAGCGTTAGACGCTGTCATAAGGTTTCTGCATTTCTCCTTCAGCTCACTGTCAAATAAATACAAAAAACAGTGCCCCCAACACTACATAAGCAAGTCTCAAATAATATTTTTCAAACAGACAAAACAAGTTAAGATTTTTTCCCTGAAAAATTGGCCACCTGAGGCAATCTTTTCATTACAAGAATGTCTTACTTTCTGGCTGAAGTTCTAAATTAATCAACAAGAACTCCACACAAGATAGGAATTCAGGCAGCTGATTGGAGGTTTTACAGCAAAAAAGTGTCACAGCTTTATTTTTCTGAAGTCCAGATCCTCTAATATTAAAACCAATGGCAATCTTCCAATTAACTGGAAGCCGAAATCCTTTAAGTAGGAAAATGCTAGCATTTATATGCATTTAAAAAAATACCTCTTTTTGAGGCCAGATAGAAAAGTTACCAATTACTGCAGTAGCAATTTCAATATTGATTTAAATCTTGGATTACTCTGCAATTAATCATATGTATTTTATTAATCTGCAATTTTATTAATTTTAATAATTAATCTGTATTTTATGATCTGCAATTAATCACATGTATTATACGACAAAAGTATGTAAGAATTCTTTTTTTCTCCCCACTGTAGCAGTGTGCCCCCTGTTGACGGGGTAACCAAATTACAAGGGAATTTTCAAATACTCTTTGTCTGCCAAATAAGGCAAAGACCCTAGAAAGTTCTCCCCAAATTTGGTGCCGGAACACCTCATAGGACCTTTGGAACTGTGCCATAAACTTGGGGCTGCTCTATTGGACTGAGGCCAAGAAGGCCCGCCTGGGCCATCAGGTAGAAGAAGGTCAGAACAAAAGACTTAATCACTTTTGTGGTGTGTCTTAGCAGGGCAAGGACCTCTTGCACGTGGCACGGCTTTTCTCTGTAAAAGAGTTTGTTATTTTGTTTCTTAGTAAACCTTTTTTGTTTCCAACACTGCCACAAGAGTCTCCCGTTCATTTTCAAGCCATCTGGGCTAGCAGAGTTATCCAGGAATGAAGGGATAACACCCTGGCCCTCACTGAACCCCTTCACCCCACATTTCTTAGAACCTAGATCTAAGAAGACAGAAGATGCTATTTCAAATGCATACCTGGCCTACCGAATATGGAAGGCAGATAAAAACATTCAAATATTTAAGAACAGCTGCACCTCAAATCCAGTGTTCAATTCTGGGCCTCCCATAAGAAGAAAGACATTGAGGTGCTGGAGTGAGTCCAGAGAAGTGAAAGGAGTTGATGAGGAGCAGCTGAGGGAGCTGGCGGGGGGCTCGGCCCAGAGAAAAGGAGTCTTAGGGAGGACATTGTTGCTCTCTGCAATGACCAGAGAGGAGGGTGTAGCCAGATAAGGGTCAGGCTCTTCTAAAGAACAAGTAACAGGGCAATAGGAAACAGTTTCAAGTTGCACCAGGGGAGGTTTAGTTTGGATATTACGGGAAATTTCTTCATGTTAAGGGTTGTCAAGCACTGGAAGGGACTGCCCAGGGCTATGGTGGCATAACCATCCCTGTGTTAGCGTTTGGTAGGAAAACACATAATCCAGCATGGCTTGATTATATGTAGGTGCTTGTTTAAAATACGCGCATTGGTCCAATGCCAACCCTTGTCCGCGGCCTCTGCCAAATCCACCCCTCCCTTTTGTTCTGCCTCCCCGGCTACCCCTACCCCCTTCTCTTGAATTTTGTTGTAACAGTGCTAAGAGATTCTGTCCCTGCCTTTTGACTTCTTTTTCTCTATTATTATAA